>JAMXBB010000008.1:61609476-61681508 GCA_024138015.1 Lumnitzera littorea
TTTTTTATTAATTTTCCATTATTTTATATTAATTTCCCTTATTTTAATAATTTACTATTAATATATATGTATTTAATACTTATAATGTATATCACGTGTAAATATATGTATATTATATATAATTCGACTTTCTTAATTATTTTTATAAGTTAAATAATTTATCTCTAATATCTCGTTATATCTAAAAGCTCGAATTTTACATTTTCAATATTTATTGGATTTATCGATAAATTAACTTTTTCTTAAATTAATATTTTTATATAACTTATTTTGAGAAATTGAATTTACTTGAATTACTTCGTTTAACTTTTTTAATCTTATTATGAAGTTTAAAATAAAACGGATAACATAACTTGGCGTCGTAAATTTAGGGGCTCAGATCCTAGAATAATCATATGGGCTTGAAATCCTAAGGTATTACAGCAATCTTCCATTACCAGCAAACTCAACCACCTCTAAGGACATTCAATCTCTGTCTTTTAGAAGTATTACTATAAACCCCACAAATTTAGTTTTTTTGGATATTGACTCGATTCAAGTATTATAGGTAATTACCTTAAGTCTACGGAACCGATAAATTTAAAGTTGATTAAAATTTTAAACTCGAATATAATAAAATTGAGAAAAACCCTAAAAAATTTATCGAAACCTTAATCGTGTACAAAAACCATAAACTCTATGTACGTGTAAATACTAGAGATTGAACTTAAACTTAACAAAAACTCTAAAACCATAAACCTAGACTTATAAATGTGTAAATGTACCAAAAAAGTATTAAAATCCTAATAGAATACAATTATCAACTAACACACATAATTACATAAAATAGTTAATAAATGAATTAAAGTAACTCCCAAATCTTATAAATGTAAAAAGTAACAACTTAATTAATAAAATTTATAAAATTATGAATAATATTTCATAATTATTATTAATTCTATAATTTTACATTTAGAAAAGTTAACTTCATAATTCTTAATTTTCCTTTTCACTTTTTCACTTTTTCCTTTTTCCTTTTCTTCCTTATTTTTTTTTTCTTCTTCCATGTTTCCTTTCCTGGTTTCGATAGCCCATGTGCTTAAATTGGTAGATTAAAAATCTAAAAGATAAAATGAGAAGAAGAGATAAAGTTTAGGTCTAATCATGCTTACCTCATCCCTTATCTCTTCTCATAATTTTTTTTTTTACTTGTTACTTTCTTCTTTTCTTCTTTTCCAGCTACATTAAATACCCCATTTCTTTTGATTTTCTAAACCAATGCAAAGTAAATCACACTTTTCCTCTTTTTCTTTAACCATTCCAATTCCCTCTTCCTTTAGTTTTCCTTCTTCTTCTTATTTCTTTTCTTAAACTTCACAAATAACATTTTGTTTTACAACATAATTCAATATCACCCTTACATCAAGACTAAGAGGAGGAAGAAGAAAAAAAACTCTTGGTTCAACCATTTTACACGACAAAAGAAGCAATTAAGTAGTATTTTTAATGTATTTACTTTTATTACTTTACATGTATTTTTGTAATATATGTATATTTTGTGGAATTACATGTATTTAGGGAAATGTGTAATATAGTTTACTTTGTAATTTCTTTTTCTTGTATTAAAGTTATTTGTACATGTAATTAAAAGTTATATATATAGTATTCATTTATATTATTTTTCTTGTACATGTACCTATGTATGCATCTATGTATATTTTATATATATATATATATATATATAACTATATGCATATATATATGTTAGGAGTAAATATATAAACATATCGTATATTTTAAAATATATGTACATATATGTATATAGTATGTATGTTTATTTATTTTCAATATTTTATATATATATACATATGTATATGTGTCCGATTATATATATATACATATATATATGTATAGTACATATACATATGCATAGTTTAGTATAGTTTATCTTCTATTTATGTTTGTATTGTGAATTTACATATGTATAAATAAGGTAAGAAAACCTAAGTATAAGGGCATATGTATAAGTGTAAAAATACTTATTCTAATAGTATAATATAAGTATATATATATGCCTAAATAATATATGTACAAATATACTAAAATATCAAATCATTAAATAAAGTAACATAATATATATATAACTATATACAATATGCCGTGAGCTTTAAGAGAGAAAACTGAATTAATTTATGAAATTTAATAAATTATAATAATAGATATATATATATGCATAAATATTAAGTAAAGTTACAAAATGGGAAAAATATGAAAAATCCTAAAATGACATGTAGACTGACGAAGAGTGCCACTTTAGTATCTTCATTAAAATAATTAATTTCGCAAATTAAAATAATTATAATAAAATAATAATAATTAATTAAATAGAAAATTATAAATATAGCAAAAGGGAGTTTAAATGTGAATTTAACCTTAAAATAATGAAAAAAGTAAATTACTATTAAATAGAGTTAAAAATAAGAAAATTTCAAAGATATAAATTTGGAAATTTATTAAATCATAAAATTATAAAGAAAAGCTTAAAATAATAATTTATAAATATTTAATTCAAAATAATAAAATTTGTAATATTTTTAGACCATCATGAAAAATGACAATTACAACATTTAAAACGAATCTTATTATGTGAAAATACATTTTAAAAAATAAAAATCAACTATAGGTTCATAAAAATTATAACTAAAATGAAAAAGTTACATGTAATGGACAAAAAAGCTAAAACCGGGAATTTTATACAAATAAATAGCTAATCTACATAGTTATTACTAAGTAAGTGTATAGATTAGTTATTTCACTTAAATACTCATTATTTTTCATATTCCCTAAATGTCAAATGATCTTGATATGAATACTGGCTTATTAAGTGGACTATTAAGATTGCTAATAGACCCTATGATTGAGTAAATATTTCTGATGACTTTATACTTGTTTTATGCTTATAATTAGTATATATAAAGTAAATATTAACAACTTTATACATGTAGTTTCGGGTTATGCATGTGCATAAATATTGATTGTGTATTGTGTAAAATGTTATGAAACATAATAGCTAAGTAACTGGATGCTTGATTTATTACTGCATAATTGGGTAATTTGTTGATATTAATTGATTACCTTATAAATTGACTTAATTATATTCAACTTAACTTAAATTAAATGGATTATGCATAAGCATGAACATTGTATATAATGTTCTGGTTGTCACCTCACGCGGTTAGTAATAAAGGTTCTTGTAAGGATGGGATTCCCATATGATTTTATTAGTGCAGTACAAGAATATTGGTACAATAAGACCCTACTCTTGGCTCGCAAGTTTACTTGATGCCGAAGACCCTAATCGTAGGTGGCTGAGGGCCGAGTCTAGAGACCATTGCTGTAACACCCCATAAGGGAGCTTAATAGTTTTTTTTTTAAATCTTTATATTATGTATATACCCATATATAAAGATCACCTTGCAAGAAGGAGGTTGTAAGGCTCTAACTAGTAAGTTTTTAAGGGTGCTTATTTATTTTACTTACATTTACTTATTTATATAAGTAACTCGGGTAACCCAACAATCCACAATCCACCAAAACCATAGAGAATCAGAATCACCTATGAAATAATAGGATAGGATAATTAAACTTCTACGACATCAAGACTTACTATATATTATAAAGATCTAGCTTAACTAATGCAGTCTACTAAAGTAATCTTACCTATCTAATTCGGTTCCTTAAGGAGCACTCTACACTGTGATCTTAGCCCATTCTTAGCTTTTAGTTACCTGAAAAAAAGAACTATTGGGGGATAAGCATATCATAGTTCAGTGAGTTTGTCTCTTAACACTACCGTTTAAGTAAATTATCAAGTGTTATTAACAAACATACAATTTAGCTACATCTGAAACGAATGCATACGTAGTAAATGCAAGCAACACATCCATGGGGCTCTAAAATCATAGAAGTTGTAGATTTACATTATCTACAAGTTGATTGTCCCTCGTACTTAACCGTATAGGGCACCTTACCTTACTAGCGTGAGATTGTTTTGTAGGTATTGTCCCAATAGACAAAACTTTACTATTACCCTAATCGAGAATACTATACTAATCAATTAAGTAAACCCCATCTATGGCTATCCGCTATCCATAATCAATACAATACCCCACGGGCTTACTATCAACAAATCCATACAATGCCCCACGAGCTAAATCATATGAGTCTTAACTTGGGCTATACACTATCAATCAACTGAAGATGGTCTACTAACTTTGCCTCAATAAGTAAAAGGTTATAGGAGATTGTGATGAGTACTAACTAAGTTGATAAATCTCTCTTTGAATTGTAAAGCATTTCAAAAATGTATTTTAGCAAAAATTTCTAAAAACTTGGCAAAGCTATAAACATCACAGTCTACAACTAATGGATCACAAACATGTGATAGGTATATTCAGTTATTTTGGCCAAATATTTAAACTTACTAATTTTAATAAGGTGAACATACGGATGTTGTCATACAGAACAACTAGTCACTCAATAGACAACCAAGGGTAAGCAATAGAACATCAAACAATTTTAATATAAGTCCATTTTCTATTAGGATTCATATCTAGTTCTTTTTATTTATTGGGCTTCTAATTATATTTCCATGGTTTTAATCACTAACTAAGCTAATTCATGCCTAATTTGCATTCTAAGACCTTAAATTTGATTCTAACTTATTCTAATAGGCCAAAGATCCTAATGGGTTTACTAAATAACCCATTTTAGTAAGCGTTTCAGATCTGATTCATTTTATTAATGGGGTTTCTAATACTATTCTTAAGGCCTTAATCACCAACTTAACTAGTTTAGGCCATTAACTCATTATTAGCCTATTGAACTTGGTTAATTACATCTTAAATCATACTTAATACTAAACAAACGTGTTATTAAGATAATAAATTAAAATCTACAGATTTGAAACTTTCATGAAAGTGGTGGCCAAGTAGGGTACTTCTAAGCTTTTCTTTAACTTCTTCCATCCAAAACTTATTCTAGTGTGTTTCTTTGTCTTAATCACACTTCTACTTGTTTTAAGCTAATAACAAGACCTAACATGGTGAAAACAAGATGGATACATATCAAGGAGGGGGCAACATGGATGGTACTTAGGGTTTCATGGAGTTTAATCAATATTTTTTCAAGTTATCTACATAAACCATTTCCTATACTTCTATAATGTAAGTAACAAACTAGCTAAACACATGAATGAAGGTGTGATTATATGACTCTAAAATGACATGTACATGATTATAATATGTTTATCTAGTATTTTCAATCATAAACTCTCAAGATGTCATAGGCAAAACAAGCGTAAATAGAAAACTTAAGTTGAATGAGTTCTACCTTAAACTAGTTTAAACGAGTTTCAACTTTTCTACTAAAAAATGAAGTGAAAATTACTCCTTTGGGGACAAATGTTTGTCGACAAGAAACTAGGGGGTACGTTTGATATTTTGGTGGTGGTAGCTTTTCGTTTGGTGGCATGTGGTGGTGTTAAGGCCAAAAGGCGTTGAGGTACGCAAAGGGGTCTGACAACTCTTTTTGTTTTCTTCCATTTTTCCTTTGGTTTTTGTTTAGGTTTCTCGATAGTGTTTCCTAGGGTTTTCATGCATGAAGAATTGTGTCAAATGAGAGTTTTGGAGAGGTGAAATGGTAGACATTGAAGGTGGATTAAGGTAAATAAGAGGTGGTTATCTTGAGATAAGGGTATATGGTCCCCCCTTGGTACTATTGTACCTTGTTTGCTTTTTACCAAATGAGGGAGGATTTTGTCTCCTTAAGGACAAGTGTCCTTTGATTGTCATTAAATCCTTTGGCTTTTGTTCTTAATTGAGTTTGACTTGCTACTAATTAAGATGTAATGAGAGGTGGTAGATGAATTAAAGGGTAATTAAGCTAATCAGTCACGATTGTACTTAATTAAGCAATTTATGCCTAATTAGCATATAACTAGGGTCTTACCATATTTTATCGTTTTAATTAAGCTCATTGACTTCATTTGTTATGGTTCTTTATCATTTGAGACCGATAAGGGTTTTTGGACCGCGTACGTGGCGGGCGATTTAGGATTTCTTAGAGATTGAAGAAATTATTTGTGACTAGTGAATAGTTTAAGGATACACTTAGGGTTTATTAGTTGAATTAAGGTTTTAGACTTCCAATTAAGGTTTTACTTAGTCTATTGATATTTTCCAATCATTTCGAGGTTTCCCATGTTTTAGGATTTCTAAGGTTTTATACATACGATTAAGGTTTTAGAGTTTTACTCTCTTTAGGGTTTTTTAACTTATTATTTAAGGTTTGTGACTTATGATTTAGGATTTAATCATTTTATTTATGGATTTTATTACTATATGATTTATTATTATATCTCGAGCAGTTTTAGGGATTATCTATTAACTCCTATATCTGACTTCGAGTTCATATCCGAAAGTTTATAGGGTTTATATTGTCTCTCTAAGTATAACGTTGGCATTCTTAATGAGATATTTGCATATAATCACTTTGGTTTCATATGATGAATCATTCTTGATTTGTAGTTAATTATGATATAAAACCCAATTAGTAGATTAAGATGTAATTAAGTTTCTTCATCTTAGTTACTAGTACACTTGGCACAAATTAGGTGCATTTTAGGGCTTAATGTGTCAAATTAAGTTGATTAAGCCTATTGGGTAATCTTGTCTAGTTAGTTTAAGGAATTGAGACAATTATTATTGTTAGAGTATGTTTTAGAGGGTAGATTAGGGTTTTAGGGCAATTAAGCGATTAATCTTTGATTAACGAATAATTTTACTATTTATTTATATTAAAATAGTTGGATTAGGGTTTTTTACTGTAGATTAAGGTGTTACAATTTAAAGGTTCACACATATTAGGGTTCTAATTAAGATTTTTGTGTTTAAAGGTTCATTTAAGGACTATAGCATTTATTTTAAGGTTTTGAATTCATTATTAAGGTTATCAATATCAATATTTATTTTTGATTTAGTTTACCCTTTATCGGTTTTAGGGAGCTCTCATGGGCTTTGACTATCAATCACTTTCCTATTGGGTTTTAGGTTTAGTTTTGTTAAATTAGTTTGACCATGGGAGTTAACATTAGTCATTGGCATTTTTTTATAGGATTTTAAGACTTTTGAGTATAAGGGTCATATTAGGGCTTAGACTACCATTTAGGGTTTTAAGAGTTTGAGTTTAGGTTTTTGAGAGTGTCTTTTAAGTTTAGGGTTAGCTATCTTGCCAATACTAAGACTATCTTTTAGGAAATCTTATTAACTCCTAACCTCTTATTTAGGAAATTTATGAGGTTTACAACTACTATAGGGTGTAAGCGTAGATTACGGAAGCCATCTCCCGCTAGACTTAGGAATTTATGTAATGTTAGATTTTGGAAATAGAAACATATTTTATGAAATATGGAATTTCTATATATATTGTTAAAAACCTAGGTGCTAGAACCTAGTTGTGAGTGGTACCAATGAATCTCCAACCCTTACTGCAGAGGGCGTTAAATCCAGTGTTATATGTAGTACCGATCAATTGCATATATTGTTTAGCATACTGTGTGTTCATGCATTCATATGGTTGTTGATAAATTGTTTGATAACTTGTTAGCTAGTATAGTATGAGGGATATCTTACTAAGCACTTGTAACTTACTGTTTAATAGTTTTGTTTTGTAAGTTACTAAAAAATCAAGCGTGGGTTAAGAGCTAAGTGATGAGTGCTAGCATTGAGATGCATAGAAGTTAGAATTTGAAAATAAACTGTATAGCTGGTTTGAATTGTTACATATAATTATTAATACTATATTTAGATTTTATAACTTTTGTAAGTTTAAGATTTAGATTTTTACTACCTGATCTTATCGTTTGGTAGGGGATACCAATTTTCTATGGTTTTGAGAAATTGTAGAATATTGGATATCTATAGTTATTTACATAATATAATAAGTTAATAAATTAAAAATCAGAAACCCTAGTGACTAATTAATTAGAGTCTTGCAATCTTTAACTTACAAGATGATTTTTGTATCACAAGTGTATACGTAATATGAAAATTTTAGGCAATCTTACTAGGCTTCTTTTAGGTTTATGACAATCACCACACATGGTTATTTCTTATGAACAAATAAATAAATTAAAGTATTTGAAAATGAGAGATTATGAGCTTTTAGGTACCATTATAAGGCGAAAAATAAGAGATAAATTTGGTAAAGCCCAATAATTAAAAAAAGGGACAAAAATTCAAAGCAAGAACTTATACCAAAACCCACAAAGAACAATTTAAAAAGAGCAAAGCATTTCAAATAATTATTTCTTTCCAATTCGTAATTAGTGGTCTAACACTTACTAAAAATATTTGGATTGCAAATATAAAGATAAAAATTGGGAAATAATTGGCGCTTCTGTGATTTAAAACGGAGGGAAAGTGAAAATGAAAATATAAACGCTTTGCCTATTGCTCATTTAAAAAATTTCTTATTCTCATATGATGGTACAAGGGTTTTAGGCGAAAAAGGTGGAATCATCTAAGGACATAAGCGGGCAAGTAGTGATGCAATACCTGAACCTTTCAACTAGCTAATTACCTTATAAGGTATTACCCTATAAGATTTTGAGATCTTTTCTTTTTATATCAATTTAAAATCTTATCAAGATTTAGGATAGATCTAGGGATTTAAATAAAATTCGATGAAGAAGTTGATCAGTTAAAAAATAATAAGTAATATTTTGAAACTCAAATTTTAAAACTTCAAAACAGCATTATATGTATTATTTTATTGTATATAGTTAGAAACTTAAGAAGGATTTACCATGAATTTCTTTTCCATTTTCTTTATGTTATTAGAAAGGTATAAACCTTAATATTCTCTCATTTCTCTTTCTTAGATCTTATTTGGCTATTCTTTCTCTCTAGCCTAGTCTCTTGTCACTTTCACTCTCTACCCCAAATTATTTGCATGCAAAACTCCATGATGGACAACGCGTCATATGGATTATTACGATTGTCCCTTAAGGATCTGCCACTATAGGCCTTTAAGATGAGTTAAGCATAAGCAATAAGCAACGATTTTAGAGTTAGATATTCAATTAGTCCATCTTTTGGATGTGTTAACAACCGAAACGATCCAATTACAACTTGCTTGAATAGAATAATGTGATAAGAAAATGAAAGATAATATCTTATCGAAGTTATACAACTTCTTATAGGTCTATTAAGAGATTAAAATAAAGGTTGTAGGCTAAAAACAACTAAATTGAGGAAGGAAAATTGAAGTGAGATTGTTTATATGAAGCATGGTCTTAAGCACAACAATGATCCTAGGTCATGTTTCTCCTTAAATTCCAACAGGAAGTTCACACCTTGGTCGTAATCCTCTTTTCAACAATATTCTCTTCGAATCACACCTAAGTTTCAACTCTAAACTTGTACATGTGAATCACGATCAAAAGCATGCCTGTATTTCTTAATTGTGAATCTCTTACTTCGCAAATTCTCCTCTCTTTTCACTAACTTCACTTCATTAAATCCTAAATCCAGGAGCCACAATTTTCACTCCACCAATACCAAAATCCTCACTTCTTTATCAAATACATTCTTAAAACATATCTAAATCCTTATTCCATACGAAATAGAAGAGATTTTGTTAAGAGAAATTCTTTACCTCAATTCTTGATGATCCTAGAGTGATCCTTCACTTTTCAGAATAGGTTGATGCGCAAACTTGAAAGATTAGTAAAAAACACCTTAGGTTCATCATAAGACTCTTAATCTACAAAGTTATAACACTTACCAGCAAGATCCTCTTGGGGTTGCAAAAGCCTTATGTTCTATACTTCACTAATGTCTTTTCCTTGTGTTACCATAAAAGTTACAATCAGACTTTTGATTTCCGATGAAAAAACTAATAAATCTTGGCAAACCTTACCTTGAGGGTTTCTAAGGATTATTGTTGAGGAATCTAAAACTTCTATTGGAGGAGAGAAAATCCTAGATGAAAATGAGAGTGGAGATAGGGTTTTACTACTTATGACGCCTTCTAAAGTCTAACACCTTGCTTTCTAAGTATCTATTTAAAAATTTTTCTCAAACTTTTGGTGCCTAAAGATAATTTGTTAGTGCTATCCTTGAATTAAGGATAAGGTAGACAATTTGTATCCAACCTGCTATTCCACTTCATATAACATTTGATTCCAAATCACTTCTTATTTAACATAACAAACAACGGTGAAAGTCTTTACAAAAGTGAGCCATACTTAGAGTATCATAGTTATACACTTTTATACAATATAGTAATCCTTTACAAGTACACACATTTGACAACAAATGTTGCACTATAACTTTTGTAAGGTAACACTACTATCTTCCCCGAAAAATTGCCTTCATAAACTTAAATCATGTCCTATAGCCAATGACTTCTCCCATAAGCTCATCTTTAGCTAGTACTTTGAAGCCTCTTTGCCTCTATGGTACAATTCTCTATTTAACTCATCCTTAACCTAAGGATAAAATAACTTATCCCCTTAACTTACAATAAGCTAAGTGAGAGTAGATAAACACATAACAATAAACATAACCAATAGCATAGGCATATCAATAAATAGTTACTCAAAATATAATATCTTATCATTTCCTAGCCAAACAATCAAGGCAGATAATGTATGCTATGCTAAGCACGTGACATGTTCGATTACCAATATCCTAACTCAACCTAACAACTCATCTAGTTAGTTGTCATACTTAGACATCTAGATATAATATCCAAGAACTAAGAGGCAAAAAGGATCTTTGTTGTAAACCATGACTAAGAATGGACAAAGTCGATCACTAGATGGGTCCAAGCTTATCGAAACCTCGAAAAGGGTTAATGGGGAAAGGTACGAAAGGGTGAAAAATGAAGAATGAAAATGATAAGCAAAACCCACGAACAGCTTCAGAGGATATGACGCACTAATGGAACTTTCGAAGACTTACGGCTCAATTTGATATAACGTACGAATTGGTCTAATGAGGTTACTTGCCACTTAACCTTGCTTAAGGGAAAGGATAAAAGTGATGCCAAGAGTAAACAACGGTGTTTATGCAAAGATGAAAGTATTCTAATGTATTGAAGGTAATCTGATCTGTTACACCTACAAGTACAAGGGTATTTATACTTATAAGTTTGGGCAACTTGCCTAAAAGGGAAAAGACAATAAGGGTATTTCCTAAAGAAGCAAAGTATATGATACAAAAGGGTAAAAATGAATATACAAGGAAAATAATCATTGGTATTACAGATTCTACATATGATACTATATACGTGGCAATGCTACATTAGTAAAGTTGTTAGGAGATGCGAACAATAACTATGGATAGATGAGCTTGTCTAAGCAGAGATGGCTTAGTCAGTCCGGATTCTCTATCTCTTGGCTTCTCGACAATGATGATGCCGAGTGATAGGTCAGTTCGGTAATAGAGCATAATCATCAACTTGGCATATTATAGAATAATAGGCGGTCATACTACACGACATTAAAGGTGACTTGGTAAGGAAATACTTGACCTTAGCAGGGGTTGGTTGGAACATAAGAATTCATCGTTCTAGCCCTTCTAGTCCTCGAGCTTGGCTGTGGGTCAAAGGTCCCGTAGCTTGATTCCTATCATTCCTTCCGAGTTATTTTGGATTTGGGATCAAATTCGAATAGTGTTCGCTTAGTTCTCTATCAAGGTGATATGGACTGAGGTTAGCAATGTTAAAAGCATAAGAAACCCCATAGTCCTCAGCCAATTCCAACCTATAGGTACTGTCATTGATTTTTTAGCGGATTATGAAAGGTCCTTCTGCTCTTGTAGATAATTTGTTCTTTCTTTTGTTCAAGAACTGTTCTTTGCTGAGGTGTAGCAATACCAAGTCTCCCAGTTGAAATTGTTTGGCCGACCTACCCTTGGTCTTTTGTCGCATTCTTCTAGTAGCTTGATCGATGTGCCAAGTGACCTTGTTATAGATGTGCTGAAGAGATTGTACTCTGGTCAAAGTGTTAGGGTCCTCTTGCGTGGGTGCTGGCACAGGGGCATGGTTGAAGGGCAACTCGGGATTGAATCTATAGACTACCTCGAAGGAAGTCTGCTTAACAATGTCATGTACAGTTCGGTTATAGGCGAACTCAACTACTGGTAGGCAGACGTCCCAATCAGCTAAGTTCTTACCTATTGCAGTTCGAAGTAATGACCCCAAAGTACAATTAACCACCTCTATTTAGCTGTCAATTTGGGGGTAATATGAGGTACTAAAGCGTAATTTGGTTCTTAGCTAACGCTATAAGGTTCTCCAGAAATGGCTAAAGAACTTTAGGTCTCTATTGGAGACTACACTCCTTAGTACGCTGTATATCTACACAATCTCCTATAAGAAAAGAGAAGTAATAGCTGAAGCATCATTAGTTTTGGTGTAGGGTACGAAGTGTGCCATCTTACTGAATCAATTCACGACAACCATTATAAAATCTTTGCCTTGGGCAGTTCGTGGCAGTCCAAGAACAAAGTCCATACTCAGTTCAGTCTACGGCCTCATCAGAATAGGTAAGGAATTACCTTCCCTTGTTCGGCTCGGCACTTGGCCTTTTTGTACACAGCACAACTCTTAACAACTCAACCTACATCTCTTCACATTCTTGGCCAAAAGAATCAGCCATTCAATAGTTCACAGGTCCTCCTCTCTCCAAAGTGTCCAGAGAGTCCTCTATTGTAAGCTTCCTTGATTAATAATTCCTGTAGGGAACAAGTTGGCACGCACAGTTTCCCCCTTCGGAATAGATAGCCATTCTCCACATAATACTTGTCCACTATCCTCCCATCTACGCATTGCGAAATTATTGGTCCAAAGTGTGGATCTCTGGAGTACCGTTCTTTGATACTCACAAAACTAAACAGCTTGGTCTACAGTTCTAATAAAAGTGCATGTCTTCTCGAAAGAGCATTTGCAACTACGTTACTCTTTCCTTGCTTGTATCTTATGATAAAATTGAAACCCTCTAGGAATTCAATCAATCTTACCTACCGCTTTGACAACTTGGTCTGACTTCGAAGGTACCTCAATGATTCATGGTCAGTATATATGACAAATTCTCTCGATAGTAAATAATATTGCCATACGTGCATTGCTCGGACCAATGCCAAAAGTTCCTTGTTATACACGGAGTAGTTCAGTTGTGGTCCTCGGAGCTTCTCACTATGGAAGGCAATTGGTCGGCTTTCTTGTATTAGGATAGTGCCTATTCCAACACCCGATGCATTGCATTCTAGTTGAAAAATTTTGTCAAAGTCAGGTAATACTAACACTATGGTGAAGGTCAATCTTTCTTTTATGTTGGAAAAAATCCTCTCCTCCCTTTCTCCCCATCGAAAGTCAGTGTTCCTTTTTGTTAGCTTAGTGAGTGGTGCGGTGATGGTGCTAAAATTCTTGATAAACATTCTATAAAATGAACTCAGTCTATGGAAACTTCTTACATCGACACAAGTAATAGGAGTCGGCCACTTGACAGTTGCTTTGATTTTCTCATCATCGACTCGCAAGCCTCCTCTACTGACTACATACCCCAAGAATACCACTTCCTTCTAGTAGAAGCAACATTTCTTCAAGTTGCCGAATAGTCTCTCGATACGAAGAATATCTAAGATTGCTCTAAGATGTTTATAGTGACTTGGAATGTTAGCATTGTAAACCGGGATGTCGTCAAAGTATACCACGACACACTTCCCGATGAGATATCTCAACACATGGTTCATAAGTCTCATTAGAGTGCTCGAGGCATTTGACAAGCCGAAGGGCATGACCATCCATTCGTAAAGTCTATATCGAGTCTTGAATGCAATCTTCCACTCGTCTCCTAACCTCATGCATATTTGATGGTAGCTAGACTTGAGATCAATCTTGTTGAAAATCTTGGCTCCACTCAAGTCATCTAGCATGTCTTCTAGCCTCGGGATCGGATACCTATATTTGATCGTGATTTTGTTCATGGCTTGGCTATTAACACACATCTACTAGGTTCCATCCTTCTTCGATACTAGAAGTGCAAGCACAACATAAGGGTTGAGACTTTCTCTCACATAACCTTTCTCTAGCAACTCAGTGACTTAACGTTGGAGTTTAGAATCTTGCTCGAGATTCATCTGATAAGCTAGCTTATTTGATAGTGCAGCACCAGATATTAAGTCAATGCAGTGCTCTATGCCTCAAGTTGGGGGCAACCCCTCAAGTAATTGTTCTGGGAATAGGTCGGCATAGTCATCTAGTAACTCCTTGATTTCTTGGGGAAGCTTACCTTACTCCTTCATTTCCAATAATCACTTAACTAACAATAAGGTCAGCTCGTTAGCATTGATGGCCTCTTGGAGCTCGGCTTTACTCATCACTAAAGATTTCTTCGATTTACGAGCAAGTTTTGTTTGTAGCTTATGAACTTCTCTTGATGGCAGCGGATTCATCGTAATCTTCTAGTCATCCTTTTCAAACATAGACGTATTCCTGTAACCGTCATGTATAACTCTCCTGTTAAACAATCACGGCCTACTTAGCAATATGTAGGAAGCGCACATAAGTAATATGTCGTAGAGGATCTAGTCAAAGTAATCCCCTATAGTAATCGGCATTAGTATTTGCCGAGTGATACGTAATACTCCTTTTTCACTCAACTAATGCAACTTGTATGGCTTAGGATGTGCAATAGTCAACAGCTTTAGTTTGGAAACAAGATTAGTTGATGCTACATTGGTGCAACTTCCACTATCCACAATGAGAGCATACATTTGATCATTCACCTAGCAGGTTATATTGATGCCACATTGGTGCAACTTCTACTATCCACAATAAGAGTACACATTTGATCATTTACCTTGTAGGTTGTATGAAACAAATTCTGTAAACCCTACTTTTAGTGGGCTTAAGATTTGATTAAGAGTACCTTTCGAATGTTCCTAAAGATCAACTAAACTAAAAACTTAAGTTTATATTTAGAAACGAATTAAATTTTTACAATTCAAAAACCAATTATCGATAAAACCCGAGCTTGAAGAACTGCGAGCTCTAAAGCTACTTAAAACCCTAAACCTTAAAACCATTAAGGAATTTTAACCTTAAATAATTAATCGATAATTTAATTTGAATAATTTCATTCAACTTTAGAAAATTTCACAATTCTACAAAAATCAAATCATAAATCACAAAACAATGTAAGATAAAAATCCTAAAACAATTTTTTATAAAGCTATGCCCTTATCTACATGCATAAGCCTTACACATAAATAAGTAGACCAACCAATTACCTTAGATAACTTATCAGTTGAGAGTTGGAATCATTTATCAATTGATAACTTATCAAAATCTAGTGATAAGACAATTTCCTTATCACCTCTTCACTTATACTACATATGGACAAATTTTCACAAGAATTCATAAGCTTAACTTTAATAAAGGTGACAAGACCACTCCATGACATAAAAAGACTTCCCATGGCAGATCTAAAAAGGAGAGAAAGGGGGGCCATGCATTTGTCATTCACCCATCAATCACTTCTCCTTACACATCACTATTCACCCCTTAATGCTTACATCATCAAGAGTTGCAATTGTTGACTTTTTGTAAGCTTCAAGACAACACTTCCAAGACATTTAAACACTCCTTGTCTCTCCATTTCCAACCAGCCACATTTCTACCATTTCTCTCCCTTTCAATTTCACTCACTTCATCTTTCTCTCTTTTGAAACAAACATAAAAAGGGGAAACAACCTTACCCCACAAAATCCATTTTTCTTCCATTTTTGAAGCTTCACTCACGGCATTTTTTTTCTTGTGTTCTTATGTTATTTTCTTTTACCATCTAAGGCCTTTTAAGACCATTAGAATCTTCCATAAACCCCATTCCAAAAGAGCAAAAGATTCGGGTTTTAAAAGGTGGCTAAAAGGAAGAGGCAAAGTTAAAGGCTTAAGTGGAACCTTAGTACACAACCACTAAACTTTGCGTTAAGGACGAGTAAGTGTTTCTTGTGATGTGTGGATTAGTATTTATGTTAGGAGACTCAGATTTCTTGAAGATATGAGTAAGGTTTGAGTTGTTATAGCACCAAAAATCGTTTTAAGAAACAAACCCTAAAACCATTACATGAAGTTGAAATATGAGCATGTAAAGTTGGTGTTTTATATGGACATTTGTTTAATGTTTTGGATGGAAGATTTTAAGTTAAGAAAATCTTGAAATGAGAACTTTAATGGAAGATAAGCATGCTGGACGTGAGGATTCCATAGTCATTTGGATGTTGATTTTGTTTCCATTAAGTTAAACATGCTTAAATCTAGACTTAAGTTAAAGAAAAATCCATCATGTGAGGTTTTATGAAGAAACCAATTTTGTATGACATGAACTATGATATGGAGGTATTATTAAGTATAAGATCTTTTATTTCTTCATGTGGAGCATGAGTTAAAGGATCATTGATGGAAGAAAACTTAAGTTAAGATTTGGACATAAGTAGTCTAAGTACATAATCTACCGCCTAAACTTAAGGAAATGATGAAACAAGTTGAAAAACCAAATGAGGACCTCTTGGAACCATCATGAACAGATCTGGAACGTAGGGGAAAGAAGCCTAAAAATATGATAAAAGTGAATGAACAAAGTGAAAAGATTAACTAAAGCAAGTATAGTAAGCATATAAAGCCTAAAACTCAAAACCGAGCTTAAAACTCTCAAAACAAGCCTAGAACTCTAAGATGGGCCTTCAATAAAAATCTGACCAGCATCTTAAAGTACCAAGAGAAGTTTTTTTGAAGCCCATAAGAAATCCACCTAAAGCCCCATAAGCCCACCAAAGTCATTAACTTTAGTTTGAACCAAAAACAAGCCCATTTGATAACTTAAGCCCACTAAAAGGCCCAAGAAGTGGTTGTTAGCCTTAGGAATATAAATCAAAGTTGTAAATCTGATCTCAAGGAGTATTTTAAGCTTAGGATAAAATATAAATACCAAGCCCAAAGAATTTCTCAAGTTATCAAAAAGCCCATTTACCAAACAAGGCCTAAAAACACTCCAACAACATGAGGAACGCTACTGTTCTGATCCATGGACAGAATTGTATACCTCATTTCGAAAATCCAACCTTACCATGTTAAATTACACTCGAAAACGATGAAGATTGACTATAAGATCATAAAAATCGGATTTAAAACGAAAAAGTTATACGCGATTGAACTTTAGGTAAAAACCGGGAAAAATTTCAAAAACTAGTCAAGAGTATAAACTTAAGGAAAATTTACTTAGTTTCTTAAGTTTGTTTCAATTCCTTATAAAAATTATTTCAATGACCAGGGGACACTGTTTACGGAGACGACTTGCCTCCGGATTACTTTGATTGACCCACATGGCAGAGTGAGTAAATTCCCGATGACTCTTTACTTGATTGTGCTTATAGAAATAGATGCACCTAAACTTATATATATGAATTTGGATGCTTGTGGGATATGGGAAATGCATGTATATGAATTTTTGGGTGAATGCGATGACTTGATAATTATATATATAATAATGGAAATTGTTTGCATTATATACATATGTGAATTGTATGGAATGAAATGGTCTGATCACCCTAAAAACTGAGTTAATCACTTATACGATTAAGAAATCAAAATGAATCATGCATACCCCATATTGCATACGGATAACACCGACTGCCACTTCACGCAGAAGATGGGAAGGGACTCACAGGAATATGAGTTTCCTGCAGGATTGGGCACTAGCTACGCCATCATATATATTGAGTCTCTATCTTAAGCTGATGGGCTTACTAGGCACCGGGAGACGCCAACCGTCGGCGAGGGGCCGAGTCTTGTGGCTTTTGCTTAGGGCGTGTGTTTGTAGACTGCGGAGGCCACCACACCACTAGACTTAGGATTTTAAAAGATATGATTTGATTTTGGTAAAGGAAGTATATATATATATATATATATATATATAGGTAGAGTTTTGTTTTGGTATGAGCACGATAGTGCAAATGAAATAAAACCCAAGGTCTAGAACCCAGATTTTAGTTTAGGTCGGTTAATTATCTCCAAACCCCGACTTCAGGGGGCGTAATTCTGAGTCGTATGTGGTTCCTAGGTCACTGCATGCGTTGTTTGACATACTGGTTGTTCATGCATTCATATGATTGTGCATATAATAAACTTCTGCTATGTGGTACTGACGAGGGCATTTATCTCACTAAGCGTAAGCTTATACCCCAACAATTCTTTTCCTTGCAGGTTGATCGATAGTTGGGACTGGGATAGGAATCGAGTGTAGAGTGCTACCATTGAATCAGTATGATGAAAAGGCTTGTGTAGTTAATTCGGAATGCTCCGAAAAACGACTAATGTCTCAATTAAGTTTAGTATATTTAGTAAGTTTAGAATTTCCTAGAATTGTCTATCTTATTTCGCTATTTTAGTAGGGGATACCGATTCTCTGCGATTCTGAGGAATTGTATCCATAATTATTTATATTATATAATGAGTCAATGAACTAAAATTGAAGACTCTAGCAAATAACTATTTAAAGTCTTGCAATCTCTGACTTGCAAGGCGATTTTCTTATCATGGGTGCACACGTGATATGGAAATTTTAAGCAATACCACTAGGCCCCTCTTAGGGTCGCTACAAATTCTCTCTCTTCTCCTCTTGTAAGTGCTCTATGCTCATAGTGCGTTGGATAACCATAAGTAACTGGTTTAAGTCCTTGAGGAACACATCCTCTTCAATCAGTTCTTTCTTGGCATTTTCTTTCTTGGTAGGAACCTCCTCCTCTTCGGGTTCCTCATTCGTACTCTTTACTTCTAACTTTGGGATGTCTCCCTTAATGACCATTATTCTTCGGTTCGAGCATTGAGCAGTCGTATGTTCGAACCCTTGATACTTGAAGCACTTGATCTAGCTCATCTTTTTGCTAGACCCTTGCCCTTTCTCATAAGTTCGGGTCGACACTTCACCATCAAGTCAGCCTTTCTACTCAGGTCTAACATCAACTCTTTTGCTTGCTTGATACTAGACTAAGCTCGGTGACTTGCCTATCCTGGTTAGCTAGTCGGCATTCTGGTCGTTACTCGGCTCCTTCTTTGCCTCTCCACTCATTGGGCAATCCTATTAGCTTCATCCATTGTATTAATTTGTTGGAACTCTACAATGTCTCAAATGTCTCCTCTCAATCTAGTAATAAATCTTGAGACTATTCGAGCTGGTGGTTCCTCCACTTCACATCATATCATAAGCATTTGGAATTTTTGAACATATTCATCAACAATTCAGCCTCCTTATCTTAGCTCCTGAAGCCAAGTGAAAGTGCCTTGGAGATATGTTTCCAACACGAATCTATTTTTGAGCACTCTCTTCATTTCAGGCCAGGTGTTAATCTCTCAATACCCCTCTCTTCTTCTCATGGCTTAAAAATTCTTCTACCACATGGTGGCACATTCAGAGAATTCAACAGCACCAATCCTCACTTTCTCATAATCCTCATATTCACTGCAGCTTCTCTTCCCAATCCAGATATTCGTCAACATTCCCAGATCTATTGAAACTCAGAATCCAAAGCTTCACATAGTCAAATGCTCTAGGGACTTTTACACGCTCCTCTTCAAAATACTTTTCTTCCTCCTCATCAAGTTCTCTCAGGTCTATCCTTCACCTTACTCGTTCGTCAATTCCTCCACCTTGAACTAGTCGAGCTAGGTTCTGACCTCTAATAGGTTGAGCAACTTGTAGAGTGTTTTGCGTAGCCTTAATGGGTTAGGAAGACAGGGTATGAATAGCTTGGGTCAAATCTACCAAGAGGTTAGCTATCTCATCAAGTCTTTCGTCAATGCTTTTGAGAGTTCCTTGAGATTGTTGTCCATGGTAGACAAATCCACTGTCATCACCAACACTAACATTCATACTTAGGTTTTTCGTTTTTCTTCATTTATTCAAAATTCAAACAAATACTTTAGAAAGTGAACAACTAATAACATAATAGTCAAATGAACACAGTAACTTACCCTGTTTCTTACACGCAAAATAAAGTATAACAGAATTCAAGAAGAACTAACTAATTCTTACACAAAACCTCCGCTTTGATACTAAGATGTTGCAAACCGTGACCAAGAACAGACAAAGTCGGTAGCTGGATGGGTCCAAGCTTGCTGAAAGCTCGAAAAGGGTTAATGGGGAAAGGTACGAAAGGGTGAAAAATGAAGAATGAAAACGATAAGCAAAACCCACGAACAGCTCTAGAGGATATGATGTACTAGTGGAACTTTCAATGACTCACAGTTCAATTTGATATAACGTACGAATTGGTCTAATGAGGTTACTCGCCACTTAACCTTAAGGGAAATGATAAAAGTGATGCCGAGAGTAAACAACAGTGTTTATGCAAAGATGAAAGTATTCTAGTGTATTAAAGGTAATCTGATCCGTTACACCTATAAGTATAAGGGTATTTATACCTGTAAGTTAGGGCAACTTGCCCAAAAGGGAAAAGACAATAAGGGCATTTCCTAAAGAAGCAAAGTATACGATACAAAAGGATAAAAATGAATATATAAGGAAAATAATCATTGGTGCTATAGATTCTACATATGATACTATACATATGGCAATGTTGTATTGGCAAGGTTGTTAGGAGATGTGAACAATAAGTAAGGACAGATGGGCTTGTCTAAACAAGAATAGCTTAGTTAGTTTGGATTCTCTATCTCTCGACTTCTCGACAATGATGATGCTGAGTGATAGGTCGGTTCAGTACTAGAGCGTAATCATCAACTCGACATACCATAAAAGAATAGGTGGTCATATTACAGGGCATTAAAGGTGACTCGGCAAGGAAATACTCGACCTTGGTAAGGATTGGTTGGAACATAAGGATTCGTCGTGCCAATCCTTCTAGTCCTCGGGCTCGGTTGTGGGTTAGAAGTCCCGTAACTTAATTCCCATCAAGCTTCTAAGGAGTAAGACCCTTAAAACCTAGTCTAATGGAAACCACACGAAGTGGTTTAGACATGCAATTCTATATACTCAAAAAACTAGTTTTTATAAATCTTGTTTATTTGGTAAACCCAGCTTTTAAAAGTCAAATTAGTTGCTTATTAAAACCTAGCTTTTCTTTTATCTGAAACTCAACCTAGCAAAATCTCAATTTTATAAAAACTTAACTGTAAGTCCTTTTCGTGTCATTCCATGAATGCATCAAGTCACATACCAAACAATAACCAACTAATTCAAGTAGGCTTACTCATTACTTATCAACCTAACCTTTATGATAATATGAATTTATCATATATTTTTCTATGGGTAATTTGTGTTGATTTAGATTTTATTCTTAATTGATTTTATGTTATTTTGAGCTTAATTTACTTATTTATTGTTTTTAGAGACTTTAGGAACATATTATGAAGTTTAAAGGATTTTTATGTAATTTTAAGCTTAATTGATGTGATATACGAATCAAAGAGTAAAGTAGAGGAGTTTCAATCAACAAACAAAGTCCAATAGAGACCTTAGTAAAGGACTACACCTGTGGTCCCTACCCATAATCTTCTCATTGTGAATTTCAATTGAAAATTAAAGATTGCAAACAAAATGCAAGAAGACACCTAAGCTTCACAATTGTGTACTTTAGGCATGGAGTTATAGTGATTTCCAAATCTTATATTTTGGTTAAGTTTTCATTGTAATCTTAGGTCAATAAGGCTAGTAACAATAAAAGATTATGAAACTTAATAAATCGAATATAACCCCAATAATAAAAACCCTATAAATTGATCTAAATCCTAAATCACGTACTAAAATCCTAAGTCTAATTTATGTACCATTAACCAAAATTGAACCCAAATTTGATCAAAACCCTAAAATTATAACTTTAAGTCTATAAAATAGTTAAATATTACTTAATAGTGATATAATTGTAGTTGATTGCAATTATTGACTAAATCGCGTAAAATTTTTAACAAAATCATTAAAATAACTTGTAAAAATTATAATTGTAATAGGTACCAATTAAATTGATGAATTTTCACAAAATTCCAAAATTAATTTATGATGATTATTTTAGAATTTTTCGATTTAGAAAAATTACATATATTTATTTTTAATGTTTATTTTCTTCCTTTTTCTTTTTTTCTTTTTCTCTTTTCTTTCTTTTCTTCTTTTCTCCTTAGCTGCCACATCCTAAAATCAAAGAAAAAAAATCAAAACTTCAGTAGCCCAAGTGATGAATAATCAAGAGGAAAAGATAGGGAATGTAATTACTTTGTCCCATCAAAATTAATGCAACCCTTATCTTAGCAATTGATAATTATTTATTTTGATTTGCTTTGTTTAAGTTTACGTCAGGAAAAAGAACAGAAAAAAAGAAAAAGAAATTCTAGAAGTTAAAAATGCGAGGAAAACTAAGAAGAAAGAATAGGAAGAAGAAGAAAAAGAAGGAGGAGGAAGAAAAGAAGAAGAAGAAAAATCAAATATAAATAGGTAAGTAAAATTATTTTAGTAGTATATATGTATATTATATGGTATGTACATGTATATATTAAGTATTTGTATTGTATTTTATTAAATATTTCATTAACTATACATGTATGTATGCATAAGTAGATAATTTAAGATATATATATATATATATGTATGTATAAAGATATGTATGTAGACATGTCTGTATATAGGTATAATCTACGGTATGTATATGTATCCATAAGACTATATATAGTATGTATTTAGTACTTTTTTTACAAAATCAATATAGATATATATATATAGTTATATACGTGAAGAGGATTATGTATGTATTTATGTATACAAGCTTTATTTTCATATGTATATATATATATATATGAATATGTATTCATATAGTATCTATAAGTATTTTGTAGTTGTATATTCATATATATACATGTAAGCTATATTTTATATACATATAGGTATAGATGTATGTGGCGTGAATATATGTATAATATATAGTATATGTATAACATATAGTATATATGTAGTATATCGAATATTAAGTAATATATATGATATGATAATATTTACTAAATAAAATAAATTCATAAATATGTAAGGAGTAGGCATATATATATATTACCGTAAATTAGGGATTACTAATTAAATTAAATTATAAAATTAATCAAATATAGTATAAGTACATAAATATATGTATGTAAATCGTAAAATATAAATGAATAATAAGAAAATAATAAAAATAATAGCAATAATAATAATAATAATTGTAATAAGACTAAAATCTCAAAAATAGGGAAAAAAAAGAGTAAATAAGGTAAAATATGCTTAAAATAATAAAATTTTCAATTATATGATTTAAATAATTATTATATCATAAATATTTTAAGAAAAAGCTAAAATTAATATTTTATAATTTTTAAATTAAAATAATAAATTTTGTGATATTTTTATATCACAATTTAAATTGTGAGTCATAATGTCCAAAACAGATCTCGTTATAAGAAAATATGCTTGAAAACAATCAAAATGGGTTATAAATTCATAACGATTCGAGCTAAAACGAAAAAGTTATACGTGATTCGATAAAAAAACTCAAATTGACAATTTCGCATAACTAGACGAAGTAAGCCTTATAAATTATAATGCTAGTTTAGCTTTAAATCCTCAAACTTACAAATTTTTATTATTCTTAAGTGATCTTGACATTGACCTTGAGTTGCCACCAGATTACTACGACCTCTGAGTCGACTATGGCTGAGTGAGTTTTCCCGATGATTCCATACTTGTTTGTGTTTGTAGTTAGTGAATATAAGTTATGATCAATAAATGAATGTTGTATGGGGTTGGGTTATACTCATGTATGATAATTGGTCTTTAATGGTGAATTTACTTTAAATTACAATAATGTATTGATTGTTGCATAGTAGATTCATTAGGAATTGATTGTTTGTGACTTTAAATGACCACTGAATAATAAAACCTAATTTTACTCGACTAGAAAAGTTAACTTGAAACATGCATAGTCATGCACCACATAACTAATTCCGACAGTCACATTACACGGAGATAGCGAGAGGCCATATATGGGTTGATTATTGATTGTTATAGATTTCGTATGGTGCATACGTACGATATGACCTTACCCTGACCCATAGGATTACTAGGTGTTGAGGCACCAACCGCCTAGCTAAGAGTCAAGTCCAAAGGCTTCCGTTTAGGAGTGGGTGAGGGCTGTGTGAACCTACTCACAATCATATGTAGAACTCATTTTTGATAAAATTGATAATGGATATAACATTACATTTTAAATACAAAATGTGAAGTTTCGTTATAAAATAAGTTTTAGTATGATACCCAGATCTGACTGTACCGACATATCTCTAACCCTGACTTCAGAGGGTGTTAAATCTGAGTTGCATATAGTACCTGGTCACCTATATGTATTTATTTGACATACTGACTGACATGCATTCATTTGATTGAACTTAATTATTGTTTAACCTGCTTGTTGTATGGTTGATGGGATTATCTCACTAAGCTAATTAACTTATACCCTTGTAGTCTTCTTTCATAGGTCGAGTTATTCGTGGAGTTGGGCCATCGCATGCCCGACCGAGGTTAGTGTTCTACATGGGGTTAATGTGAGAGCAGGACGTGATCAGAAAGTACTTATGATAGTTTATAGAGCTAATTATGTAATCGAGTGATACTAATTTGACTTAAGAAATGCTTTAGATTTCTTATCTGTAAATTCTTATATAAATAGATTATGTGTTATGTTTCTATATTTTATTATTGTTATCATGAAATGATATTACTTATACTTACGCACTCTTGGTTGTTAGTTGTAGCCGTAGTTGTAGCCTTGTGTAACGTATAAAAGGGTCATCGATTGTAAGGAAATTCAATCTGCAATCTTTTGTACGGTATACGGCGATTGCCACAACTAGCCCCTTCGAGTTGTGATACTTATGGTTTTCTCCTCCATTTTAAAAATGGAGGAGAAAACCCTAAATCCTTCTTATGTTAGAGACAAAACCCCAGATCTTCTATTTAATATAAAATGTAGATCTCTAGGAGAATTCCATCAATATAAAGACATTTTCTTCCAAAGAGTTTGTAAACATCGTAAATCTAGTCTTTTGAATATAGAATTAAACTCGTATACTGTAGATAATTTCCTTAATTTAATAGAGCTACTAAGTTTAAAATTGCGTAAAATTTTAAATGTGAAACTTAAAATGAATATGAAAATCCTTAAGTTATTAATCGAAACTCTAATTGCATATGAAAACCTTAAGCCCTAAATATATGTAACTATAAGAGATTGATCCTAAACTAGATAAAAACCTTAATCGCATATAAAAACCTTAAATTTTATTTGTATATACCTATGAAAAATCGAACTTGAACTTGATTAAAACCCTAAAACTAAAACTACAAGCTTATAGATGTACTAATTTGCTACAAAGACAATAAAACCTTAATTGAACAAAATAACTAAATGATACACTCAAATGCATAAAAATCGCTAGTGAACAATTAAAGATAATTTCTAATGTTTATAAATGTGTATGTACTAAATTAACCCATAAGAAACTATAATTTAAAAAAAAAATAATATTAACGTTATAATTATACAAATAAGCTAATAATATGTAAGTTTAAGTATTTAGTTAATATTTATACTATATATAGTAAATGCTAGTATTATAAATTTTACTTTTCATAATAGTTATGCTAAGTATCATACTAAATAATATATATAGGATATAAATACTTAAAGAAAGATCCTTACAATTATTTTTACTAATTATTTCATTTAATTCTATATTTCCTTTCTTTCCTTTAATTTTTCTTCTAATTATCTTTAATTTCAACATTATGTACATTAATTAGATGTAAATTCCAAGAGTTGACCAAGTCAACATTTGACCTAAGTCAAAAGATTAACTAAGTCAACACATGTCATTTTCAATCTAGAATTCTCCTCCATTTTCTATAAAATTCTCCCCATTTTTCACATGATTTTTTTCTCATTCTTACCTCCTCTTGCCGTCCACTTCCTACCCCTTCTAGAATCTACTTTCTTCTTCTATAAAATACAAATAAGACACAATAAAACACATTTTTGGGTCCCCCATCCAAAATCGTGACCCTCTTCTCCTTTCCCTTTCTTGCCCTTTCCAATTTCACTTTCACAATTTACTCATAAACTACTATACTATATACTTGCACTCCTCTTACATATTACAAAGGAAAAAGGGGTATATTTTCATTTGATCTTTTATTTTAATAAGTAATTAATTATTTACCTTATGTTAGTATTGGAATTCTTGTGTAATGTGTACACATATGTTAGTACACATAGAAATACTCACACACATATATATATATATATATATATATATATATATAAGTGTAGAAATACCTATGTACATATGGCATATGGCATATGGATACACATGAAGTATGTATGTAGAAATTTTAGTAAAATACATAGTATAAATATATGCATATATAGATAAGAGTAGGAAGAACACATGTATGAATATTCCTATACATGAGCATCCTTGGTGTACATAACCAAAAATAATAAAAATATTAAGTATATATATGTATAGCATACCAACCAAACCTATAATATGCATATATATGAATTATAAGAAAATTTCTTAAAATTATACTATGAAAATACGAAAATACATATAAATATACGTATATAATCGTATGTATGTATAAGTATAGGTACAAGTACTTATACTAGTATGTTAAAAGTATATACATGCATGAATATTCACTTAACATGTATAAGCATGTGGATATAGGATAAATACATGTATATTATAACCTAAGTATTTAATATTAAATAATAAAATAATAATACATGATGCACATATATATGTATGTATGGGTTGAAACCCTTAAAGGGCTAATTCAAGCCCATAATACATTAATTAAGTTATTCTAGTATTACATAAACATGTGTAATCATTAGATAAAATTTAGGAAGCATAGAAATTAAGAAGATCTAGTAAATTGCCATGTTGACTATTAAAATTATGCTACGTCGATAACTTACTTAAATAATCTAATTAAACTACAATTATACTAATAATAATAATAAAAGGTCAAAATTTTAAGAATATAATAATTTAAAAGTTAATTAGATTTTACGTTAACAAAAAGGAAACCTAAAATTTATAAATAAAAACATTTAAACTAAAACCACAAAATTTACAATACTTTAAGCCTACATCATAAAATGTAGATTTTAACATCCAAAATGAACCCTACCATGTGAACATACGTCCAAAAATGATGAAAATCAACTATAAGCTCATAAATATAGAAAATAAAATGAAAATATTATATATGATTAACAAAAAAGTTTAACCGGGAGAAAATTGATAGAAACCTAAGTAGATTTAAATAAACAATTACATAGAATAACTAGTTCACCTAGTTACTTATTCCTTTTCTATCTTATAATAATCAAGTGATCTTGATAAGAGTTCAGATCTTCTTTGGATTGTTACAAGTCACAAGAAACGTCAATTCAAAATTAGCACTCTTAATAACTCTATACTTGTTTTGTACTTGTAGTTAGTGCACATAAATTAAATATTAATAACTTGATGCATGGGGGTTTGGGATATGGATGTGCTTGATATTGGTTGATTACTATGTAAAATATTGTTAAACACGATAATTGAAAATTTGGTTGTATGATTGATTGTGACATGATTTATATGGTTTGCTAATATTGATTGATCACTACATAATTTGACTTATTTATCTTATCTTAAATTTAAAAAAAAAAAAAGCCATACATCAATCATGCATTGCATTTTTTATTTTGGCCATCACTTCACGCAGAGGTAAAGAGAGGCCATGCAAGGGTTGTTTTTATACATTGAATTAAAGTGTTTAGTACAATGCACTTGTACAACATGACTTTACTCTAACCTATAGGCTTACTAGGCGCTAGAGACACCAACCATCTGGCTGAGGGTTAAGTTTAAAGACCTCCACTGTAAGGTATGAGTGTAAATTGCAAGGGCTACCTCACCCTTAAACTTAGGATTTAGGCCTCCTATAGGGTCCTGATAGAGTTCTTCTTAAAAATGATTGTAATCAACCTTTTTGAAATAAAAGTTTTTAACCGGTTTACTTAAATTAATAGGAGAACAAGTTATAAATAAAATTAAAGAGGAAAATAATGGTGAAATTCCTTATGATAATTTATCATATAGGGAATTAGCATCTTATATTTATAAAATTGGACAAAATTTATGTACCACAATAAGATTATAAAAACAATTAAAAAATGAACAATGCATGAAATACCAAAGTCTTAGTGATTTCCATGCACAATATGATCCATCTTTTATTAATAAAAATGTGAAAAAGAATGTTAAATGTTCGTAATGTTCACATAAAAAACCAAGAAAAAATCTCTTAAAAATCTTGAAAATAAGCCAACCAATAAAAAATATAAGAAAAAATCTTATAAACAATTAAGATGTTATAAATGTAGGAAAAATTGATCAAACAACAAGATTTTGTAGGATCAATAATAAAATTAATGAATTAAACCTTGATGATGAAACAATAGAAAGTATTTTGCAAAATTTTGCAGATAATGAATCTTCCACATCTAAAGAAGACTGTGATAATGGGATTTAGGTCAATGATATTGAATCAACATTTTCTAAAGATGATAATGAATTAAATGTCCTAACAAATGAAGAAGAAGAAATTCTTCAAAAAATATATTAATTATCCAATGATAGTGAAAATTTTGAATGTTTAAAAAATGTTAATAAAAACACTCTATCACTTTCATATAATTTACCTTATAATCTTAAGAAAATACTTGAAAGAGGTAAAAAGCCACAAAAAAAATCCATCTCTGTAAATGACCTTCATAATGAAATCAATATTAAAAAATAAGATATATATATATATATATATATATATAGTACATGTACATATATATGGTACTTAGTATAAGTATGCTATCACACATGTACATATACATGTACATACATATCATACTTAGTATAAGTATATATATATATATATATATATATATGTATGTATCATACATATACATAAATAAACATAACATATGTGTACATATAGTTAGACATATATACATTTAAGCACATATACATGAAATAAACAACTTATACATATGCTTCAAATACATATACATATAGTTTATTACAATGACATCAAAATATATATAATTTTTATCAAGACCCTAAAGGGGGCGTAATAGGATTGTTTAAAAATTTCCATGTCATGTGTGCACTCATGATATGAAAATCGCCTTGTAAGTTGGAGATTATAAGACTCTAAATGATAAATCACTAAGATTACTGATTTTTAAGCAATTAATTTATTATAATATATAAATATAAATAACTATGGATATCCGATATCCCACAGTTCCTCATAACCGTAGAGAATCGGTATCCCCAACTAAATGATAAGATCAAGTAATATAGACTTAAAAGTTCAAACTGAATAAGGTTGAAAAATCTAAGTACATAAGTGGTATTTACATTTAAAGTTGCACATAAACTAAAATGTCTCAGTACTTGCACTCTACACTCAGCTCTTAACCAATATTCGATTATCTATCAACCTATAAAAAAATAAAAAATAAATAACTATTGGGGAGTAAGCTATAAGAACTTAGTGAGTTATCCCTCATACTACATTTGCAAGTGAGTTATCAAACAAATTATTACAATCATATAAATGCATACACACGCAGTATGCTAAATAGTATATACAGTTGACCGGTGCTGCATATAATATCGAATTTTAACACCCTTTAAGATAAGGGTTGGAGATACATCGACACCAATCACGACCGAACTCTAGCATCTAAGTTTTTAACCATAACTTTGAATTCCATATTTCACAAAATACATATTCATTTTTGGAAATCCAGTAGTACACAAAATCCCAAGCCTAACGATGAGGCAGCCTTCGCAGTCCACACTTACACCTTACAGCAGAGATCTCTAGACTCGACCCTCAGCCATACGGTTGGCATCTCCATTGCCTAGTAAGCTCGTAAGTTCGAGTAAGGTCATGTTGTATGAATGCATTGTATAAAAATACTTTAATATATATAAGGGTAAGGCCTTTCTTTACCTTTGCGTAAAGTGACGGTCAGAATAAGTAATGCAATGCATGGATAATGCATGACCCTTTTAATTTAAAATAGGCCAAATATAATTAAGTCAAATTATGAGGCGATCAATCAATATCAGCAAACCATCCAAATCATGTAACAATCAATCATACAATCAAATCACCAATTATCATATTTAACAATATTTCTCATAATAATCAATCAATATTAAGCACATGCATATCCCGAAACCTCATGCATTAAGTTATTAATATTCAATTTAAGTGCACTAACTACAAGTATAAATAAGTATGGAATCATTGGGAGTACTCACTTGACTATGACGACTTACTCTAGTCGTAATAATTGATCAGAAGATCCTCGCTCTTATCAGGATCACTTGATCATTATTAGATAACAGGGATAATAAGTAATTGAATTAACTAATTGTTCTAGATATCTATCTATGTAATTCTACTTAGATTACTATCAATTTTTATTCAATTAAACCTAATTGCTAATCGTATGTAATTTTTTCATTCTATTTTCAATATTTACGAACTTATAGTTATTTTTCATCGTTTTTGGATGCACGTTCACATAGTGATGTCCATTTTAGACATTAAGACCTGTTTTTTACGATATGGAATAAATTTATTGGAATTTTAACTATTGAAACCTAAATATTCTTATCGCTTATGTTTATAGTGTTATTACTATTTTATGTGCTCAAATAAGGCTAATTCAATTTGAGATGTATGTTATGGGCTTAAAGTAATTTCAGCCCATATATGTATACATTTATACATATTATATAGTTTATTATTTTGCTATACTATCTTATGATATTTTAAATAATTATGTTATAAATTATTTATGTAGAACTTTTACACTTAAGTGCTTTTATATCCTATACTTATGTTATGTATATATATACTTCTAATATACTTATATGTATATTGGTATACTTGTACATATACCGTATCTATATCCATACATATACCTATATATACATACGGTGTTATACATATTTTTATAAGTATTTTCGTATGCCTTGTATAACCCTTTAATAAATCTTCATATAATCCATATTTTTGCACTTTATGGGCTTATTTAGTAAGGTATATGTATGTATAGTTAGTATATTCCTTTTTTTCTTTTGGTTTTGTACATAAATGATACTTATGTAAAAGAGTATCCATACATGTGTTCATCGAGTATATTCTTGTATACACATACTTAAGCATATGTATATGTGCTCCTTCTCCATTTACCTAAGGGTTTCCAATACTTATACTGAGTATTTCACCAAACCCTTATATAGACACTTCATATGCATTTGCTTGTTGTATGTACATAGTTATTTCTACATGTATAGCTAAGTATTTATACACTCCTAAGCATAAGTATAAGGATTCCTATCTTCCACAATACAAAAGCACATATTACATAAGGTTCCTAACTAACCTAACTCATACAACTCATCACTAATTAAGATAATAATCCATATAAAAACATACCTCTTTCTTCTTTATAATATGAAAAGGAAGACAAGGATATATGAGATGATGGTTTATTTTGGTAGTTGGAATTGTAAAAGTGAAGTTAAGAAAGTATGAGAATAAAGGAGTAAGGGGGGTTACGGTTTTGGTTAGGGGGAAAAAGAGGGTGTTTTGTGCCTTAAAGTGTATTTTTTCTAAAAGAAATGGGTGGAGTCTAGGTGGGGGATAAGTGGATGACAACAAGGAGCCAAAATGGGACAAGATTACATGTGTAAATGTATAGAAAGTTAAAGAAGATAAGAGAAAATTCTAGATGACAATGATATTTTGTTAACTTTGTCAACATGTTGACTTAGTCAACCTTTTCACTTGGGTCAAATGTTGACTTAGTCAACTCTTTAAAATTACATGTAATTTTTGTATACATAATGGGTTAATTAAGGATAATTAGGAGAAAAATTAAGGAAATGAAAGTAAGTGTGATGTTTATTAAAATGATTAGTAAAAATAGTTAATGAGATCTCCCTTTAAGTATTTATATCCTATATATATTATTTAGTATGGTACTTAGTGTAACTATCATGAAATATGCCAATTAGTATGTTAATATTAAATACACATAATATAAACATCAACTACACACTTAACTCTATAAAATACTAATCTAGTTATATGATTAAAAGATGGATGTGATCTATAGTGCAATATCTTAGTTTTCTAGTAAATTAAATTAGTATTATAAGCATTTATGAATAATTGGAAGTTATCTTGATTATTTGATAATGATTTAGTATAATACTAAGGACATATTAGCAATTAGGGTTTTAGAATAGATTATAGTGACTTAGTATTTTATATCTTTAAAGTTAAAATTTTAGGGTTTTATCACTTTTTGGTACAATCTCTAGTGTTTATATACATTTAGGGTCTAAAAATTTTATACATGATTAAATCTTCGATTGTTATCTTAAGGTTTTCATCTTAACTAGTCTTATCAACTCTTAGAGTCTTCAAGCATACTAGGGTCTACTTTGGGTATTAGGTTGAAAATTTTATGGGTTTTAGGTTAAAAATTTTAAGGGTTTACAATTCCTATTACATACTTCTAATATAAAAAATACTACAAGATATATGTACAACATAAAGAGTCTATATAACTTATATTATAAAGAAAACTAAATACTACATAATATATTACTTGATTAATCTTGATCTTCTTGGAATATGCGCTCTTATCCTCCTTGATATTGGTAGAATATTGGTATAAAGAGTAGGGTAATATTATAGGGAGTGAATGGTTAATTTTCGTAGTGTTGAAAGTGAAGTAAATGAAAAAGGAAATGGACAGGAATGAGGGAGGAGTTGCACTAGTTCAAGTAAGAGGAGAAAGGGAAAGTAAAAAGGAAAAAGAAAAAAGAAGGAAAGAAAAGGAAAAAAAAAAGGATAAGATAAGGATGACTTGATGTTGACTGTGTTGTTATCCATTAATTTGTCACGTGGGGCAACTAAAAGGAGCACAAGTAGCTGAAACTTTGAATGGATTGGAAGAAATGAAGAGAAAAGAAAAGAAAGGGAAGGAAAGAAGGAAAACGAAAAGAAAAAGAAAAGGAAAAATTATAACATAATGGGTTTGACTTTTCTAAAAGTAGTTTCAACCTTTACATGGTCTTTAGAATAATTTATAATATAATTATGAAAAGAAATATGGAATTTAAAATTAATGTATATTATTTAGTACATAAATATGAAATATATAGTAAAATTAAATTGACACAAAATTAACACATATATGTACAAATATGAAATTATAAACAATCACAAAATAATATTCATAATTTTAATAATTTTGATAATTAAATTATTACTATTTTTGTTTATGAGTTTTTAAGAGTTATCTTTACTCATTCATTAATGATTTTGCATAATTACGCGTATTGATCAATAATTGTATTTAATTAGGTTTTATTACTATTAGGATTAATTTATACATTTTATAGGCCTAGGGTTTTTATCAAGTTTGAGTTGAATCTCTTGTATTTATTTGTATAAAGGATTTAGTTTTTATTTTTTTTTATATGCGATTAATGTTTTGATTAATAAATTAAAGTTTTTCGTATTCCTTTTAAGTTTCAAATTTGAAATTTTAATTAGTTTTAAAGTTATCAACTTTGTGGACTTAGAAAAGTTATCTACAATATTCAAGTTAAATTCTACACTTTAATAACTATTTCATGATTTGGATAATTTACTGATATTGATTGATCGCCTAATAATTTGATTTAATCACATTTGGATTATCTTAAATTAAAGGGATTATGCATATGCACGAACATTACATATAATGTTCTAGCCGTCATCTTACGTGGATGGTAATGAAGGACCTTGTAGGGATGGGATTTCTACATGATTTGATTAGTATAGTGGAGGAGCACTATTACAACAAGACCCTAACCTTGACTCGCGAGTTCACTTAACGTCGAAGATGCTAACTATAAACCTTAGAAAATCGATAGTCTGAACCCTAATTTAAATTCGAGTGTCCTAAATTGTGTAATAAGTTGATAAAGCTAGTAACAATAAAAGATTATGAAACATAATAAATCGAATATAACATCGATAATAAAAACCCTAGAAATTGATCGAAACCCTAAATCTGATTTATGCACCATTAACTAAAATTGAACCCGAATTTGATCGAAACCCTAAAACTCTAACTTTAAGCCTATAAAATAGTTAAATATTACTTAATAGTGATATAATTATAGTCAGTTGCAATTATCAACTAAATCGCGTAATCGTGTAAAATTTTTAACGAAATCGTTAAAATAACTTGTAAAAATTATAATTGTAATGGGTAACAATTAAATTGATAAATTTTCACAAAATTCAAAAATTAATATATGGTGATTATTTTTATGATTTTTAGGTTTAGAAAAATTACATATATTTTTTTTTAATTTCTATTTTCTTCCTTTTTCTTTCTTTCTTTTTCTCTTTTCTTTCTCTTCTCCTCTTCTCCTTGTTGCCATGTCCTAAAAAATCAAAGAAAAAAACCAGAAGTTAGCAGCCTACGTGATGTAATTAAAATGCCAAGTGTTGATTTTGTAACAAAAGAAAAATTAAAAATGATCACATTGTCCTATCTTCATTAATGAAGAGATTAGATTATATATTATTTTTTTTATTATTTTTGTTGCTACACACGTCTGAATTTAACGAAAAATTTTGGAAGTTAAAACACAAAGAAAAAAAAAAAAAGAAAGAAGAGCAAAACAAAGAAAAAAGAAAACCAAGAAGAACAAGGAGAAGAATAAGAAGAAAAAGAAGAAGGAAGAGGAAAAGAAGAAGAAGAAAATTTAATATAATTAGGTAAATATAATTATTTTAGTAGTATATATGCATATTATATGGTATGTACATGTATATACTAAGTATTTGTATTGTATTTTATTAAATATTTCATTACATATATATGTATGTGTGCATAAGTAGATAACTTAAGATATATATATGTATGTAGACATGTATGTATATAGGTAGAATATACGGTATGAGTATGTATCCATAAGACTACATTAGTATGTATTTACTATTTTTACAAAATAAATATAGATATATATATATATAGTTGTACAAGTGAAAATGATTATGTATGTATATATGTATACAAGCTTTATTTTCATATGTATATATATATAAGAATATGTATTCATATAGTATATACAAGTATTTTGTAGTTATATATTCATATATACATGTAAGCTATATTTTATGTATACCTATATATATCTACATATGGCGTAAATATACGTATAACATATAGTATATATGTAGTATACCGAATATTAAGTAGTATATATAATATAATAATATTTACTAAATAAAATAAATTCATAAATGTGTAAGGAGTAGGTATGTATATATATATTACCATAAATTAGGAATTACCAATTAAAGTAAATTATAAAATTAATCAAATATAGTATAAGTACATATATATATGTATATCGTAAAATACAAATGAATAATAAGAAAATAATAAATAATAAAAATAACAGTAATAATAATAATAATTATAAAATTTCTAAAATCTCAAAAATAAGTAAAAAATGAGTAACTAAGGTAAAATATGCTTAAAATAATAAAATTATTAATTATATGATTTAAATAATTAGTAAAATCATAAATATAAAAAGAAAAAAGAGCTTAAATTAATATTTTATAAATTTTTAACTTAAAATCATAAATTTTGTGATAATTTTATATCACAATTTAAATCGCGAGTCACAACATCCAAAATGAACCTCGTTAAGAAAAAATACGCTCGAGAACAATCAAAATGAATTATAAGTTCATAACAATTTGAGCTGAAATAAAAAAGTTATACGCAATTCGATAAAAAAATTGAATTAACAATTTTCTGTAACTAGGTGAAGTAAACCTTACAAATTACGATATTAGTTTAGCTTTATATCCTCAAACTTATAAATTTTTATTATTCTTAAGTGATCTTAACATTAACCTCGAGCTACCACTAGATTATTACGACTCTTGAGTCGACTATAGCTAAGTGAGTTTTTCTGATGATTCTATATTTGTTTGTATTTGTAGTTAGTGAATATAAGTTATAATCAATAATTACATGTTGTATGGGGTTAGGTTATGCTTGTGTATGATAATTGGTTGTTAACGGTAAATTTACTTTAAATTACAATAATGTATTGATTGTTGTATAGTAGATTCATTAGGAATTGATTGTTTGTGACTTTGAATGATCACTGAATAATAAGACCTAATTTTACTTGATTAGAAAAAGTTAACTTGAAACACGCATAATCATGCACTACATAACTAATTCCGATAGTCACATTATACAGAGGTAGAGAGAGGCCATACATGGGTTGATTATTTGATTGTTATAGATTTTGTATGGTGCATACGGGTGATATGACCTCATCCTAGCTTATCGGATTACTAGGCATTGGAGGCACCAACCGAACCGCCCAGCTAAGGGTCAAGTCCATAGGCCTCCGTTTAAGGGTGAGTGAGAGCTGCGTGAACCTACTCACAATTATATGTAGAACTCGTTTTTGATAAAACTGATAATGGATATACCATTACATTTTAAAAAAAAAACGCGAAGTTTTGTTATGAGATAAGTTCTAGTATGATACCCGAATTTGACTGTACCGATGTATCTTTAACCCTAACTTCGAAGGGCATTAAATCTGAGTTGCATGTAGTACCTAGTTACCTACATGTATTTGTTTGGCATACTGATTGATATGTATTCATTTGATTGAACTTAATTATTGTATAACTTGATTGTTGTATGGTTAAGGGAACTATCTGACTAACTAGTTAGCTTATACCCTTGTAGTTTTCTTTCATAGGCTGAGTTATTCATGGAATCGGGTTATCGCATGCCCGAGGTTAGTTGTTCATCACAGGGTCAATGTGGGAGCAAGACATGATTAGAGTGTACTTATGATAGTTTATCTAGATTATAGAGTTGATTATGTAATCAAATGATACTAGTTTGACTTAAGAAATACTTTAGATTTCTTATCTGTAAATTCTTACATAAATGGATTATGTGTTATGTTTCTATATTTTATTATTGTTATCATGAAATGATATTACTTATATTTGCATAACTCTTGGTTGTTAGTTGTAGTTGTAGTCTTGTGTATCATATAAAACTGTCATCGATTGTAAGGGAATTCAATCTACAATCCTTTGTACGGTATACGACAACTGCCACAACTAGCCCCCTTGGGTCGTGATACTAACCGTAGATGATTGGGGGTCGAGTTTAGAGACCACCACTATAAGGTGTAAATGTAGACTGCGAGGGTCACCTCACTACTAGACCTAGGATTTTGTGTATTATTAGATTTCTTTGAAATTAAAATGTATTTTGTGAAATATAGAATTTAAACTTATGGTTAAAAACCTAGGTGCTAAAACTTGGTTGTAATTGGTGCCGATGAATCTTCTACCCTTACTTTGAGGGGTGTTAAATTTGATGTTGTATGTAATACCAATCAATTGCATATATTGTTTGGCATACTACTAATTCATCATTCATATATTTGTTAATAAATTATTTGATAACCTCCTTACTAGTATAGTATAAGGGATATCTCATTAAGCTCGTGTAGCTTACTCCTTAATAGTCTTCTCTTGCAAGTTGATAGATCGTGGGGCAAAGGTTAAGAACCGAGTGTTGAGTGCAAGTATTATTGTTCAAAGATTACCTGTAATTATTGTTCTTATACTTGGATTTATTTTTTTTTTTATTTCAATGAGCTTAAATTTTAGATCTTTACTCCCTAATCTTATTTTTGGTAAGGGATACCAATTCTCTACAGTTCTGAGGAACTATAGAATATTGGATATCTATAGTTATTTATATTTTATAGTGAGGTAATAAATTTAAGATTAAAAACTATAATGATTAATTATTTAGAGTCTTACAATCTCTAACTTACAAGACGACTTTTGTATCATAAGGGCACACATGATATAAAAATTTTAGATAATTCTACTAAACCCCCCCATAGGGCTATGACAGTTGACTTGTCTAAATATAAAATTATAGAATTATCAATAATTACGAAATAATATTCATAATTTTATAAATTTTGTTAATTATGTCGTTACTCTTTATGTTTATAAATATTTGAGAGTTATCCTACTTATTCGTTAATGATTTTACGTGTTAGTCAATACTCGTATTTGGTTAAGGTTTTATTATTTTTAGGGTAAATTTATACATACTATAAGCTTAGGGTTGTAATATTAGGGTTTTTATTATGTTTAAGTTCAATCTCTTGTGTTTACATGTACATAGGATTTGGGTTTGGGTTTTTGTATACGATTAAGATATCGATTAAGATTCTAGGGTTTTTTTCTTACTCATAATATATTCAAATTTATAATTTAATAAAATTTTAACTTATTTAGCTTTATTGACCCATAAAGTTATCTAGAGTACTCGGGCCCAATTTGAGGTTTAGACCATAACTTTATAGGGTTTACAGTAGAAGCCGATTGTAATTGGTGCCAATATATCTCTAACCCTTACTTTGAAGAGCGTTAAATCCAATGTTGTATGCAGTACTGATCAACTGTATATATTGTTTGGCATATTGCTTGTCTATGCATTTATATGTTGTTAATTAATTGTTTAATAACTTGCTTACCAATATAATATGAGAAATATATCATTAAGCTCTTGTAACTTACTCCCTAACAGTTTTCTTTTGTAGGTTGCTAGATAATCGGGTGTTGGTTAAGAGCTGAGTGATGAGTACCAGCATTGAGATGCATAGAAGTTGGAATGTAAAGATAGATTGTATGGCTAGTTTGAATTATTGCTTATAATTTTATGGTTGGTTTGAAGATAATCATGTTTGATTGTGTGATGTAAACGAAATAAACTAAAAGAAAGGGAAAAAAGGAACGAGAAAGACAAAAGGTATGGTTTGTAGAATGAGGGGGTAGGGTGAGCGTGAGGGAGAGATTAAGATATAGGGAGAGATAGACAAGAGAAAGAGAGATGCACGGAAGAGAGAGAGAGAGAGAGAGAGAGAGAGAGAAGGGAGAGAGATGGACAAAAGGGAGAGAAGAAGATGTAGATGAGAGTGATAGAGAGTAAGATATGGATGAGAGAGAAAGTGATTGATAAATGAGGAAGAGAGATAGTTTGAAATAGAATAAAGGTTTTTGGAGAAGGGAAAAACATATTAGGGAATGGGAAAGTTAGGGGAGGGAATAGGGGTAGAGTAGACGACAATAATGCTAATTACGTAAGCTTTTCTTTTCTTATATATATATATATGTATATATATATATATACTAAAGAGTAGAAAGAATTATGGGTAAGTTTAAATAAAGGAAACCTAATAAAATAATTGAATAGGGTCTTTGATAAAATAAATCATATAAGTATATTTATATATATAATACAATATGTGGTATTAGTAATAAGGAGAGTTAAGTTAATATATTTATAATAATATTGTATTCACAACACTTGTAATACTGCTTATAATATTAATAATATTGCAAAATACTAAAGAAAGAACTAATATATATATATATATGTATATATATATATATACATGCATACGTACATATGAATTATGCTATACGTAGATACAATGTGTTATTTTTAATTTAATGGTTTATTCCTTAAATTATTGGCAACTATTATTTTTATATTTATTTAAAATTACTCCTAACAGTTCATTAGCAATTTTAAGCGATTAAGCGTATCTAACGATAATTTTATCAATCTGAGGTATAGTTACTATAAAAGTGAATTTTTAAGTTTTTTAATATCAAGGTTTACAATTTAGGGGTTTTTTTTTATTATTAAGTTCGATTTTAGTCTTTTTAACTTACATGTACAAATGATTTAAGGTGTCCATGCACAATCAGCTTTTTGATTAATATATTAAGGTTTTCTTGTTAATTTGAAGTTTAATTTTATAATTAAGTCAAATTTTATAGTTATTTGATCTTGTTGACTCAAGAAATTATCTAGAGCTCTTGGTTTCGATGTAGAGTCTATGTACAATTTTACAAGGTTTACAATGGGAGAGGAAGACATTGGTGGTATGTGGTTGAGAGGCCATTGAGGCTCTAGATGTTCTTTTTTTATCCTTGCTATGTTCCTTTTATAAATTTTCAATCAAATCTTAAGCTTGAATCAAATCATGCATAGATCAAGTTGGGGTTTATGTAGATTTTAACATATTTTTATTTGATGAGTTTTATTATGTTTTTAGTTAGATTTGTTAGTTTTCCTAATGATGCAACCATGATTCTATCAAACACACTAAAAAATCCTAAGATTTTCCTTAATTCATAGCCAACAAAATAGGTTCTGGAAGCTTTTTTTAATTTTCTTCTCCTTTCCCCATCTTTCTTGACATAAAGTAAAAAGAAGGAAAATTTTTAGGAGTCACATGCCTAGCATGTGACTGTAGCCTATAACCTTAAACTCCCATGTGCGTGCACCAACTAGTTGAGCTAAGCTTAATTTGTCAACATATTGTGTATTGAAATTATACTTATGCTATCAAATTTAGGCCAACTTCAATTTTGATTTTTCCAACGAAAATGCAGTCTACTCCAACTTATTATAAAATGATCCAAACACATTTAAATAACTCAAAATACACATGCCAATGATTTTTAATGCAAATTCCATTTAATAAATTCCAATATTTAATTTATCTAGTTATTATTGTTTAGAGCCTTTTTTTTTTTATGAAACCAAATTTCATTAGACCTTTTTAGAGAAAAACAATTCTAATAAAACCTATTGATAGTGGATTTTCATCCCTTCAATGAGATGCTTAGCTATCTGTTGGCCTATATAAAGTGATCTGAAAATTATCTAAGAAGTCATGCCTTCGGCTAACTCTTATTATATTTGACCACTTAGTCATCATAAAATTGCCAACCTCTTATTAGAGCTTCCACAACTTAGTGCCTACTCTTCGATTAGTATGTTTAGAGACCTTATTGTTAAGGCCCAATCCATAGAGGTTTAAATATTAAAATATGGGCATGAACACTTTAGTAGTTACACAAACAAAAACTACCCATCTGCCTACTTCTCTCTATGATTCGCATATGCCTAAATTTAAGGGACACCATTTGTCATCCACAATTCAATTGCTAGCCCCTTCAATTATTAGACAAACCTATAAATATGTAAGCACAACCACTATAAGAAATCTTTATGCACTTTATACATGTACATTGAAACTTCCTAATGCTCTCTTGTATATAAAACTAATTGCAGACACTCTATTTTTGCCCTCTTGTACATTTTAGAATTTTCTTTAAATAAAGAAAAGGGTCTTAATTCAGAAAAAAAGTAATAAAAAAAAGAAAATACAAAAAATTAGAAAATTGAAAGAAAATAAAAAAAAAGATTAAAAATTCAGAAAAAATTAAAAAAATGGAAAATGAAAAGAAATAGAAAGATAGAATTTTTTAAGAGAGTACGAAATTTTTATAATAATAGAAATTTTTTTAAGAAAAATAGAAATTTCTAATTTTTTAAGAAATATAGATTTTTTTTAAATTAGATTTTAGAATTATATTGAGTTTTTAGGTTGAAAAATTTATTTAAGCAGATATCTTTTAGAATAAGTCAAGGTTTTTTATTGTTTAAATATACTTTAGCTGCAAAGGATAACAAGGCATGAGGTAACAACCCATATAGTTAAGCATATGATCTTAGAAGGGAATAGAGTCAAGGGCCTTAGGTTCAAATCTAACCAAATGCACATAATGCATTTCATTTTGCTTTAATGACCTGACGCCACATGTTAGTTTCTTATTGACCCACGTATTAGGCAATTACATGTGGTTGCTCGTGGTTGGTTCGTGTGGCTGACATGGTGCCATGTAAGTGCCATGTTAACATTTCCTCCATCATAAGAGTAGCCATGGAGTTCAGAAGTTCAAAACTTGCCTTTTCTAAACCCCTCACTTCTAGGTCCTCTTTCATCCATTTTGGCCAAAATCAATCCTAATCCTTTACATTTTTGTGTTGGCAACATAAGACTCTACAATTTGGGACTAAAAACATATTGATATTCATTCATTTGAGCCTTTGAATCAAAGCTTGAAATCAAGAAAAACTTGATACCTGAGATTTTAGCTCTTTAAATCTAAGCTATTAATGAGCAAAATCGAGGCTTCCTTTAGTCATTTTAAGTAACGAAACCAAATCTATAGCTACCAAATCACCTTGAATCAAGCTTCTTTCCATTACATTGAAGATTTTTTCTTTAGGAGTAGTCATGGCTGATTTGGTCATTTACGAGCTTGCTGGGCTCATTTGCTTAAAAGAGCTATAAATAAAACCTCTATAGATCTTCCTAAGCATCAATTTTAATTTTTTCCCTTCAATTTGAGCTTACAAAAGCTTTCTCTCTCTAAACTTAAGTACTCTCTCTCTCTCTCTAAAATTTCGATCTCCACGGCCATTGTTGTAGCAAGCTAGCACTTCCAAAAGAACTGCTAACAGCTTAGCTTTCAAACCCAATTGATATGAACCCCCACTGTGCCCTTTAGCCACACATCTAGGTTACCACCTTGAAACCTTAACTACTTCTCTCAAAAAACCACATTTCACTACTCTCCTGCAAAACCATCACCATGGTTGAGCTCGTGGTGGTTGAAAACGCCCAACCCAATTTCCCTTTCATCCATAACTAACATTATGCAGATGACATAACCACCACTACCACCGCACAACCATGACCACTACCTAAGTAACCCTAAACAATGTAGCATTGTCCTTACACCCACTACTCCAATCTAAAACACATGAATCTCTCTTCACCTAGTTGATTCGAATGCTAAAATCATACAAATAAAGCCGCCCAATATGCCTCCTTCCTTCTCTTATGCCGACCTGACCTGAAGCTCCAATCTACCTTCAACCTAAACTGATCATCAACATGGATTTAACCCGTGCTCTAACCCATATTACAACCTGTAATCCTTGGTTCGGCATTTCTTCATTTCATTGTATTTTTTTTTTGTTCTTTTTGTTTTGTTGTTGTTGTTGTTGTTGTTTTGTATTTAGAAAAAAAAAAAAAAAAGAGGAAAAGGAATAAAAAAGGAGAAAAAAATTAGAAAAAGGAAAGCTTTGGTACTTGATTTTATTTATTTATTTATTTTCTTCAATCAAAAAGTAAAAAAAGGAGAAAATAAAATATATACGATAAAAAAAAATAAAACATGTTTCATCACTTAGAAAAATCATTTTTCCAAACAAATAAAAATAAATCAATCTTTTTCAAAATTAGGACTTCTCTTAGATTTTCCAAAAAAATGAAAACACTGATTTAGGACCCTTTCTTAGAATTCTTTTAAGAAAAATAATAAAACCAAAATGAAAAAAAGAATGTAAACTTAAATGTTTTCAAAATTAAAAGAGATCGATACATTAAATTTTTATCAAATGAACTACAAAAATTTGATTTTGAATAGTAAGTACATAGACACTCATAAGCAATGGCCTTGGAGTATCCTCCAAATGAGTCCTTAGAGTCTTTTAACTCGGCTACGCGTGATTGGTCTAAGAGATTGATTCCTATCAAAGTTTCATTATGACTAATGAACCGTTTCCTTGGAAATGAGTAAGGTCATAGTGTAAACCCAATGAATTTTACATTTTAGACTTAGAATTGAATTTGAAGAACTAATGATATTCCCTATACTTAATCAAACTTTGGAACCTTAAAAAAGAACTCGGAAAACCCTAGAGATAAAGTTATAAAAACCCTAATAACATACAAAAACTCTAAACCCAAGCATGCATAACCATAAATTAAAAATCTCAATTGAATAAAAATTATAAACCCTAAACCCTAGAGTTGTAAAACCTTAGATTAAACTTCAAATGCAATAAAAACCCCAAATTAAGACATTTAACTTAAATTATGTAAATCACATAAACTCGATAACGAGCAGTTGGAGATATTTACAAATAATAATGATCAATCAAATTAAGTCAATTAAGTTAAAAAATTAATGGGATTACTAATTTATACCAAATGATACATTTTCTTTAAAAGCAACACTAAAATCATAAGCGTAAGCATAAGCATACCTTCAAAGCTCTCAAACCCTCATAAAACCCTAAAACACGAGAAGTCCTAAAACGAATTAGAAACTCTAATTTAGTATCAAAAGCCCCAATTTAATTAATAAACATTAATTATATAGCCACATTCTTAAATAATTACTAATGATTCACTAAATTGCTGGAACAACCCTAATTTGCCTTTTGAAATTATAATCAATTAGCAATAATCGATTCTAATCCTTAGAACCCCTAAATTAATTAGAAAAAATAATCCATTAGGCTTAATTAACTTAATTAAACATGAAAAACCCTAAACTATGTCTAATTATGGTCATCTACACTAATAATTAGAATCGTAAGTTTAAATGGCATTATAACCATCTACATGCATTCATACATCATAATTAGCTGAAGATAATCACAATTAATTATATAGGACAAGCTAATTAGTTGGAAAAACAGGGGACTACTCACCTTTAGTAGACAAACTATTGCCTCAATTGACAAAAATCATAAAAAAATAAACTGGTCCCCACTTATGCTTATACCAAACAACTAAGAATGAAATGGCTTTGTTCCCCACTACACTACTCATAATTAATCCCTTCTTTGACACCTCCATCTACATTTTACTCCATCTTCTTCCCTAAAGTAAACCCTAAAAACACTCTCTAAACACATAATCTAAAAACAAAAGAAAAACAAGAAGGAATTGAACAATAGTAAGCTTCTTGGACCTGGCTGCGCACTCGAATGACCCAAGCTGTAACTCTCTACCATCATCCCCAAATGACACAAAACCATTTGCATTTGAATCCCTTTTCATCCCCATTTCTTGCCAACATATATCCTTCACCAAACAAGTTTGATTCGTTTCCCCAAAACAAAGTGAAATGGGACCCTTTGAATTTCCACTAAGGTAAACTTGCGCCTTTTCAACTTTCCTTCCAGTTTGAGTTTATGAGCATGGTTCCTAAGCTTAAAAACTAAGGAAAAAAATTATTAAAATGCCACTTTTGTTTACCATGTTTACATGCCCATTTATTTACATTTCCTTAGATTTTTAGTATAGTGAACATGTTACATATAACTTTAGAAGCACATAAGTTATAGTAAAATAATAACTCGAAGATAAGTAGAAGAATCATTGTAGACTCTGTAAATTCAACCTTCTAAACATAATATCGGATTCGAGTGTCGTAGACATTTCTCTAAGTCAATAAAACTACATAAAATGAAAACCGACTAAAATTTTGAACTTGGAACTCAAAACGAACTTGAAAGACCCAATTATATAATTTGGAAACTCTTATCATGCAAGAAAACCCCAATCCCTACATACGTGTACCAAAAAAAAAAAAATTTAACTCTATAAAATTATCTTAACGCTTGAAAAGTCATAAATCAATAAAATTATGATATAATATATATATATATATATATGTTGCATAATAAAATGATATTCCTAAATAATTAAGCCAATTGATCCTTAAGCTCATAAGTGTAAGTAAATTATTCCCAAGTTGGTGAAAAACCTTAAGACATACATAATCTCACTCGAACTCTAAAACATGCATAAACTCACTCGAACTCTAAAACCTAGGATGATCAAGGACTTACGATCCTAAATATATAATTAAAAATATAATTTCAGTAAATTTTATTTAACTCTAGAAAACTTGAAAATTTCTTAAGAGGCAAATCACAACCTACAAATTAATTTGAGAACCAAACTCTAAAAGAATTTCATATAAGACAATTCTCTTATTTTCACTCATAAGCCATGTTACGTATGGGTAAATTATAAACCCTACTTTTAGCAAACTTGTGATTCAACTAAGAACACTTCCAAAATATTCCCAAGGATAAACTAAGCTAAGAATCCAAGTTTACATTTAAAGACGAATTTAATTTTCCAATTCGAAACCCTATTATTGATAAAACTCGAATACGAGAACTATAGACTCTAAACGCAAAACCCTAAAACAATTAAGGACTTGTAACCCTAAGCGGCTAATTAAGAATTTAATTTGAATAATTTTATTCAATTCTAGAAACTTCCATAATTTTATAAATATTAAATCATGACTTACAAATCAATTTAAGAGACAAACTCCAAAAGAATTTCAAATCAAACAATCTCCTTATCTTCATGCATAAGATTTGTGTACATGAATAAGTAAACTAACTGTAAACCCTACTTTAAGTGGGCATAGGATTTGAGTACGAGTAAATTCTAAACGTTCCCAAAGGATCAACTAAATTAGAAACTTAAGTTTACATTTAGAAACAAATTAAAATTTTCCAATTCAAAAACGAATTATTGAGAAAACTTGAGCTTGAAGAACTGTGAGCTCTAAAGCTACTTAAAACCCTAAACCTTAAAACCATTAAGGAATTTTAACCCTAAATAATTAATCGATAAATTAATTTGAATAATTTCATTCAACTTTAGAAAATTTCACAATTCTACAAAAATCAAATCATAAATCACAAAACAATGTAAAATAAAAATCCTAAAATAATTTTCTATAAGGCTATGCCCTTATCTTCATGCATAAGCCTTACACATAAATAAGTAGACCAACCAATCACCTTAAATAACTTATCAATTGAGAGTTGGAATTATTTATCAATTGATAACTTATCAAAATCTAGTGATAAGACAATTTCCTTATCACCTCTTCACTTATACTACATATGGACAAATTTTCACAAGAAATCATGAGCTTAACTTTAATAAAGGTGACAAGACCACTCCATGGCATAAAAAGACTTCCAATGGTAGATTTAAACAAGGAGGAATGGGGGGCCATACTCTTGTCTTTCAAGCATCAATCACTTTCTCTTACACATTACTATTCACCCCTTAATGCTTACATTATCAAGAGTTGCAATTGTTGACTTTTTGTAAACTTTAAGACAACACTTCTAAGACATTTAAACACTCCTTCTCTCTCCATTTCCAACCGGCCACACTCTTCACCATTTCTCTCCCTTTCAATTTCACTTTCACTTCATCTTTCTCTCTTTTAAAACAAACATAAAAAGGGGAAACAACCTTACCCCACAAAATCCATTTTTCTTCCATTTTGAAGCTTCAACTCATGGCATTTTTCCCTTGCTCATATGCCATTTTCTTTCATCATTTAAGATCATCTAAGACCATTAGAATCTTCCATAAACCCCTTTCCAAAAGACCAAAAGGTTTGGGTTTCAAAGGGTAAGCAAAAAGGAGGAAGCAAAGTTAAAGGCTTAAGAGGAACCTTAGTGCACAACCACCAAACTTTGCGTTAAGAACGAGTAAGTGATTCTTGTGATGTGTGGATTAATATTTATGTTAGAAGACTTGGATTTCTTGAAGATATGAGTAAGGTTTGAGTTGTTATAGCACAAAAATTCGTTTTAAGAAACAAACCTTAAAACCATTACATGAAGTTGAAATATGAGCATGTAAAGTTGGTGTTTTGTATGGACATTTGTTTAATACTTTGAATGGAAGATTTTAAGCTAAGGAAATCTTGAAATGAGAACTTTAATGAAGGGTAAGCATGCTGGACGTGAAGGTTCCATGATCATTTGAATGTTGATTTTGTTTCCATTAAGTTAAACATGCTCAAATCTAGACTTAAGTTAAGGAAAAATCCATCACATGAAGTTTTATGAAGAAATCAACTTTGTATGACATGAGCTATGATATGGAGGTTTTATGAAGTATAAGATCTTTTATTTCTTTATGTGGAGCATGAGTTAAAGGATCATTTGATGGAAGGAAACTTAAGTTAAGATTTATACACAAGTAGTTAAGTGCATAATCTATCACCTAAACTTAAGGAAATGATGGAACAAGTTGAAAAACCAAGTAAGGACTCCTTAGGACCAACATGAACAAATCTGGAACGTGGGTAAATGAGGCCTAAAAATATGATAAAAGTGAAAGAACAAAGTGAAAAGATTAACCAAAGCAAGTATGATTAGCATACAAAGCTTAAAACTCAAAACCGGGCCTAAAACTCTCAAAACAAGCTTAGAACTCTAAGATGGGCCTTCAACAAAAATCTGACCAGCAACTTAAAGTACCAAGAGAAGTTGTTTTGAAGCCCATAAGAAATCCACCTAAGGCCCCATAAGCCCACTAAAGTCATTAACTTTAGTTTGAACTAGAAACAAGCCCATTTGATAACTTAAGCCCACTAAAAGGCCCAAGAAGTGGTTGTTAGCCTTAAGAATATAAATCAAAGTTGTAAATCTGATCTCAAGGAGTATTTTAAGCTTAGGATAAAATCTAAAGACCAAGCCCAAAGGATTTCTCAAGTTATCAAAAAGCCCATTTACCAAACAAGGCCCAAAAACACTCCAACACATGAGGAACGCTACTGTTCTGACCCATGGACAGAATTGTATACCTCATTTCGAAAATCTAACCTAACCACATTAAAGTACACTCGAAAACGATGAATATTAACTATAAGATCATAAAAATCGGATTTAAAACGAGAAAGTTATACGCGATTGAACTTTTAAGTAAAACCGGGAAAAATTATGAAACCAAGTCCAAAGTATAACTTAAAGGGTTTTAGCTTAGCTTTCTAGGTTTTAATTCAAATCCTTATAGTATCGTATTTGCGATGTCCAGGGGACCCGGCTTTGGGGAGATGACCTATCCCGAATTATTTTGATTGATCTACATAATTGGGTGAGTAAATTCCTGATGACTCTTTACTTGATGGTGCTTGTAGAATAGATGCACCTAAACTATATATATAAATTTGGATGCTTGTGGGATATGGGAGATGCATGTGTTTGAATTTATGGATGAATGTGATGATTTTTTTTTAATTGTAATTGCTTGTAATGCATATATATATATGTAAATTGTATGGAATGAAATTGTTTGGTCACTTTAAAAATCAAGTTAATCACTTATACGATTGAGAACTCAAAATGAATCATGCATTCCCCATATTGCATACGGATAACACCGACTGTCGCTTCACGTAGAAGATGGGAGGGGACTCATAGGAATACGAGTTTCCTGCAGGATTGGGCACTAGCTATGCCATCATATATATATTGAGTCTCTGACCTAAGCTGATGGGCTTACTAGGCGCTAGGAGACGCCAACCGTCGGCGAGGGGCCGAGTCTTGTGGCTTTTGCTTAGGGCATGTGATTGTGGATTGTGGAGGCCACCACACCGCTAGACTTGGGATTTTGGAAATATGATTTATTATTCGGTAATGAAAGTATATATATCTATGTATATATATACATAGTTTTGTTTTGACTTAAGCACAGTAGTGTTAATGAATTAAAACCCAAGGTCTAGAACCCGGATTTTGGTTTGGGTCGGTTAATTATCTCCAAACCCCGACTTCAGGGGGTGAAATTCTAAGTCGTATGCAGTTCCTAGGTCACTGCATGCGTTTTTGGCATACTGATTGTTCATGCATTCATATGATTGTGCATATAATAAATTTTTGCTATGTGGTATTGATGAGGGTAATTATCTCACTAAGCGTAAGCTTACACCCCAACAGTTCTTTTCCTTGCAGGTTGATCGATAGTTGGGAAAGGGGATAGGAATCGAGTGCAGAGTGCTACCATTGATTCAATATGATGAAAAGCTTGTGTAGTTAATTCGGAATGCTCCGAAAAACGACTAATGTCTCATTTAAGTTTACTATCTTTAGTAAGTTTAGAATTTTCGAAAATTGTATATCCTATTTCATTATTTTGGTAGGGGATACCGATTCTCTGCGGTTCTGAGGAATTGTGGAAAAATTGGATATCCATAATTATATATATTATATAATGAGTCAATGAACTAAAATTGAAGACTCTAGCGAACAACTATTTAGAGTCTTGCAATCTCTGACTTGCAAGGCGATTTTCTTATCATGGGTGCACACGTGATATGGAAATTTTAAGCAATACTACTAGGCCCCTATTAGGGTCGCTACAATCATCATCATATCTTCATTCCCATATTAGGGCCAAAACATATGTATATATATCCCCACTATATTTTTTATTTATTATGTTTATTTTGGTAGGAAATGGCTTTAGGTGCATTTTAATTGTAATTTGATGCATGTTCTAGCAAATTAAGTACATGACGTGTAGAAAGCCCTAAGAAATCATCTCAAACCACCCCAAACATATTGAAAAACTTGCTGTAAAATGTTTATTAATGGGTCAATCACATGATTAATTAAAGATAATTAGGATTTAAGACTCGATCTTATAAGATATGAGGCTAAACAAGGTCTATAATGAGTAGTTAAGCCTAAAATGGACATTAGGTTTAGAAAAACCCACTCGAGACCCAATGAACCATTAGTATCAAATTTGGACCTTATGATAAAATGGGTCATTTAATCATTTTAGTAAATTATTAGGCCTATTGGATTAGAATAAAGTTAAGATATGAGACTTAGGACATGAGCTAGGCCTAAATTTAACTAAAAGGCCCACAAACCCAGCCTTGAGCCTACTTGATCACTCATGACCAAATCTGTAACTTTGTAAAAAGTGAACTAAACTTAGGGCCAATGATAAGCTTAAGTCCAAAAAGGTAAGTAGGATTGGCCCTAAATTGCAAAATGAGCCCAAAGAGCCTTAAGAAAACTAAAATACAAACCTAAATAATACATGACTAAATCTGAACCTAACATAAAAAGACTCAAAGGAAGATATTCAAAAGGCTCACTAAACGCTAATGCCCATCCAAGACATCCACTATAGGCCCCTTAATAAGTTAAATCCTTAAACTTAAGAAAAGAGCTCATTTAGGTCTATAAGATAAATACTAAGGCCTAAGATGAAAATTTAAAGTGTTAAGTAGAAAAAGTTCACTAAAAATACTTAAAAGGAATTCCAAAATATCAAGTGCTAGGCCTAAGATAAAAAACTAAGCCCTAAGCCCTAAGCCCTAAGCACAAAACTAAGCCCAAACCTTAAAGTAATCAAACTCACCTTTTGGTTACACGAACTTATAAGACCTAAATAAAAAACTTACTAACCCTAAAGCCCAAAATGACCTTGCCAAATGAAAGAACAATAAAAAAATGATGAAATCGACTATAAGAACATAAATAACAGACTTAAAATAAAGAAGTTAGAGTGAAAACAAGTTTTAATGGTACTCGAGGATTAGGGCGAGCTTTAATAATTAGGTAGACTTTTAGGTTCTTGAAGAAACCCTCTTCCAATTACTTACATATATATTATTATTATGTTTTATGGGCTTAAATTCTAATTTAGGAACCCCGAAGTTTAGGATAAGTAGGCAAGCAAGCCAGGTGAGAGAGTTTTAATAAACTACTACTTCTTTGAGTTTTAATAAACTACTACTTCTTTGTGTTTTATGATTACTTAATATTCTATTGCTTACCCTTGGTTGTCTGTTGAGTGACTGGTTGTTCTGTATGCCAACATCCATATGATTGTCTCATTAAAATTGGTAAGTTTAAATATTTGTCTAAAATAACTAGACATACTTATCGCATGTCTATGATACATTAGTTGCGGACTGTGATGTTTATAGTTTTGCTAAGTCTTTTGAAAAATTTGCTAAAATACATTTTCGAAATGCTTTACAATTCAAAGAAAGATTTATCAACTTAGTGAGTGCTCATAGCAATCTCTTGTGACATTTTACTTGTTGAGGCAAAGCTAGTAGACCATCTTTAGTTGATTAATAGTGAGTAGCTCAAGTTGGGCCTTGCATGATTTAGCTTATAGGGCGTTGTATTGATTGTTGATAGTAGATAATCTTAGATGGGTCCACCTAATTGATTAGTATGATATTCTTGACTAGGATAATAGTCGAGTTCCATCGGTTGGGACGATACCTACAGATAGCCTTATATGGGTAAGGTAAGGTGCCCTATATGGTTAAGTATGAAGGATAATCGATGTATAGATGACACAAATCTACACCTTTCATGGTTTTGAAGCCCTATGGATGTATTGCTTGCATTCATCGTGTGTGCATCCATTTTGTATGTGGCTAAACTGCATGTTTATTAGTAATGCTTAATAACTTACTTGAATAATAATGGCGAGAGACGAACTCACTAAGCTGTAGTATGTTCACCTCCTAACAGTTCTTTTTTGTAGGTAACCAAAAGTTGGGAATGAGCTAAGATCAAAGTGCAAAATATTCGTTAAGTAATTGGATTAGATGAATAAGATTACTTTAGTATATTATATTAGTTAAGTTAGATCTTTATAATATTTAGTAACTCTTGATGTCGTAGAATTTTAATTATCCCATCTTATTGTTTGGTAGGTGATTTTGACTATCTATGGTCTTAATGGACTATGAATTGTTGAGCTACCTAAATTACTTATATAAATAAGAAAATGTAAGTAAAACGAATAAACACCCTTAGAAATATACTAGTTATAGTCTTGCAACCTCTGACATTCAAGGTAATTTTTATATTATGGGTGTACACGTGACATGAAGATTTTAGGAAAAACTACCAAGCCCTCATATGGGACATTACATACAGAGCTTAAGGACCTTTAGAATACACCTTAATTGCATATATGTCCCTTAAAACCTTGAGTTAATACATTACTCCTAAAAGTTGTAACCCTACTAATATTAGAGTGTTTTAGAAACGTAGTCATTTTTTTGTTCCAAACAATAGGGTTACAACTTAAAGGATGATGCACTAACCCAATGGCTGTAGCATTTGCATGATTATATGTGCATTCTTTTGTTTCATCAAATAAATGATTCTTATCAATGAAATGTCTATGATAATGGTAGGTAACCAACAAGTGAATAATCCAAGATTCAATAGGTAACCAAATGACTCGAGAATCTATGAACAGCTGTTGTAAGCTAAAGTTACCTACTAGAAGCATAGGGTTAAATGTACTAAAGCCTTTAATCAAGCTTTTTTAGCTTAAGTCGAAGAAACCAAAAATAACTTGGATTAGGCTTTAGAGATGCTGGATAAAATTGCAGCTTGATTGCGAGAGCTAGATTAGGGACTTTAGATGTAATAAAAAAGCTTTGAATAAAAGTTCCCTTTAGCGTGTTATTCTTTATTCTTTAGTTTTACTCCCTCTGTAAGTAGCCCTTCAATAGCATTTTGACTTGATGAATAGTGTGAGCATGAATAGATAAGTAAATTAGATCGTGGAAGTAGTATAAATAGTGAGTAAAGGTCATATTTCATAGGGAGCTAGGTGCTAAGTGTTAAGTACTAATTACTTGAGTTTTTCCATAATCTAAGTTGTCAATAAAGGAGAGTGAAAACTAATTAATAAGGTGAACACTAAATTGAATGTCTTAGCTACACTATGAGTTATAGAAATCAAGCTATTGGGCCTTTAACCTATAGTCAAACCCGAGGATTAGAAGGCCTGGTAAGGCGAATTCTCATTCTCCAGTCAATTCCTACTGAAGACGAGTACTTCCTTATTGAGTTACTCTTTATGCCAAGCCGAATGACTGCCCATCTCTTTATAGTATGCTAAGTTATAGATTACTCACTTACACTCGAGTTGACCAATGACTCATCATCTCCTTGCCAAGAAGCCAAGATAGAGAGACTTTGGACTAATTAAGCTACCCTTTCTCGGATAAGCAAGCTAATTGTACTTTTTGTTTGCATTTCTCTAACGGCATCACTAATACAGTTTTGCTATGTGTACATAATCATGTATAGAATCCGTTGTACCAATGATTGTTTTCCTTGAATATTTATTTTTATCCTTTTTATCTTGTATATTACTTCCTTAGGAAATACCCTTTTTGTCTTTTCCTTTTTAAGTATGTTGCCCAAAATTCTCGAGTATAAATACCTCTTGTACTTATAGTTATAAACATCAGAGATTGAATATTAATATATTGGACATTTGTCTCTCGTAAACATTACTTGTTTACACTCATTTTCACTCTATCCTAACCCTTAAGTAAGGTTAGGTGGTGAGTAACCTTATCGTTCCTTCTCGTGTATCATATTGAGTTGTGCCGTGAGTCCTTAAAAGTTCTATTGGTATATTATATCTATTGGAGCTGTTTGTGGGTTTTTGCTTACTCTTCATTTTGCATATGTTCTTTTGCACTTTCCTTATTATTTCCTTTTTGAGCTTTTGGTAAACTTGGACTCATTCAGTGATAAGCCTTATCTGTTCTTAGTTACGATCTACAACAATAAGGGTCCCAAGTTTAAGAGATAAAAATGATCAAATTGGGATTTGCAAATCTATTCTCATTTGAATTGATGTGATGTCTTGAATTAATGTTCAAAATTGACTAAATGGCATTTAACTAAACTCACCAAAACTCACTCATCTCCCGAAGTAGCAGGGTTCTAATTATAGTATAAATCCACTTGTCAAGGCAATTTATTTATAATTATCAAGTAAATAGTAATCTGCTTACATTGAAATCACTACTCTATTTAGAAATATAGACCAAGCACGTTCTCATGACTTGAGCCATATTTCCAACAGTTTTAAGTACATGAGTTCATGAATATAGTTAAAACATACATATCCCCATGACGAGTTTTTTAAGAAATTTAAGCTATGTTCATCATGAATTAATGAAACCCTTTCGAAAATCATATAACTCTACCTAGCTGAAAAGCGATGGCTAAATACTAAATGACCAAACGATAAATATAATAGTAAAATACCTAATTACTTAGTATCGATATCGATATCGATATCGAAACAAGTTATAAAACACATCAATCCATTAATACAAAACCCAATAGATATTAAGCATAATATCTCATAACAATATTCAAATAAATCAAGATATATAACAATTAAAATAACAAGAAAAAGAAAACAATTCAATTGGTATATTCAAATACAATATAAATTTGGCATATTTCAATACATTTGATAGCTGGAAATTTTTTTATTGAGCTAAAACAAAGGGATTTAGTCCCTTGAAATTGAAGAAAACATCATGAAATTAAATAAGAATGTAAAGATCTATTCTACAATTATACTACTGTATATGAAAGAAAACTTAGGCTGCTTTCCTCTGAAAATCCCTAAGCTACTGTCTCTCGTTCTGTCTAAAAGTCCTTTTTCTCCTGTAGTCCGAGGCAACCACGCCCTCACCTACCGCCCACATCCAACCCCACTCTCTTTTATGGTACTGTATTTCTCGGCTTATGTCTAAAGATATGGTTGGGCCTTCTTAATGGACCATAGCCCTGTGTCTCTCTTTCAATAATTCATACTGGATGTTTAACAGCTGACGTGGGCTTGTCTAAAAGATTAAACACCATCCAACGGAATATACTCTGCTATCCCATCTCTCATTCAATGGAGTAAAAATTAGAATCTGACGTGTTGGAATGCAGGCCTAAAAGTGGAAGCATGCCCGCAGTGAATAAGACAAGTACACCGGCTGCTTGTCTGCTTAGACAGGTGTCTATTCTTAGCTCATAGCCAATTTGATTAATGAGACCTCCACCAAATTTAAGAGCCCAAATAGAACAACTACAGCTCGGATGGACATTTTGGTAAGTTCGGACAAAGTTTAGCAACTACTTGACATTAACTTGGTCCATGTCCTGTTGCTTGGAGTGTTGTGTCTGCTGCGCTTGGAGTTCTCGGTTGGAGCAAGGTGCTGCTATTGCTCTTTGCTGCAGGGGTGTGGAGTGCTATCGCTATCTAAGCTACTGTGAAGTGGACTACTTGGTTTGGGGTGCTATTGGATTTTTCCAACTGAGTTGCTGTTTTTAAAGTCTGTGCCCCGTAGGTTGGAGTTGGAGAGCTTCTCAGCATTGGAGTCTATGGCGAGGGGGCTGCTGTGATTTAATTGCAGTTGTCACGAGGCTTGGAGCTTGCGAAGAAGCTTGGAGCGCATTTAAAAAGCTGCTGCTGAGTTGAAGTCCTCGGTTGTTGTTCGTGAATGCTTGCTTGGGTAAGAACTCTCGGCTTGGTTCGGGCTGCTGTGAACATGTTGAATATCAAGTTGCAGCTGCTGTTTTGCACGAGGAACTGCTCTGTTTTTGGACCAGAATGTTGCTTGGTGCGAGGAGCTTCATTAGTCACTTGGTTTAACCATCGGAAGTTGCTCAATTGCTGCTCACACGGAGAATTCGTGTGTTAGTGGATGGAGTTGCTGCAGCTGTACTGACTAAGGCTAATTTGTTGCGTGAAATGTCCTGGAGTCATGTGGTGCTCTGCTCGTTAATGTTGCTGTCCACTGTGAAACTCAACATCAGCTGCTCGAGTTGCTCGGTTGGAGGCTGAATTGGCTGCTGCTGTGAACTTTGAAGAGACACGTTAGCTGCTGCAAAGTGAGTTGCTGTTCTTGTTCTGCAATAAAACTGAAGATAATAAAATCACACAAGTTCAGCTCAAAGTAAAAGAGTATAAAGCCATTAACGCAAATAAATAAATCAGTTGGTGTCATGAAGAAAAGGTGTAATTGTGCTAGCTGCTTGTTTTGGTGTTGTTCAAGTTAATTCAAGAAGTTGCTCGGACTGGACAGCAGCTACTTGGTTCAGCTGTTTGAAATGGCGCGACGAAAACTGGATAGCCCCATTTAGGCTTCCTTCTTGCTATCATAAAGTGAATGCAGTGAGCTGTTGTACTTAAGAATCAGCAGCTTGGTTTAAGGAATATGAGAGTTTCTATACACTAGCCAATTGGAGCTTGGATGTGAGGTGCTTGGAGCGTAATTCAGCTGCTCAGATTGCTCACAACTGCCACTCGAGTTCTAAGCATCCATGCTTCAGCTGAACAAACTAGGAATGAAGTCTTAATAGCTTGGTGTTGGCTTGGTTAGTGTTCTGCTGCTGTTTTTATTGGAAGGGCTGCTCTTATTTGGATTGAACAATTGCTTGGGCTTTCACAATTGGTACTTGGCAGCGTGTTTCAGTTCTTGACTAAGAGTATAATTGTATCTGCTGCTAGCATAGTAAGTAAAACTGTTGTCCACTTGAGATGGAGCTACTGAAGAAGAATGAGCTACTGCACAGGCTTGTTTTGTTTGCAATTGCTTATTAGTCGAAGTCCAAGGCTTAGTGGAGTTTGAAGACATCAGTCTGGTGCTCTTAAAGTCCACTTGAGTTGCTCTGTTCTGTGGTGTTCTCAGTTCAAGTTGCTGCTGTACATGAGGAGCTTGAGTTTGCAAGTTCAATTATCAAGTTGGCAACACTTCTCAAATTTCTTCTAAGTTGCTGCTATTTTCTTCAATATGAGTTGATCACAGGTGTTGCATCTAGCTCTCCAATTAATTTCCCTTGGACTTTATCAATTTGCAGCTTGTGTTCAACACTTTGGACTATGAGTTGCCACTTGTTTTAGGTTCTTATTGGTTGTTGCACATTAGTTGCTCGGCTCTCACAACTAATGGCCATAAAACCTATCAAACAACCAAAAGAAGTAATAAGCTGATGCAATAATCCAATATAAGATAGAAAAATAATTTAGGCATTAAAGAAGAGTAAATGTTCATCTTGGCATTGTGTTTGTTGAAGCCCTCGGCTATTGCTAATTTTATCCAAGTAAGCTGTTGTCATTGGTGCAAAACTGGTGGTGCTCTATCCCATGATCATTGAAGGAGCTATTGCTATGTGAAGTGGTTGTATGCCTAAGGTAGAGTTGCTGTTGAAGTTTCATAGAGGCCAAGGGCTGCTGCTATGTGAAGTGGTCATGTGCCTATGGTAGAGCTACTATTGAAGTTTCATTGAGGCCAGGGGCTATTGCTATGTGAAGTGGTTGTGTGCTTAAGGTAGAGTTACTATTGAAGTTTCATAGAGGCTAGGGGCTGCTGCTCATATGTTGCTAATCTCTAATTAAACTCCTCAATCGTGTGAGCTCTAAGAACCAAGTTAGATTGCTGCTCTTGACAAGAAAGAACTGCCCAGCTGTTATCTTTGCATCCAAATCAGCAACTTGGTTCTTGTCTTATGTTGGAATGCCGATTGCTTCTACAGTTGAGTGGAGCTTAGTATTGTAGGGATGCATTAATCATTTAAAGCTTAAATTATTGATCCTTTTTCTCAATATATACACAATTGATCCAAAACATATATTTATCAATTTTTAAGAAAAATTTACCATAAAAGTACAATTTACATGTATGAGTGTGTGCTTTAGGAGGGATAAATGTGCAATCATATTCATCTAACTATTATTCTCTCTCACTTAAAGAAATGTAATTAAATTTCGTAAGCTTGTAAATAGAACTCAAAAAATCCCTATCCTTATTTAGGTCACTTGGTTTTTGAAAAATAAAAGCCCTATTTTTCTCTCTCACAAATAAAAGGAAAAGAAAAAGAGAAAAATGAAGAAATTTCCTAATGATTATAAATTCTTATGGGCTCAACCTAAACATGAATCGGCCCATTAAGGTAGCTAACCTAAATACGGATTTTTGACCCATTAAGGCAACCAATCGAAACGTAAACGCTCAGTTGATCAAGGCTGTTAAACCAACTCAAAACCCCCAATTCATTGAGAAAACCAAGTCCTACCATAAATCGAGTCAAAACACAAAGTTAAATATAACCTCAATCTCTTTAAAATGCTATGAGACCCCATTTTAAGCTTAACCCCTTACCTAAAGGCAATTCATAATCCCTTCAACCTACTAACCCATTTAACTCTAAAGATTTGAACATGAAATCACATGAAAGCTAAGGGGCATTAAGATTTATAAGTTTGGGGAAATTATCTACTTAAGCCATCAAGAACATGAAAGGTCTAGGGAATTTGGTCTTTAAAATTTAATTTCAAAAGGTCATATTTCAAGAAACCGGGGAGGTAAAGTCAATCTCTACCTTAGGCCAAATCAATATAGGTTCCTACTAAGGAATTAGTAACTTATTTTTAAAAGGTTTAGAATGATTAGTTTGTGCTTGCTTTAGTAATATTAATTGAAAAATGATTTCTATTTTTGATAAGTTATTTTCTTTGAAATGAAGAAGAGTGAACTCCTTTTCAAATGCCCCAATCCCATTATAAGCCTTACAAATTTAGCTTTTTGAGTCTATAATCAAATTCGCATATTGGAGGTAATTTTCCTAAGTCAATAGTGTTACTAAATTTAAAATTGATTAAAATTTTAAATTTGAAACTTAAAATAAGTATGAAAAATCCATATATACTAATCAAGACCCTAGTTGCATATAAAAGCCCTAAAATTGAAACTTTAAGTTTATAAACATACAATCTACTACAATAGCGATAAAACGACCAATTAAGCCTAATAGTTAATGCTATGCTAAATTACATGAAATTACTAACTAATAATTAGAGACAACTTTTAAATGTTAATAAATACAAAAATAATATATTAATGTATAAAATTGATAATATTATTTCATAATTAATAATAATTATATAAGTAAATTAATATTATATAAATTTAATTATTTGAGTCTAATATTATTATCCAATGCTATTTATTTGTCATATGGTCAATGTTATTTTTTTTATGTTTAATAATTTTCTTATAATTATAATATATATATTTATCAATATTATTTATAGCATTAAAAATGTTACAAGAAAATTCAAAATTTTATTTTATTTATTTATTTCCTTATTTCCCTTGTTTTTTTTTTTTCTTTCTTATGTTTTCTTTTTGTTGGTCCCATATGAGATAACAAGAGGGGGAGTGAATTGATATCTTTAACGTTTTGATATAAAATAAAATTTACCCCTCTTGACAACTTATAATAGTGAACAATGATATTTAACAATTTAATACACAATAATAAAGCAAACTAAAGAGTAGGGAAAGAGAATATTAGACAAAGATTTTACAAAGATTCGGCCTTCTACCTACTGCTGTTTTCCAACTCCATCGTTGGGGACTACTTCACTGGTATCATTCCACTTGATCTACTAAATCAAATAAAAAAATGATTACAAGCACTTGTCATACATGGACTTTATAATACTCTACTCTGCTTATTTAGCTTTTCTACAATCTAAGCTAATACAGATTTATAGAGTACAAACTGACTTCTCTCTACAGTAAAGTTTAGAGATTATAAGTGAGAGCAAAGAATACAAGTCTCAAATGATTTAGCTCTCAAAGAAAAATAACGATCGTTGTATAATTTGCTTTGGTGAAACTTTCTAAAGAACTTTTTGCGATTTTTCAAAAGGTATAATCTGATCTTAATTTTTTGTTTATGTGAGAGATTTTTTCGAGTAGTACTTGAATATTTTTTGAATGCTTTCTCTTTTATTTAGAAGTCTTCCAACGACTAAAAATTGAAGATTATCTTCACTTTCATAAATATCTAACTGTTAGTTATTCAAAATAACTCCTTAGATATTTTTAGAGTGGATCTTGATCTTTTGAATTTCAAAACCAACTCTTCTTAATTTGTTTAGATTAGATAAACTTAAATCCATAATCACTGGCTAAGCTTCTGTTTTAAATTTGACGAATAGATATGCCTGTCTAAAACTCATATTTGAATTTCCATAAAATCCGATTCAAACTTATCCTTATCCATATTTGGGCAAATCTTGATTTTTTAAAAATTAATTCGCTTAACGATAATCCCCATGGATCTTAATTCCATTTTGAGTGAATTGAATTAATTTTATTTTTCTAATATGCCCAATCTAGTGGAACTAGGGCTTGATTAATTCGAATCTAATTTAAAACTATTTTTAATATCATACTTCTAGACTTACTTTCTAAAACAAACTTCTAAAGAATATCAGCCTTTTGTTTTTTAAGCTTTTGAATAAGCGTCTGAAGTGTTGTACTAATTTTTCTTATGAAAGCTTCTAAAATATTCTCTAAAAATTTTCATACTAATCTATTTTCAATCAATTCAAATCTTCTAAATAAGTTTCTAAATACAACTTAATTTGCGAAATTAAACTTTTTAAAAATCCTTCCGTAAGTCTGCATTCTTAAAAATTCATTAGCTTTTAACCTTTTTGTTATTATCAAAATATATAAGAGAAATCTAACACTTTTTACTTTCCTTTTTCCTTCACTAATTATACTCATTACATGTACATAATATAAATATTATAATTTTGACCAAAAAGTCAAAGTATCATTTTCATGCAATTAATGCAATTTTTCTTTTCTTTTTCTCCTCTTTTCTTCTTCATGCCATGAGCTCATGTGTCCATCAAACTCTCTCCATACTTCTCCAATTTTCTACTAATTAATTAACACAATTTGAGATAAAAATCCCCCATTCATGGTTGATACATCTCCCCTTCACCTTCCCTTTTTTCTTCCTCTCCATTTTCTTCCATTTCCTTAACAATCCTTCTACTTAAATTTCAATTACCAAGCTTATATTTTCTAGGGTTAATATCATATTTGGTACCTAAACTTTACCAAACTATTCAATTTACTACCTAATTACACTTTTCATGGTCATTTATATTACCCGACATAACTCCGTAAGTTCCCGTTTGTTGACATGGATGTAATAGACATGTGGCACAATTAGAAATTAATACGTGGCATATTAACATGTGGCATTTGCTAACATAGCATAAAATGCCATGTAGCGCTACTATGAATTGCCACGTGTTTTTACACATGATACTTGTTGACGTGACAAGAGTAGACACGTGGCAGCAACTCCAATCGCCATGTAGTGCCATATGTCAATTAATGCCATGTATGGGAACGACTTTTTTTTTAAGTGAAAAATTATTTTTTTATTTAAACCAAGGGAAAAGTCAAACGAAGCACATGTCATGCACATGAGCACAAATCTTCAAACACTACTTAAGATAACCCATATATATACAAGAATCTTTCCATGCAAATACTTTATCTGAGACTTATGAAAGAGAGATGTGGATCTTGAGGTACAACTTGCAATTTTTTGCAAGAGAAAGTAACGACTTTGATACGATTTTTCTCATACGATTCGACTTTCAATTTAAAAAAAAAATTGCTCAATCTTAATCTATTTCATGATTTCTTTTAAATCATACAAAATTTTTCACAAAAAGCCTTCTAAAACATGATTTAAATCTATGTCAAAGTCGGTGTTCAAGCATGTGTTATATTTGAAGGGTGACATGGTTTTCAAGCACGTTTTAAAAGTATTTTTCTAAAGATTTTTGTATGCTTCAAAAGTAATCATAGAGTAGGCTAAGAATTGAGCATTTTCTTCTAAATTAAAAGTTGAATCAAATAAAAAAATTTAAGTGAAAGTTGACTCTTTCTCTAGCGAAAAACTGCAAGTTACGCTTCACAAACCTTCTTTTATCTTTAAGAGTCCCACATGGAATCTAACATAGAAAAAGCCTTGTATATATGTAGGTTGTCTTAAATCATTAATTGGTTAAGTACTCATGAGCTTAGTGTAATTTATATTACATTTGGATTTATATTATGTTTGATGGAAATAACAAAATATATATACTTTCTNTAATATATTATTAGATACACTTACACTTAGTATATTAGTATATGTACCTATACGTATATATATGTTTACATATGTATATCTATACATGTAGGTATATGTATGTACATGTATAAATACATGTACTATACTTTTATTATACATATTTATGTGCATGTATATGTATTTATACCTAAGTTTATATGTACTTTTATATGCATATAATTATACGTATGTTTATATTTTCTAAGTATCATTTTAAAAGAATTTTAAGATGATACCTATAGACATATATATACTTTCGACTTGCACTTATATATATATATAAATACTCAATATTTCTTATGTATATATATTATAATATATATGGGTGTATATGTAAGTGTTGTCTCAAAGTTCTTATAGGTAGTCGCTTGGATTCTATATGTAATGGGCTTACAAAACAATATACAGTGAGGAGATACTGAGGGGTTGTTCGACATGGCTACTTCGATACTTAAGTTAGCAGTGGGCTCTTAAGAGTATAGAATACTTAAGGGTAATATGCAGGCTTAGTATGCAATGTGTCAAGAGGTTTACCATTGGATAGTGACCTGGTATTATAGTTGAGTGGAGCCGATAGTTGGAGGTCAGTTGGTAGGAAAGATCTTCTCCTACAAGTATAGGAAAGTAGAGTCATTGTGCTTGACATGTCCTACTTATTCAGGATGTAGCTATATCAACCTTATCTTATGCATTCTAACCATTACAGGGCGTACTAGGCTTGGTTCATTTAGGCCTAGGGCTCAGGCCTACAAAGGTGAACCTTAGGCTACGAGATGCATTGGATCCGGTCGGGCTTGAGAGGCCTATGTCCAAAGGCCTAAGCCTTAGGCTATGAGACATGTTGGATATGGTCGGACTTGAAAGGCCCATGACTAAAGTACCCTGTCAATACTTTCCCCTACCCCTACTCCCTTCACCCTCCCGTAGTCTCATTATTGCGACAAAGGTAAGGAGAAGGGATACATGGGCTGCTCAGGCATGGCCAATCTGATTCAAAGGAATCTGACTTAACGCTATAGGGCCGACATGGTGGGTGCAAATGTTCGGACTAGAAGGTGGCCAAGGTGGTAGTGTCTTAGGCAATAGATACCCAGGTCGAGAATATCCAAGGCAAGATGAATAGGAGTGGTCAAGAATTCTAAAGCAGAGTGCTAGAGCCCCAAGCGGGGCTTAGGTTGGGGTATTAAAGCAGGATACCCTTACAACTCATTAGGTAAGCACTTTAAGGCTACGAACTGGTCTGTCCGAATAGTACTCGACGAGGACCAAGCAAACACAACTGCATCATATCCTTATCATGCCGACTAGGTAAAAGTTGGATGGGCCCTGAAGAAGCTTCTTATTGAAGGAACTTTTTGAAAATATGATTTTTTCCTATCTGTATTCCGTACATTAAATGCGAGATGATAGGTGTTGTGCTATAGTAGACTAGCATGCAGCTACATGCCTTTTGCCTTTTAAAAGTGACCGTTTGATCAAAATGCTTTCCATATGTTTACTACGCAGCATTCCAAGGGATTCATGCTTATACAAATCCATATAACTGCCTGCACTGCTTCTTAGGCGGTTTCCTATAAATACAAGGATTCCAAAGAGAGACCACTTTTCTACAATCTCTTTGTTCTACTATTATCAAACTTAAAGTAACTTCAAGAAGGAGTTTTTTAACTACCACTGCTGCAGTTTGTTGTAGGTCCCTCTTGGTTGGTTGAAGGTACTAAAAGCTTTTTAGGCGCTCTGCAAATACCTGGTGGTAAGGGCTACTCCTAAGCTCTTCTATCACTTTTACATGTAGAAGAGCATTGAGGGGTGGCCTTACCTCCAACCATCCCTAGGGAAGAAGCTGTTCTGTAGCCTTGTAGAATTGACCAAAGGTTGGTAAGATGAGTATGTAGTGGATGAACTGCCCAAAGAGGCAGATTTCTAGACTTGATGGACCAGGATGACCCATACCGAAGGCGAGAAGGGGTTTGGTCCCAGTGATGCCGAAGCCTCCTAAGAGATCTTGGCCTTTATGGCATTGAGACATGGCTAAGAGATCAATACTGTAGAGACTGTAGAGAGGTATTTTCGGTACCTGATCTCCAAGCTCTTCCCTAGTATGAAGAAAGCTATAGTGGAGAAGTGAGTCGAACGTATAGGTATTTCTTGTACCTAACCAAGTTGTGCTAGTGTTGAGGTGCTTCCTTCGGCGCTTATAGGATAGGAGGACTCCCTTGGTCGTACTGGTTGTAGTAGTGTTTTATAACTGATATTTGTAGTTTCTTTTGGTTTGTTCTTGTTTTCCTTTTCTAAATTTTGATTGGGTTTTTGGTAATCAAAAATTTGGCCTTAAGGATGCCTCGTCCTTCTATGGACGACCTAATAAGCTGATGCCAAGCATAGATTAAGGCAGACCCGCCAAAGGTAAAGGCAGTAAGGTCAAAGGCGGGGCATAAAGAGACCAGCAAGGTACGGCCAAAGTTTGTTCCTTAGGGGATTCCTTTTGGCATCCAGGATGAGCCTATGAATGTAGAGCCCTTGGGCATGGCTCTGCCTTCACCCCCTTTACCAAGCCCATTCTAGTGGGTAATGAACGTACCGAAGCAGAGGGGCCTGATGTGCAAATGCTTTCCCCTTCGAGGGTAAGGGAAGAAGAGATTGAGTATAGGGTCACCCTTCTTCGAGCAGTTGGGTAGAAGTGCAAGGCTCCCGAGATGACTAGGGAGCCAAGTCTTGGAGCGAAGAACCAAAGGCTTTTAGCAAAGGCGCTATTGAGCAAGGGGAAGTAGAATGAGTAACTGATGGCCTATCCTTATCAGAGCGTTGATGACATGGGAGACGTATTTTTTGAAGTCCTTAACAACTTTAGACTAATGGGGATAGGGCCAAACTCATTCCAAGAAGTGCCATATACTTTCCAAGACAACGAGCTATTAAGGGGAGGCCCCGAAATGGAAATGAAAAGGGTCCCAAGGAAGCTCCTCCGGCTAAAGTGGGAGTTTCGTCCGAATGATATGACGCTGCAGCACCGAACACTTAGCTACCAGGCTTCGATGGAATCTTACACCCCTAGTAACTTAGCTATACTCAAAGGGCTCTCCTAGGAAGGTGGGGACGACCTCATATAGATAGCGGGCCATTTAAGCATGCTAATGTGGCAGGTAAGTTTTCACTGCTCTTGTATTGTCATGCTTTTAAATGTCATTTTATTAACAATAGGCTTCATTTTCAATTTGCAGTACCACGACCAGGTACTACTTCAACTGAACAAGTTTAAGGCTACTTGGAAAGAGGTAAAGGGCTTTTGGGAGGCATTGTGTCAGCACGAGAAGTACTTACTGGTATAGGTGTACAAGTAGGCTTTGGCCCATAGGCCAACTCTTTTAACCTACTTTTAAAATGGGTTTAGGCCAAGGTTTCATTGCTCGTTTAAAAGTGGGCCAAATTAGCCTAACCCATTTAACCTGCAGACCATAGTGGATCGGTTTGGGTTGGCCCGTTTAATAAATTTATGCTTTTGGCCCGCAGGCCTACCTGTTTAAGTCATTTACACATCTCTACCTTTTAGAGGTTGAAACTTTTAGTAAGAGGTGCTTGAAAAAATTCGCTAAGGCTAATAGATGCTTACGGGAGAGGGATAGGGTTGAGAAGGTGGTCGAGAAGGCAGATGACTTAAAGGCTCACCTCTGTCGGAGGTTCGATGAGGAGGGTGAAGCTAGGGCCCAACTTGAAAAGGAGAATGCTGAACTGTATGCGTCGATAGCTAGGCTACAAACCGAGTTGGTGATAAAAGCATCCGAGTGCGAAGGTGTTAGAGCTATGTCACTAGAGTTGGCTGGTTTGAAGGTCAAGTTAGAGTAGTAGGCCCAGAAGCTATGAGTAAAGGTTTTGGAGATGGAGGAGATCATCTCTAAGATAGAGAGCAGTGAGGTCTTCAGTGATGCTGCTGTTAAGAAGGTAATTGCAGACTATTAGAAGACCGATGAGTAGTTGGACGAATAAGAGGACCCGACCACGAACTCCACGTGTTGCATAAGGAAGGAGGTTATCTCACATTATCCGAACCTTGATCTCAACTTCCTAGACTTCCTAGATTCCCTAACCTTCACTGAGAAGAAGGAAGCCCCAACACGCGAGGAGGAGGCCACTTAAGCGGCTATCGAGATTGTAGGCGTTCCCTCTGCTATTAGGGCTAGGCAAGGTGCTTCTACATTCGCTTCTACCCTAGTAGCCCAGTAGGAAGCTGCCCCTGAAGCTATTCCTTTAGACAATCCATTTGTAGGCGATCCTCCTGTTGCTCCTAGTTCTCATTCCTTAAGCCCCACTCGAAGTTAAGGTCTACCGCTTGAACCATCAACGAATCAGCACTTCAAGCAGGTAGATGCCTTGGATTTTTCTGAATCAGAGTTAACTTATCCTAGGAGGTAGTAGATTTCTCTTCTTCTTTTTTTTTTAAATTAATGTAAGTGGGGCCAAGATGCTGGCCTTTTCTTTGTAATTAAATAAGCAATGAATGAATAGATGAATGTTTTCGAAACATCTTCTCTTTTTTTTTGTTCATCTTTGAATATTTGCTTGAGAATTCCTCTGCACAAGGGGAGTTGACCTTTGCCAAGGTTACCTTAATGGAGGTCAGGTTGATGGCTTTCCCACCTGTCTAATGTAGGGGAGTTCCTTTGTGCAAGGGGTGTTTCCCCTTACCGAGGTTTCCTTAAGGGGCCAAGTTGGTGGCATTTTGACTTGCCCGATGAAGAGGAGTTCCTCTCTACAAGGAGTGTTTCTCCTTACCGAGGTTACCCTAGGAGGCTAGGTTGGTGGCATTCCGACCTGCCTAGTGAAGGAGAGTTCTCTTATGCAAGGAGTGTTTCTCCTTATCGAAGCTTCTTGAAGGGTTTTAGGTTAGTAGAGTTCCGACCTACCTTAGTTAACTATCCATATGCCTCTTCAAAGGCTTGGAAGGTAAGAGAAAGAAAGGGAGCGAGCGAGAGAGAATTAAACAATCAATTGAGAAAGAACTTTTATTTCATCACAATGGAAAGAAAAATTGTACATAATGAAATTCTAATCAAAATAGAGCTAGAGATTATCGGTGTTCCATGTGCGCATGATGAGCTCACCATACAATCTTTTGAGCTTATATGCTCTACTACCCAATCTCTCCCTGACTTTAATCGGGTCTTCCCAATTAGGGGCTAGTTTGCCTTACCCTTCGCGTAAACCTATGGCTTCTAGTTTTTGGCATGCTAGGTTGCTGACCATGAACTCCTTGTATTTGACCTTTTGATCATAATACCAAGTAGCCCAATGCTAGTATGCAGTTACCCTAGCTATAGCAAGGTCTCTGATTTCCTCGATGGTATCAACGCTCACTTACAGTAGTGAGTTGTTAAGGGCAACATCAAAACTTTGAGTTTGGATATTAGGGAACTCAAGTTCAATTAGGAGGATTTCTTCTAACCCGAAAGCAAGGCGAAAGGGATTCTTGCCCATAAAAGTACAGTGGGTGGTCCGTACCCCCTACAAGATATTAGGCAGTTTGTCAGCCCAAGCACCCTAAGATCGATCCATGTACTTCTTCAGGCTATCTAAAATGACCCGATTGGTTGCCTCGACTTGTCCGTCTACTTGGGGGTGGGCAACGGAGGTCAAGTATAAGGTGATGTAGTGCTTGGTGCAGAACTCCCTAAACTTTAGGTTATTGAACTATCGGTCGTTGTCCGTAATGAGAGCATGGTGGACTCTGAATCGGGAGAGAATGTTGTTTTTGACAAAAGGATTCAACACTTCTCTCTATAATTCCATCTACTACTTTGACCTCCACCTATTGGTGAAGTAATCCACGGTGACTATTATGAATTGCTGTCCTCTTGATGCTTTGGGGAAGGTGCCAAGGATATCGATCCCCCATTACGTGAATGGCCATGGACTTATTAGGGGTTAGAGGGCGGTACTAGGCATATGATTGATTGGGGCATGCTTCTAACATTGTGAGCACTTCTTGGTTGCGATTTTTACATATTGCCTTATGGTAGGTTAGTAATATCTGAGCCGTAGTGCGCGTGGATAGAGGGCTTGCGATTGAATGTGATTATTGCACACTCCTACATACAACTCTTCCATGATGTACAACCCTTCCCCTTCTCAGAGACATTGGAGTAGGGGGAGGGTAACTCCCCTATGATATAGGATATCGTCAATCAGCATGTAATTAGTGGTGTGGTACCAAAGCTTCTTCATCTCCCTCCTGTCTTTTGGTAGCGTACCTTGCTCTAAGTAACTCTGGATAGGATCCATCTAACTTAGCTTTAGTGTTACTACAATCGATTTCAAAACTTCAGCTGAGCCTAGAGCTATGCTTTTTTCTGGTAAATACTCTATGAAGATCTTGCTATCCTTCACCTCGGGCTTCTATATGCTAGTAGAGGCTAACTTAGATAACCAATCTGCTATGGAATTTTCTAGTCAAAGGATCTTCTTGATGTCCCATGAAGGGAACTTCACTAAGAGGCTCTTCACTTTCTTAAAGGACCTTGCTATAGTGTCATCTTTGGCTTCATATACGCCTTAGACTTGCTGGACGAGTAGCATGGAGTCCAAGAAGATCTGCAGCTATTCAACACCAATCTTCTTAGCTAACTTGAGATCGACAATAAGCGCCTCGTATTCGAACTCGTTTTTACTAAAATTGAATCCAAACTTGAGGGCGTAGTAGTTGGTGACCTTATGCAGGTTGGTTAGAACAAGACCTGTACCTCTACCCCCCTAAGGTATATGACTCATCGACGTAGAGAGTCCTCTTCTCCTGTATATTTTACCATGAAGTTGGCTATCACCTATGCCTTGTAAGCCGTTCATGGCTACTATTGGATTTTATACATACTAAATTCCACTGTGTACTTCATCATTCGTCTAAATGTGTCAGGTTTCTACAGCATGGTGCATAATAGTTGATCCATGAGTATGATGACTTGGTATGCTTGGAAGTAGGGCCTTAGCTGCTAGGCTATGATGATGACAGCCAGGGTGAATTTTTCTACCCGGGTGTACTTTATCTTAGGCCCATGTAGTGGCTGAAGTAATATATAAGCCTATGTTTTCTTTCCTTTGCTTTAACCAATATAGAGGAGAGTGCTCGGTCGCCTACTATTAGGCATAGAAATAGGTCCTCCTCTTGAACAAGCTTAGAGAGGATTAGTGGGTAAGTAAGGAAGTCTTAGAGCTACTGAAAGGTGGTGACACACTCGAGAGTCCATTCAAAACCCTTAGGATTTTTGAGGATTTTGAAGAACTTAGTGCATCTATCAGCACTCTTCGAGTTAAATCTATTCAGGGAAACCACCATGCTAGTGAGCTTCTATACGTCTTGGACTGAGGTTGGAGGCTTCATTCCCCTAATGGCTATGATCTTATTGAGGTTGGCCTCAATACCTCCCTGTGTAACTAGAAATCTAAGGAACTTGCCAGAGCTAATGTCGAAGATGCACTTTTGGGGGTTCAGCTTAATGTTATGCGTACACATTCAGTTGAAGGCTTCTTGGAGATCCCTGACATGATCGACCAGCTTCTAGCTCTTAATGATCAGGTTGTCGACATATACCTCCATATTATGGCCGATTTGGGGCTTGAAAAGCTTTGTCACCATACGCTGGTACGTGGCCCTAATGTTTTTTACTCCAAATGGCATCATAGTATAGCAATATGTACCGTAATCAGTGACGAAGTAGGTATAAACTTCATCCTCTAAGTCCATTTTAATCTGGTTATACCTCGAGAAGGTATCCATAAAGTTCAGCGAATGTGTCTTGACATGAAATCAATAAGCTGGTCGATCCTAGGGAGGGGGAAACAATCTTTAGAGCAGGCTTTGTTGAGGTCGGTATAATCGACACACATACGCCACTTCGCATTCTTCTTCTTAACTACTACCATGTTTGCCAACTACGTCAAGTACTTTTCCTCCCTCACTAAGTTGTCTTTAAGTAGCTTCTGCACTTCCTCCTTGATTGTGACCTACTGTTCTAGAGCAAAATGCCTCTTTTTCTGTTTAACAAGCCATGCTATTGTGTCAATGTTGAGACTGTAGGTTACTGGGTCAAGTGAAATACTAGGCATATTCGATGTCGACTATGCAAACCTATCCAAGTTTGCCCGCAAGAGGGAGATGATTTCATCCTTCACTTCGACAGGAGTCTTAATCCTAACTTTTGTGGTCTATTCAGGTGAGGTTTTGATCTAGACGTCTTCTGTTTTTTCTCCAAGCTCACCCCTCTCAACCGGCCTCTCTTGCGAGCCTGTTACTAGGGAAAAGATGCCATCTCCTTTAACTGCCTTGACGTAAAGCTCTCATGAGAGCTTTTGATCACATCTGCATACTCTTACCCTAGTTGGGGTTGGGAATTTGGCCTTCAAAAGAAGGGAGGATGTGATCATCCCAAACGCGTTGAGGCTTGGTCTTCTCGAAAGTGCATTGTAAGGGGAGGGGCAATCGATCACAATGAACTTTATAGGTCGTTGTGCCATATAGTCGTCATCATCGAGTTCCATATTGTAAACTCTATAAAATCAGTAGTTTGAACCCTAATTTAAGTTCGAGTATCCTAAACTATGTCATGAGTTGATAAGGCTAGTAACGATAAAATTTTATAAAATTTAATAAATTGAATATAGTATTGATAATAAAAACCCTAGAAATTGATCGAAACCTAAATCGCGTACCAAAAACACTAAATCCGAGTTATACACAATTACCTGAAATTGAAATTGAACCTGAAATTGAAATTGAACCTGAACTTGATTGAAATCCTAAAACTATAACTTTAAGCTCATAAAATAATTAAATATTACTCAATAGTGATATAATCGTAAGCGATTACAATTATTGACTAAATCGCGTAAAACTTTTAATGAAAACGCTAAAATAACTCTTAAAAATTACAATTGTAATGGGTACCAATTAAATTGATAAATTTTCACAAAATTCCAAAATTAATTTATTAATGTTATTTTTACTTTTTTTATGTTTAAAAAATTTACATAGATTTTTTTTTTATTTCCTATTTCTTTTTTTTTCTTCCTTTTTCTCCTTTTTATTTTTTTTCTTTCTTCTACATTGAACTCTAGTAGATCCTAATAGCAGCCCACATGAGGGAATTGATTTCTTGGTGTTGATTTTATAAAAAAAAAAAAATAAGGCATGATTACCTTGTCCCATCTTAGTAAATGCTCAAGATAACCTAATCTATTTTCTCTTCTTATTTCTATTTCTCTTTCTAAATTGCTACATATGCTTGGAAGATGTAAATCTAAGAAAGAATTAAAAAAAAAAAAAAAAAA
>JAMXBB010000008.1:61684438-61734798 GCA_024138015.1 Lumnitzera littorea
TTTCTCAAGCATATTAACCCTAATCCTAAATTATTTACCGGAATCTCTTCACTTAGTAATATAACTTAGAATTGCATTAATGTATAATGAATTCCCACACAAACAATCAACTTTCCGGAAGAAACACGTATCTTATCTCTAAGTATACATGTAATTCTCTCCAATTATGCTAAGATCTAATTACACATGCAATTTCTCAATCATCATGCATAATATCATATATTGATACTTTAGAATTATCAATCAATAATTAAACAACATAATTGAATCAAGAAAAGATAGAAACTTTATTGAAATTATAATTCAATCCAAAAGTCACTTGAAACCCTAAGTTCCATAATCTTAAATACTCGAATTCTAAGCTATCATAACGAATCTAAAAACGAGTTCCATAAAAAACATAAAATAAAACATGGAAAACCCCTTTAATTAATGAACAATCTCTCTAATCTTGAAGTTGATATTGTTCTCGCCTCTTTCTTGATGTTCTCCTTAAGTCTCTTCTCTTCTCTTATGTCTCTCCCCTTTTGAAACCCTAAGATATCCTTTTATATATGTATTGATACGGATTCTGTTTTCGTCACCAGACACGGCTTGGGATATGGTCGTGTCCCCAGGTCGTGTAACTTTCTGCACTAAGGCAAAATTTTCTACATAACTTCAAAACTTCATAACTTTTTCGTTTGAACTCGGAATTGAGTGAAACTTGATTCCTTTTCTTCGTTTTCGATCCTAGAACGCGTTCAAACCTTGAAATCAACATTTTACTCAATTAAGTATCAATTTCTTTAAAGAAAACCAAAAATGTGAGGAAAATACTATAAAATCACCATATGAAATATGTTTAAAATCAGAGTTATCAAATTTCCTCGCACTTGAGCATTTGCTTGTCCTCAAACAAATAAATCAAAACCAAACTTTCGGGACAAGAAACACTAAACAAAATTTATCACTATTTAGGAAACCGGTGAACGAATACACTTGACCCGAACAAAGGTAAGAAAATCATTCTCAACTAACTTGCAATAATAAAGTCAACCAATTTCATTTGACCATATTCGAATGCTCCAACAATACTTAATACTAGAATTCACTAGTTAATTTATGAAAATCAAAATTTACCCAAGCCATTTAACCAAGGATTCTCAAAGTAAAAATTAGATTTAACATCTCGCCAACCGAGAAAGAGTCATAAAAATTTTTTCCATTTGACTAAAGTGTATACAATTCTCTCTTCCATCTCACTAAGCACCATAATCTAAAACAAACACATTTTACATCCACTCTTCCTCTGATCATCCCCCTAGTTCATGATTTTATTAAGAGGTCTTTTGAATTTACCTTATTTAAACACAATTGTGTTGGTAGAGGGAAAGAATCTCGCTCTTCTGACGGACCAAGACCGATCTATACCAACTTATTTCTTATATTAATAGCGGGAAAGAACCTTGCTCTTCTGATGGACCAAGGCCGATCCATATCAATTTTTTCATTAGAATTGGCATTGGGACTCAATCTCGCTCTTCTGACGGACCAAGACGAATCCTTACCAATTTTTCTATTCATACACTTGTTATTACTTTTGACCTCCAATCATTATGATTTTTCAAGGGTTTCTCAAAAGAAGATTTTCATTTGTTTGTTTGCTAAAAATTATAGGGCTCTTAAAAATTTCTAAGAGAAAGGTATACATAAAAGTAAATTTAAAAATAACCATGACTAACTCTCAACTAGTGACGTTGCTCCAATCTCAAGTCTTAAAATCCTAAGCTAAATAACTAGTAACTTTGCCTTCCAAAAATTTGACTAATCAATTCTAATAAAGTATAATAAGATCAATAATGATCAAGATGACAGTTGATTTAGCTTAATACCTATTAATCACCTATTGCAAGTTAACTTAAAAATTAATTGGGTCAAATGTGAATAATTGGTGTCCTAAACAGTAACAAATTCATATATATATCCCTTCCCCACACTTAATAACGTACATTGTCCCCAATGTGCCACTAAGAAAGCATAACATCAAGATATGAAACAATAAAAACCATCATAGGGAAAAAGGAAATACATGTATTGAAAAAGAAACTAATACTTCCCTGCCAGTCAAAACAAAGGTGAAGAAGTTCATAACGAGGAAGCATCATCAACGTCGTTACTGCCCTCAACATCCTCTTCACTACCTCCAACCGCCTCTTCCTCACCATGAAAGAATAAAAATGAAGTAAACTCTCAAACAAAATGCATGTATCAATTTCCAAAAGTCCTAAACGTCGGGTAGCTAAACATGCCTAAACAATGAGGAAAATACAGCATAAACAAGAGAGGACAGAAGAAAAAAATTAAAAGAACTTACTTGGATCGGGAATGTGAGGAGAAGATGGAGAGAAGATGAAATGTGAAATGAAGTTGTGTGGATGTTTGTAAGTATTTGAGAGAGTGTATGTGTCTTTAGAAAATATTGTGCAGTGCGTGTGTAGAATCGTGTGGGGCTGGGCAGATACGGGCTGGGATATGACCGTGTCCCTTGCCCGTGTAACATTCTATGTGTGTCGTGTGGATTCTGGATGTACATGAGCTGGGACACGACCGTATCCTATGCCCATGTAACAATCTATTCTTGTGCATGAAAACTGGACGGACACGGGCAGGGACACGACTATGTCCTAGGCCCGTGTAACTCACTGTTCACGGGTGGGAATTCTGGGCGCATACGAGCTGGGATACGACCGTGTCCCTCGCCCGTGTAACTTTCTATGGGTGGGCAGTTTTGAAGGTCTGGATGGATACGGGCTGGGACACGACCGTGTCCCTTGCCCGTGTAACTTTTTTTTATATATATATTTAATTTAAAGATAAAGGAAGCTTAAAGAAATAAAAATAATAAAACTAAAGAGAAAAAGTAAAAATAAAACTAAAAGGGGAAAGAATTATGACGAAAAATTGAAAGAAAAGGAAAAGAAGCAAGACAGAGTTAGATAAAAAGAAAATAAACTGAAATAAACTTAAATAACGAAGGTATAAGTAGAGTTAGACATGGGTTGCCTCCTAAGAAGTGCTTTAGTTAACGTCGATAGCTCGACAGGATACGTTTTCTCATTCATGATTCTTCATCCAGGTGGAGATAGGACTCCTCTTGTATCTCGCTTTCGAACTCTCCATACGAGCAGTAAATTTGCCCTTAGGCCATCGACCTTGCCAATTCCATTTCATTGGTGCATAACTTCCATAGTTTCTCTCCTTATCATGTCACTTATCAAATTCATGTAGCCTAAACTTTTTCATCTTGTCCGCTTTTACCTTAGATGCGATTGTCATTGGAAGTTTTAAACTTTTCACCACAAAGGCATGTTCCAAATGATTTCTTCATAGTTTTGGTTCCAAAATTGGTGGCTTCTCTTTGGAGGATTTTAACCTAAGATCCTTTGACTTATGGAGTTGATCAACCCCCTTCTTGTCTACAATAGATTCGTGAACTTTCATTTGAGATACCATTTCTGCACAATTGGGGTTGGTCACCAAATTTTCATCTCCCTTTTGCAAGCAATAGCTTGAGGAATCCTTAGTAAGTGTTTCCTGCACACATATAGATATAACGACATTAGTGGCATTAACATTGCGACATATGTCCTTTAGGTCAAGAAATTTGTTTGTTGCCTTTGGAGTTTTAAAAACTATTTCATCATTCCCGACCCGTAATATCAACTTATGCTCACTAACATAAAAAACAGCCCTAGCAGTGGCTAGGAAGGTTCGACCTAAAATGATTGGCACCTTAATGTCCTCATCTATATCAAGTATGACAAAATCCACGGGAAAGATGAATTTGTCTACTTGTACCAAAACATCCTCTATGATGCCTCTAGGGTATGTGATAGACCTATCAACTAATTGAAGACTCATGCCCGATAATTTAGGTTCTCCTAACCCTAGCTTTTTGAACAATTTATACGGCATCAAATTTATATTGGCTCCTAAGTCTGCTAAAGCATTATCTACTAACAAATTGCCAAGCATATAAGGAATAGTGAAACTCCCTGGATCATTTAATTTTTGTAGCAGCTTTTTCTGGAGAAGTGCCGAGCATTCCTCGTTCAATGTGACAGTTGTAAGCTCCTCCAACTTCCTCTTATTCAATAGAAGATCTTTTAGAAATTTCGCATACTTTGGCATTTGTAAGATGACATCAACAAGAGGTAAGTTAATGTGTAATTGTTTGAAAATATCAAGAAATTTACCAAATTCCTTATTCGAATCAGTGTAACTTTGCTTAAGGTGCTGCGGGTAAGGGATGGGAGGCTTGTACTCTTCCACTTTCGGTGGTTCTATACTTTCTTTTGATTTTAGTGGCTTTGCATCTTCCTTACGATTAACTTCTACTTCTTTCTCAACTACTTCCCTACCATCCTTCTTCTCCACTTGCAGTTTTCTATCACTTCTCAAAGTCACAGCATTAACATGTTCCCTAGGATTGACCTCGGTATTCCCTAGGAGTGTTCCCTGTGGTCTTTCAGAGATTAGCTTCGCAAGTTGACTAATTTGGTTCTTAAGATTGCGATTGGAAGCCTCTTGATTCCTCAGCAAGGATTCAATGTTGGATAAGCGAGCCTCATTGCCTTGAATGTATTTTGTGAGAAGTTCTTCTACACTGGGCTTCTTTTCTTGAGGGAGAGGAGGTGGGAATGGTCTTTGAAATCCAGGTGGGCCAAAGTTGGTCTTCTACTGGCCTTGGTTTTGGTTTCCCCATGAGAAATTGGGGTGATTTCTCCATCCTGGATTGTAAATGTTGCTGTAGGGGTTATTTTGTTGCTTAGGTGGATTTCCTAGATAATCTACTTGTTCCAGTTGTTCTTGTACTCCATACCCCTACATACCAAAATCACTTACATCTAATTGCACTTGTTGAGGGACAACAAAGAGTGCATCAATCTTCTTACTCAATAGGTCCACCTTGGCTGCCAGAGCAGTGGTCAAGTCCACCTCATAAATTCCTATAGCCTTTTGCTTGGCTCTAGTGGTTTCCCACTAATAATTGGTCATCGTTATTCCTTCAATTAGGTTTTGTGCTTGCTCAGATGTCATTGTGTTCAAAGTACCTCCTGCGGATGCATTAATCATCTGTCTAATAGATAAATTGAGACCATTATAGAAGGTCTGAATCTGCATCCATAGTGGGAGGCCATGATGTGGGCACCTCCTGAGCAAGTCCTTAAACCGCTCCCAAGTATCATAAAGCGTCTCCGCTTCCAATTGAGCAAAACAAGAAATATCATTCCGAAGTTTAGCAGTCTTTGCAGGTGGGAAATACTTCTCCAAAAATTTCTCTACCAATTCATTCCAAGTTGTGATTGAATTTCTTAGTAGAGAGTTCAACCACTGTTTTGCTCTACCCCTCAAGGAGAAAGGAAATAGCCGCAGTCGAATGGCATCATCTGTGGCTCCGTTGATTTTAAATGTATCACAAATCTCTAGAAAACTAGAGATGTGGGCATTAGGATCTTCATCTTGGAGACCATCAAACTGAACATATTGTTGCACCATTTGTATGATGTTAGGTGCAATTTGGAAGTTATTAGCCGCGACGGTTGGCCTTGCAATACTAGAGTCAGCTCCAATAAGTGTAGGCCTTGAATAATCAGACATGGTTCGATTTGCTTCATTCCCGTTGTTAGCCATGTGTGGTGGATCTTCCTGCTCGATGAATTGAGTGTTGGCCTCTTCACCTTCTTCCTTGATTTCAATGATTGACTTGTCATCTATGGTCGCCACAACTTGTCTAGGTCGTGATCTCAAATTTTGAAGGGCAGTTCTCTCAATTTCAGGATCAAGTTCTACCAAATCTTCCGAGTTGCTTCGGGTCATGCACTATAAGGGCAATAAATATAAAATCAATTGGAGCTCTAGGTAATAAAAGTAAACAATGAAAACAAAAGAAAATAAAGAAAAAATGGTCAAAGTAATAAAGCAACTAGCGTTCTTAATATCGAAAATCCCCGGCAACGGCGCCAAAAACTTGATACGAAGCAAGTGTACCTATCAATTTTAATATAGCGGATGTGAGTCAGAGTCGATCCCTTAGAGATTTTGAGTACTAATATTAACCTTAACTTTATTATCTAACCAGAAAATTGTGATAAATTGAATGAATTAAAAATACTGAAATTAACCATCTAAACTAATTATGAGACTTGATTAAGTAAATTAGAAAGCAATAAAACTACGAACGACTTCAAGAAATTAATAACATATTTAGGAATTATTTCCCCTAGTATTTAACATGTGATCGCTTAAAATATATTCAATTCAGTTTCTATAATTCTTGACTGAAGGGATTCACAATTAAAGTTAATACCTTTCTCAAGCATATTAACCCTAATCCTAAATTATTTACCGGAATCTCTTTACTTAGTAATATAACTTAGAATTGCATTAATGTATAATGAATTCCCACACAAACAATTAACTTTTCGGAAGAAACATATATCTTATCTCTAAGTATACATTTAATTCTCTCCAATTATGCTAAGATCTAATTACACATGCAATTTCTCAATCATCATGCATAATATCATATATTAATACTCTAGAATTATCAATCGATAATTAAACAACATAATTGAATCAAGAAAAGATAAAAACTTTATTGAAATTATAATTCAATCCAAAAGTCACATGAAACCCTAAGTTCCATAATCCTAAATACTCGAATTCTAAGCTATTATAACGAATCTAAAAATGAGTTCCATAAAAAACATAAAATAAAACATGGAAAACCCCTTTAATTGATGAACAATCTCTCTAATCTTGAAGTTGATGTTGTTCTTGCCTCTTTCTTGATGTTCTCCTCAAGTCTCTTCTCTTCTCTTATGTCTCTCCGTCCTCTCTAATGTCTCTCCCCTTTTGAAACCCTAAGAAATCCTTTTATATATGTATTGATACGGATTCTATTTTCATCACCAGACACAATGAAGATCTTTATACGGGATCCCTTTTTCTATTATTTCTTTCTGCATTATCCTTAATAGCGGGATGGTTACACTTATAACCGAAATGGAAACTGAGCGTTTCATGGTTCAAAAATGGCCTGGGATATGGCCGTGTCCCCAGGTCGTGTAACTTTCTACACTAAGGTAAAATTTTCTACATAACTTCAAAACTTCTTCGTTTGAACTCGGAATTGAGTGAAACTTGATTCCTTTTCTTCGTTTTCGATTCTAGAACGCGTTTAAACCTTGAAATCAACATTTTACTCAATTAAGTATCAATTTCTTTAAAGAAAACCAAAAATGTGAGGAAAATACTATAAAATCACCATATGAAATATGTTTAAAATCAGAGTTATCACTGACCCCAACCCAGATGTGCTGATCAAGCCCCCATTGCTACAACCACCATCACCTCTTTGCCATAACTGAAGCCCCACACACCCATTCACGCGGCCCCAAACACCTATTTGCGTGGCCACTCACCGAACATCAACCCATCATCGACCCTCTCTTGCTAAAGCACATACCAACATAGCTACCTTTGTCTTCGTTCTCTCCTTTGGACTCTCTTCCTCTCTCTTTACTAAACTCTCTCTCTCTACTACACTCTCTCTCACTTTGGGATCTCTTTCGGTCTTCCCTTGAAACATAACGCACCCCCTTACATACGCCGTTTGAACCACCGTACAATGCCACCTACCGACCTATTCTCTCTCTCCCCAAACCCATAGCCAACAATAACAGCCCATACCAAACCATCCTTGCATACGAACACATGACCTCTACTGTAACAAACACCACTAGCCACTGTCGATGGTTGAGTTAGGTTGTGGCGCCATTCTTAGACTCTCCAAAGTCTAATACTAAATTCTTAAAAGCACCTTCACTTGCTTGAAAATCTCTGGGCAATCACTGGAAACAAACCCTACTACCCCCTTCGTTCGTTGTTGTAGGAGTTCAAATCGACTCGACTCAACTCGTAGAGCTTTGATTTGACCCACAACCTGTATTAGGACCCTAAAGGGGGCCTAGTAGGATTATCTAAATTTTCCATAACATATGTGTACTCATGATATGAAAACCGCCTTGCAAGTCAGAGATTGCAAGACTCTAAATAACAAATCACTAAGATTAATGATTTTCAAGTAATTAATTTATTGTAACATAACATAACATATGGATATCAATAACTATAGATATCCAATATCCCACAATTCCTCAGAATTGTAGAGAATCAATATTCCCTACCAAATAAGAGGACAGGATATGCCAACATTATAAAACTGCAGGAAAAATTAAATTATATTAAATTCTAACATGTGAATATTTTCTACAAAGAGTGTTTATGTATCACCTATAAATATCTCAACTAATTCTAACATTAATGTATATATCTTCATCTCAAACTCAGCACTCAAGACTTATCCCAATCCCATTATAAGTGAACCTGCAAAAGAAAGACTATTGGAGAATAAGCTACAAGAGCTTAGTGAGCTATCCTTCATACCACACTGGCAAACAAGTTATCAAACAAATTGTTACAACCATATGAATGCATGCACACGTAGTATGCCAAACAATATATGCAGTTAACCGGTACTGCATATAATATTGGATTTTAATGCCCTCCGAGTGAAGTGACGGCCGGAATAAGTAATGCGATGCATGACCTTTTTAATTTAAGATAAGCCAAATATAATTAGGTCAAATTATGAGGTGATCAATCAATATCAACAAATCATCCAAATCATATAAAAATCAATCATACCATCAAATCATCAATTATCATATTTAACAATATTTCTCATAATAATCAATCAATATCAAGCATATGCATATCATAAAACCCCATGCATTAAGTTATTCATATTCGATTTAAGTGCACTAACTACAAACATAAACAAGTATAGAGTCATCAAGAGTACTCACTTGACTATGATGACTTGCTCTAGTCGTAATAACCGATCAAAAGATCCTCGCTCTCGTCGGGATCACCCGATCATTACGAGATAACAGGGATAATAAGTAGTTGACTCAACTAATAATTCTAGATATCTATCTACCTAATTTTAATTAGATTACTATCATCCTTTATTCGATTAAACCTAATTGCTAATCGTAAGTAACTTTTTCATTCTATTTTCAATATTTACGAATTTATAGTCATTTTTCATCGTTTTTGAACACACGTTCACACAGTGATGTTTGTTTTGTATTGGTTAGTTTTATGTTCCATTTTAGTAGTTAATGATTTAATTAGCCATTTATTCTTATACTTAGGGAATTTTACATTGGTATTACTAATTTATGTACTTGATTAAGTTTGATTCAATTTAGGAAGTGTATTAGGTTTAAAGTTTTGAATCCTAAATACATGTACATACTTATGTTCTTATTTTATAAGCTTATGCTTATATCATCGCTTATGTCATTGCTTATGTCATCATGTGATTACCTCATTGCTTACATCATCCTTTGCTTACATAAGCCTTACCTCATGCCTAAGTGTATTATGTACATTTATACATTTGTTAACTATATACCTATACCTTTGCTATACTTATATGTATATTAGTATACTTATACATATACTTATACATATATCATATTTATACTTGTACATATACTCATATACCTATAGGGTCATATACGTATTTTTTTACAAATTTCGTATACCAAATTTACCTCTTAAGAAAACCTTCCTAATTTCATTCTTTTGTGTTTTTAAGTATGTATTTAATATGGTATAGGTGTGTATAGTTAGGATTTGTCTTAGTTTAGGCTATGTACATAGTAAATACTTATGTACAAATATCTCCATACTTGTATTCTTCTAGTATATCCTTATGTACATATACTTAAGGGCAAATACACATGTATTTATTTCCTCTTCATCATGATTCCTATCCTTCTACACTTAAAGGTGAAAACTTTATGCCTTATTCTATATAATCACACATAACATATATCTACTTAGCTAATCTACCTCATCACCTAACTAATAAGTAATATAAAGCAATATATAATAACATGATCACATACCTTAATTTGTGTTTGAATTATGGAGACAAAGTGGAAAATTTTGAAAGTGAAAGGAGATGTCACGGCAATGGAGGTGGGGTTTTGCTTTGTTTCTTTTTGTTTTGTTTTGCTTTTGGAATAAAGAAGATGGTGGGGTCTAGAAGAAAAGAAGTGGATGGCAATTAAGGAGGAGAAGGGAAAAGAAAAGCTAAAGGAAAAGAAAAGAAAAGAAATCATGAGATGGATAGATATTTTCTTATGCATTAGTATCTTTTGTTGACTTTACTAATTGTTAACTTTAGTCAACATGTGTTGACTTAGTCAACCTTTTGACCTTGGTCAACATGTGTTAACTTGGTCAACTTTCCTTAAGCATATGCCATTTTGTACACATAATGTAGTAATTAAGGAAAATTAAGGAAATGAGGCATTTGGTGAATTAATTAGTAAAAATAGATGATGAGATCTTACTTTAGGTATTTATATCCTATATACATAATTTGGTAAGTTACTTAGTACAACTAGTATGAAAGGTATCAATTAGGGTATTAATATCCACTACATTTAACCTAAGCTTCAATTATACCCTTAACTCTATGTAATACTATCTTAATCATATACTTAGGAGATAAATGTAATCTATGATTCATTAGTTTAGTTTCTAAAGGATTGCTTAAGGATTCTAAATATATATGCATGATTGAAAGTCATCTCTAATCTTTCACCAATAATTTGACAAAGTATGAAGGTTATATTATCAATTAAGGTTTTAGGGTATATTATGATGAATTAATGCTCATATGTCTTTAAGGTTATCATTTTAGGGTTTTTATCACTTTTGAATGAAATCTTTAGTGTTTACATACATTTAGGGTAGAAAAGTTTTATACGTGATTAATTAGTTCTTTTAGGGTTTTCACTTTCATTAGCCTTATCAACTCTTAAATTATCTAACATGCTTGAGTCTATTTCAAAATCTAGATTGAAAATTTTAGGGGTTTAGAACCTGTATCCAAACCTGCACTCCATATCCAACTCAACCTACGACCCATGTACTCCTACAAAGTCTAACCCTTTCTTATTTTCTTTTTTGTTTCTTTAGTTAGTTTATTTTTTATTTAATTTTGTTTTTATATATTGTAAATGTAATAAATAAAAAAAAGGAGAAAAAAATGAAAAAAAAAAAGAAAAAGAAGAAAAAAAGAGTTATTTATTTAGCTAATAGATAAAATAAAATAAAAAGAAAATAAATAAATAAAAGAAGTAAAAAGTAAATAATAAATAAAATAAAATAATTGAGCAAATAAAATTAAGTTTATCACTTGGAAAAATAACTTGTCAAAAATAAAAATAAATGAATCCTTTTCAAATTAAGACAATTTAGAATTTCCAAAAATCAAATCGGTTAGGACCCTTAGAAAATTTTCTTAAAATAAACCAAATTGGGTAATATAGACACCTAACTTTTACCCCTCTGTAGTCTTAATTTTTTATTTTTTACAAAAAAGGGTCCTAATTCAAAAATAAAAATAGTAAAAAAACAACAAAAAAAATTAATAAAAGATAAAAATAATAAAAATTAACAAATGATGAAAATACCAAAAAAATAAGAAAAGGAAAAATTATAAAAAAGTTTTGTAGATTTTTAGCAAGTAACTTATGTTAGGAATAAATAGTTTTAGTTTTAACTTAGTTAAAACAAAAATTATTTTGGGTAGTCGCATGTTTTAAGTACAATTTAGTTATATTAAAAATCAATGTACAAGCTAACAGCCTAATGAATAAGTATCGAAGTATTGGATTGGATATAATTTGAGGTCTTGGGTTTGAGTCTCGCTAGGCACCAATGTCTTTTATTTTTCTATTTTTTACAAAAAGCGAAATGAATAAACGAGATTCATATCTAATTAAAATCATTTGAATCTAGTTTGATTTTTATTAAATCAGATTTGAATTAATTTGGATTTAGTTTAATTATTATCAAATCATATACAATAGATACGATTTGAGATGATATGATTTGGATTTTATAAACATACGTACATGTGCATAAAAGAAAACAATAGGGCCGAACGCCATCTTGGCACAGTAATAATTCAGTCATTAACCACCAAACATCACACGGCCAGCAACCAATCTCCCTTGTACAAGCAACCTATCATCTACAGTCCGAACCACAGCTGTACGAACAACACTACAGCACCATACGAAGGCCCAACACCAACTTAAGAATCCCTATCCAACACTATACGGTACATGCCGAATAGCATCTGCATACACTTCTGATCAACTTTGCAGTTCTAACCATTGCATACACTTCCGATCAACCTTAACGACTAGCTTACTCGCCATCACGTTCCCGGATTTGTCCAACATCATAGCAGCAACTGAGAATCAGTGATTCAACCACTGCACCACTGCCGGGCATCACGTTCATGCCAAACTGCACTATCTATCGCCGCTCTTCACTACTGCACACTGGCCTCATGCATACAACACTCCACCAAATGCAATGCCCAAGCATACCGAATCACATACTACGCTGCACGATATCCTCACCACCAACAAAGCATTGCAGCAATCCACATCCACATATCGCTGCAAAATTCACACCCTCTCCAACACCTTGCACGACTTGATTACACAACCATTGCCGCTGCTATCTACGATCAAGCTTGTTATTACCAACACGTATCGGAACTCCATCGGTCCTCACACATACTCCACGCTGCTGCATAGAAGAACTTAACAGTGCATTATCTTTTACTAATCATTGCCTTGCACAACTGTGCTTGACGCAGCTGCTCGAATTGTAAAAGAGCCAGCCCGCACGCGATAGGCATTGCTCTACCGGCACTAGCAATACGAACGGGCCATATTATTGATTATTGCCTTCATCGAATAGCAATCAGGTTCAGATTTTCTATTTTTATTATTATTTAATTAATTAATGATTTGTTATTATTGTATTATTATTTAGGTCCTTTATTGTTTAACATAGTATACATGTGCATATTCTGATTTAGGACGTCCTTCTGGGTATTAGTGTTTATTGGTTTAATATATTATATTTTAATCTAGTAGTCGTTTAATAGTAATAATATAGTATATATGTTAACTTAGGTGTTTTATTAAGTTTTTAGATTTCCATATTTAGAGAGATTCATTTTTTTAGAAATAAAAATTAATAAAAAAGAAGTTTTTTATAAAAGACTATAGTGTCATAGAGATTTTTTTTTTTTAATCACTCACAAGTTAGGATCCCCTTAAATTTTGTTTAAATGAACCAAATCAATTAAAACGTAAATTCGATCTGTTTTCAAAAATTAAAATCAACCAACACGTTAAAGATTTTTTAGAAAGAACTACGATCGTCTGATTCTGGCTAACGGGTACGTAGGCACTTTCGGGGCAATGATAAAATATGTAGAAACTTAGGTTCTTTTTCTTTTGATTTTTATTTATTTATTTTTAAATATTATAATTAGAAGAATAATCTTAATTTTGGTAAATAGATAGTGATACCTGTTAAGGCTTAATAGGTTAGCTCTCGAACTTGGAACCCTCTAGTTCTTCATTCAAAATTGAAATTAAAGATCAGTAGCCAAATTGTAATCAATCTACCTAATTGGTTACGGTTTCTTTTTCTTTTTCCCGATTTCGGTTAGGTGACGAATCCAAAAATTATTTTCCATAAAAAACCAGAATTTCTCAATTTTTTTAGTCGATGATTAATATTAAATGGGTTAGGGTTTAGTATTAATCAAGAAATGAGAAATTACTTTTAAATAGAAAACTGAAAAATTAGGCTCGACAGGTAAAAACGTAAACTCTTTATGCTTTTCAAAAATTAAAATCGATCAACTTGCTATGGTTTTTATGAACGAACTATGGAAGTCTGATCCCAAATAGCAGATACATAGACACCAGTATATAAGTACAAAGCAACTATAATATTAAAAAGTTTTATTTTTTCCATTTTAGATATTTGTATAAATTGATTAATTTTAGTTATGTGTAATATGATTAGTCGTTTAGAAATTAAAAAAGGATATAATTGAAAAGCAAATTTAAATTTGGAAAGTTAGTGGTACCCATTTAGGGTTTAAAAAAATTAGCCCCCGGATCTAGATTTTTGGTTTTCAAAAACCGTTTTATAAAATGGTTTAATTAATAGAACAGTAACTAAGTTATAACCAATATATCCAATTGGTTATAAATTAACTCTTTTTCTCAACTCCAATTGGTTGACGACTCTAAAGCATTTTCAAAATATAAAAAAATCGGTTTTCTTTAAACCTTAATCGATGGTTAGTATTAAACGAGTAGAGTTTAATATTGATCGGTTTAAAGAAGACATAATTTATAAAAAGAATCAAGAGGGTGAAAAACTAGGCTTGATATAAACTAACATGAAAAATGTGGGTTACTATGTTTTAAACAGACCCTGTTATGCAAAATATGTCCAAAAACAATAAAGATGGACTATAATTTTATCAAAATCAAAATTAGAATGAAAAAGTTATATACGATTGACAAAATCTCAAACTGGGGATTTCATATAAATAGATAGCTAATTTAGGTAATTAGTACTAAATATATAAATAGTTTAGTTATTTCACTCAAATACTTATTATTCTTTATATTCCCTAAATGTCAGGTGATCATGATACTGATAACGATCTATCGGTGGACTATTACGATTCTTGACTACTACTATAGCCGAGTGAGTACTCTTAATGATTCCATACATGTTTGTGCTTATAGTTAGTGAATGTTAATTGCTATTAATAATTAGATGATGTGTGGGGTTAGGTTATGTATGTGTATTGTTGATAGTTAATTTTCATCCACTTAATTTGATAAGTGTTGATATAACTTCACTTACTTGTCCATTCAACTGCCAACAGAACAGGTAATCTACACACTCGACATTTCACCTAGTAATTGACATTTTCGGTATTCCGCCAAGTAATACATATTCGTTCCTAATTTAAATTCACGTTCATGGCATGAACAGTTATCACAAGTACGGTTATATTACATAACTGCCAGCTCTTCCTACATTTTAGGGAAGGTGTTTAATCAAGAAACTTCCATGTGACTTGACAGTTATTTCGATAATTACTATTTCAGACACGATAGTCTCTTATAAATATAGGAAAGAAACTCTATAAGAGATATCTGATAACCCTGGACCACTCAGTTTACTTTCCTCATTCCTACGTAGTAGATCCAATAGGAATTGATCTGTTTGTGATTCTTATTGGTCATACGATAATTGGACTTAATTATATTAGATTCAATTAAACTAAATCGGAACATACATAAACATACATTACATAAGTAATTATGGTCGCTAGATCACATGAAAGTAGCGAAAGGTTATATTATGGTTGATAAATTATGACTATAATGTTTTAGTATGATGCACACGTATGATACAATCTTACCTTGGCTTGCGAGATCACTAAGCGTTGGAGGTATCAACTGCCTGGCTAAGGGTCGAGTCTAAAGGCCTTCGTTTATGAGTGAGTATGGACTACGGGAGCTCACTTATAATCATACTTGGAACTTAGTTTTAATTAAAAACTAAAAATGGATATACCATTTTATTTTTTTAATATGAAATACAGAGTTTCCTAGTTATAAAAGTTTAGGTATGATATTTGGATTTAATTGTTACCATGTCTACTCCAAACCTAACTTCAAAAAGCATTAAATCTGAGTTGCATGCAGTACCTGGTCACCTATATGTATTTGTATGGCATTCTGTATATTCATGTATTCATATGTTTGAAAATTAAGTATTGAATAACTTATTTGTTGTATAGTTGAGAGATAGCTTACTAAACTCTTTAGCTTATACCCTTATAGATTACTTTTGTAAGAGGATCTTTTCGTTGCACTTGGCTGCGGGATGCTTGAGGTCAGTGAGAAGCTTTTGGGTTGGTGTAAGTTCAAGGAGAGAGTTGAGAGAGTATTACTGTTACTATAGCAAACTCTTAAGTGGAGACTTTTTATTTGATATTATTTGTTACTTATTATATCTGCTATTTTATACAACAGTACATTAAAGACTCAGTGTATTTGCTAATATATATGGTAATTATATTATGAAATTCATATTAATATAACTATGTTGTGATATTATCTATGCATACATAACTCTTAGGTATTTAGTTGTATTAGTAGCCTTGTATGTCACATGAAGAGTTGTCAATTGAAAAGGTAACCAATCTATGATCCTTTATATGATATACGACGGTTGTCACGAATGGACTACCCCTCAGGTTGTGACAATCACTCTCAAAAACCACTACTCAAATACCACCCTTGAACATCCTCTACACTAACCACTGCCGACTGCCACTTCACCTCCACCACACCACCAAACACTCTACTACCAAGCTACATGCCACCTTCACATCTACCCCTAGTAAGCCAACACACACAAAACCCATTTCCCTTTCCAAGCTTGTGGTACACATACAAAAGAAGGGCCCTTACATCATCACTCCGATAAGCTAACTAACCTCATTTTCTTTAGTTTTACACTTAAAATCATAAAAGATTTCTACATTATACACATACTTGTAAACATTTATGTTTTAAAGTTTTAGGATAGTGACATGAATGGTTAGTTAAGGTAATGTACATATTAGGCTTAGTAGTTCTAGTATCATTATCAACATGTAGTAGAGATTAGTGCTTAATAGGTTTTATTAATAAATAAACAAGAAAGTCCACTAACCCATGTTCACATAAGCATGCCATCACCCTCATTGCTAAGTTCCCAATTTATTTTCATGACATTTGATCAAAAAATCAACTTACACTAAGTCAAAATGTGTTTTAGATTAAGGAAAAGCACTATAATGAATAATATGTAGAAAATGTGATGGAAGCCTTAAAAACACCATCATGTCTGCCACTTGAAGGACATGCAAAGGTCAACAAATTTTGATTCATTAGTATAATAGCATGATTAATTAGAGTTAAGTATGATTTTGGGTGTAATTAATCAAGTTAAGTAGGGTAATGATGAGCTAATGACTTAAACAACCCAGTTATTAATTACAGGCTTAAAAATAGTGTTAAAAGCCTTATTAACAATAGGGACTAGATTTGTGACATTTACTAAATTGGACTAAACTTAAAGTATATAATGGGCTTAGGCCTAAAATGATGAATTGAATTGGGCTTAAGGCCCTAAAGTGCAAAACAAGCCCAATAAGCCCTTAAAGAACTAAAATTTAAGCCTCATAAAGTAGTGGCCAAATCTAAAATAAAAAATAAAAAGCTCATTAATCAAAATATAAACGGCCTAGTAAGTCTTAAGGCCCATCTAAGACATCCTTTATAGGCTTCTTAACAAGATAAGGCCTTAAACTAGTGAAAATAGTCCATTTAGGCTCATTAGAGTAATAATAAGGCCTAAATTAAAAGCTATTGAGTTTGGATAGAAAATTCAACTTTGAAATACTTAAATAAAAGTCCAAAAATTCAAGAATAAGGCCCAATAACAAATATTAGTCCCAATGCCCAAAGTTAGGCCTAAACCCTAAATTGGTTAAAGTAGCCTATTGACCAACAAACTTAATTGACATGAAACAAAATCTTATAAGCCCAAGCACCTAAAAAGGACTTCACCAAATGAAAAAACTTGAAAACGATGAAAAATGACTACAAGATTGTTAAAAATGGATTTAAACGAAGATGATATGGATAAAATATGAAAATAGTAAAAGTAAAAGGTTTATGACAAGAAGGGCTAACTATGTAGTTTAGGATACAATACTTACGTACTTAATTATAATCTTCAAGTGACATAGATCTAGGGATTGACTCAACCGAGGATTATTGGGATTGTTGGACATTATGGTTGAGTGAGTATACCAACCCCCATCTCATCTTATATTTGCTTATGGTGTACAACATTGATTAATTATATATATACATATATATACATACATACACATATACATATATGTAAATGAAATGGTTATGGTTAGGGTTCAGGATATTCTTATGCACTTGTACTTGTCTGCTAAAACAATATAATATATCAAAACCGAGAATTGGTTGCTGCATGAGTAGATAGGGGATTTGTAGTGTCTATCATATATCTGTTTAGTCACTAGTGAATCGGAATAATAATTATTTAACCTTAATATGAGTCATTCATGCACTGTATGTTTCTACTTTAATATGAAAAGGACGTCTACACTACGCAGTGAAGTAAGGGTGTCGTGACTTTAAAGAGGGTCTAGTAGAATTGCCTAAAATTTTCATATCATGTGTATACTCATGAGACGAAAATTACCTTATAAGTTAGAGATTATAAGATTTTAAATAATTAATCACTAAGGTTTTTTATTTTTAATTAATCAATGTAATGTCAAACATAAATAACTATGGGTATTCAATATTCTACAGTCCCTTAGAATTGTAGAGAATCAGTATTCCTACCAAATAATAAGATAAAGTAATTTAATTTGATAAATTATAAGAAATACTAGATTATTCATAATTCTAATATATAAATATTTTTTACATGAAATTTTTCTGTACCAGCTATATACTCTTTAATTAAAACTAACATTGTCAAACCTATCTTCCATTTGCACTCAATGCTTGAAATTCTTCCTAGTCCCAAGTTTAGTGAACTTGTAAAAGAAACTATAGGAGAATAAGTAAACCACAGCTTAATGAGTTCGTTCCTTGTTATGACTGTTCAAGTAAGTTATTAAACATTATTATCACACATGCAATCTATCTACATACCAAATGAATATATACGCAATGAATGCAAGCAACACATCCATAAGAGTTTGGAATTATGGAAGGTGTAGATTTACGTCATCTACACATCGATTATCCTCCATACTTACCTGCATGCAGCACCTCACCTTAACCGTACTTACCTGGGGGCATCGTCCCTCTATACAACACTCGACTATTACCCTAGCTGAGAAAGAAATACTAATCCAAACAGGTAGACCCCAACTAAAGCCATCTACCATATCTAAGGCTCCTCAAGCACAACAAAGCAAGTTCTGTTGCTATCAAAATATATCCAAGACCCCATGGGCACAAATATGCGAATCCTCTTATAATCAATAAGAGATACCATGCTAACTTTGCTTTAACGATAAAAATATCATTCATGGGTACTACGAAGCCTTACGGAAATCATATAAAAATATATTTAAGAATGGAAATGTTTTCAATAAATACTTTTCTCAAAAACTTACAAAGCTAACACTCTCCATCAGTATACCTATTGAGTCATAGACATGCAATAAATAAAATCTGTTATTTTGGTCAAATAGTCATATTCACTAATTTAAGAAAGTGCTCATATGAATGATAGCACAAAGCAAGTAGTCATTCAATAGACAATCAGTATCAACCAGCAACCAGCAAACAGCATACAAACATCAAACAATAAGTAGATAGCAGATCATCATAACTCCCTCACTTGGGTTAATACTCATTCTCCTAACTTTTGAGATTTTCAGAACTTGATAATTGTGTACTTAAAAGATAATAAAATTTATAAGTATTCAAAAAACTAAGTTCCTCATTTAACTAAATATTTATTATTGTTTGTTTAGTTTCCCACTATAACTTAAATATGACATAAACATAGTTTAACTTAAATCTTTTACTTATTTTTTTTTGTTTATCTTAAATTTTCAGTTGTATATGATATTTTTGTTCCAACTTTGATTTTTATGATCTTATAGTCCATTTTTATTGTTTTCAAATGTACTTTCATATAACGGGGTCTATTTTGGATATTGTAACCTTCATTTTGCATCATGGACCTAAAATGTTACGAATTTTAATATTTTGACCTAAATTTTTTTACATTATTATTTTAAGCTTTTCTTTATTAATTTATGATTTCATGAATTTCTAAATTTTATGTTTTTGAATTATTCTTATTTTAGGGTATATTTTATAATAGTTTACTTATTTTACTATTTTAATCTTAAATTTCTAATTATATCACTTCTTATCATAATTGAAAATTTCTAATTAATTAGTTATTATTATTCTCTTATTATTTCTATAATTTGCAAATTTAATTAGATAATTAGGAGTGTTGACGTAGCAACTTTAGGTTGGTTCATTTAATAATTTTCCTAATTATTTTAATTTTTTTATATTTTTCCAATTTATAATATTAATATACATACATATATTTTATTATTATTTATTAAATATTGAAATTTAGCTCCTAATCCTCTTTCAAGGATCACGTCTCACATGTGTACATATATATATATACATATACTGTATCTTCTACATAACAATGTATATACATATATCCACATACATATGTTTATATACATAAAAGAGATATACATATATATTAATTTATCTACTCATACATCTATATATGTACATGTAATGAAACATATAACAAAATACAACAAAATACTTAGTATATACATACACATACCATATAATATACATATATACAACTAAAATAAATACACTTACCTAAATATATTGGTAATATCCTTAATTTTCCTCTTCTTTTTCTCCTCCTCCTCCTCCTTCTTCTTCTTCTTCTTCTTCTTCTTTGTTCTTGGTTTTCTTGTTGTTTTGCTTCCTTTTCCTTCTTCATTTTATGTGTTCGGTTTCTATTTTTTTTTCCATATTTTAATCTTCCAGCTCCAGATGTGTGCAACAATGTGATTTAAGGAAACAAATGAAAAAAAAAAAAGAAAAATAATCTAACCTAATCTCTTCATTAAATTGGATAAGACATATTCCTTAATTATTTTGTCCTTTATCCCTTAATTTGTGACACTTGTAATTAAAATTTACACACATGGGTTGCTAACTTTGTAACTGAAAATCACGTGAGGAAAAAGGAAAAATAGAAGAGGAAAAGAAAGGAAAGAAAATAGAGAAAATGGAAGAAAAAGGAAATTAGAAATAATTATATATAATTTTTCTAAACATAAAAATGATAAAAATAATAATTATAAATTAATTTTGGAATTTTATGAAAATTTATCAATTTAATTGACACTCATTACAATTATAATTTTTACAAGTTATTTTAACAGTTTTGTTAAAAGTTTTATGTGATTACGCGATTTAATCAATAATTGCAATTGATTACAATTATATCACTATTGAGTGATATTTAATTATTTTATAGGTTTAAAGTTATAGTTTTAGGATTTCGATCAAGTTCGGGTTCGATTTTGGGTAATTATGCATAAATCGAATTTAGGGTTTCGATCAATTTCTAGGGTTTTTATTATCGATGTTATATTCGATTTATTAAATTTCATAAACTTTTATTGTTACTAATTTTATCGACTCATGACATAATTTAGGACACTCGAACTTAAATTAGAGTTTAGACTATCAATTTTCTAGGGTTTACACAGTATATATGCAGTTGATCGGTGCTGCATACAACATCGGATTTAATGCCCTCCGAAATAAAGATTGAAGATACATTGGCATCAATCACAATTGGGCTTTAGCACCTAGGTTTTTAACCATACATAAATATATACAAAAATTCTATGTTTCACAAAATAAGTTTCTATTTCCAATCGTCAATAGTATACAAATATCCAGGTCTAACTGTAAAGTAGCCCCAGTAGTTCACGCTTACACCCTACAACGATGGTCTCTAGATGTAACCCCCAACCACCTACGGCTAGCGTCTTCGGCGTTAGTAAAACCCGCGAACTAAGGGTATAGTCTTGTTGTACCAATGCTCCTATACTGTACTAATCAAATCATGTGGGAATCCATTCCTCTAAGGCCCTTCATTACCAACTGTGTGAGGTGACGATCGGAACATTATATGTAATATTCGTGCTCTATGCATGATCCATTTACTTTTAGTTGAGTTGAATATAATTAAGTCAATTTATGAGGTGGTCAAACATTATCAAAAAATCATTCAAATTATGCAATAATCAATCATATAACCAAATCTTTAACTATCACATTTAATAGTATTTTGCACAGTAATCAATCAATATCAGTCGCATGCATAACCTGAATCCCCATGCATCAAGTTATTAGTATTTTATTCATATGCACTAATTACAAGCACAAAATAAGTACAGAGTTATCGGGAATACTTACTCGACCATGCTCTACTCAAGAGTTGTAATAATTTGATGGCAAATTAGGATCAAAGTCGTGATCACTTGACAATAAAGAATATAGAAAATAGTAAGTTTGAGGCTTAAAAACTAACTAATATTGCAATTTATATTTGTTTACTTAACTTAGTTATTGATTTGCGTGAAATTATCGATTCAAGCTTTTTATCGAATCGCGTATAACTTTTTCGATTTAGCTCGAATGATTATGAATTTATAGTCTATTTCAATCGTTTTCGAGCATACTTTCTCGTAGTGAGGTCCGTTTTGGACGTTGTGACTCGCTGTTTGGACTATGATAAAAAAAAATCACAAAATTTATTATTTTAATTTAAAAAGTTATAAAATATTAATTTGAGTTTTTTCTTAGTATATTTATGATTTAACAATTACTTAAATTGTATAAGTGACAATTTTATTATTTTAAGCTTATTTTACCCTAATTACTTATTTCTACCTATTTTTGAGATTTTAGACTTATTAAATATTTTACTTTATTTTATTATTATTATTTTCTCTAATTTATTATTTTCTAGTATTTTATGATAAACATATATATATATATATATAAATACTTACTACTATATTTGATTAATTTTTCTAATTTACTTGATTAGTAATTTTTTTTCCTAATTTATGATACTCTTATATATATAAACATATTTATTAACTTATTTTATTTAGTAAATATTATCGTATATTATATATATACTATTTAACATACACTATACTTTATGAATGAAATTATTTTGGCTTTAATTATATACTATATACTATATGTATAAGTATAATATGGATGTATTTGTATTTTATATACATATACACTTATATGTTTGTATTATATATATATGTATAAAATATGGAATACAACTAATACTATTATACATATATACAACGTCCAGCCCAAATACTTATATAAATATATATAAAAAAATTCTTATAAAATGAAAATACTAGATATAAATATACATACATATACCTGCTATTATACTTGTACACANCACAAGTATAGAGCCATCGAGAGTACTCACTTAGCCATGCTCTACTCAAAGGTTGTAGCAATCTAATGGCAAATCAGGATCAAAGTCGTAATCACCTTAGAATAAGGAATATAGAAAATTATAAGTTTAGGAATTTAAAGCTAAACTAATATCGTAATTTGTAGTGTTTACTTCACCTAGTTACACGAAATTATTGATTCGATCTTTTTATCAAATTGTATATAACTTTTTCATTTTAGCTCAAATCGTTATGAACTTATAATCCATTTTGATCATTTTCAAGTGTATTTTCTCATAGTGAGATCTGTTTTGGATGTTGTGACTTGTACTTTGAATTGTGATATAAAAATATCACAAAATTTATTATTTTAATTTAAAAAATTATAAAATATTAATTTTAGCTTTTTCTTAATATATTTATGATTTAATAATTATTTAAATCATATCATTGATAATTTTATTATTTTAAGCTTATTTTACCTTAGTTACTTATTTTTACCTATTTTTAAGATTTTAGACTTATTAAAATTATTATTATTTATTCGTATTTTACGATACACACTCATATATATACTTATTATTATATTTGATTAATTTTTCTAATTTACTTAATTAGTAACTCCTAATTTATGGTAATATATATATACCTACTTCTTACATATTTATGAATTTATTTTATTTAGCAAATATTATTGTATTGTATATACTACTTAATGTACGGTATACTTTATATACTATGTGTTATACATATATCTACTATTATAATTGTACACATATTTACACTACATAGATATATACATGTATACATATATATATAAATATAGCTTACATGTGTATATGAATATATAAATACGAAACACATGTATATAATAGACAAATACTTATACTTTTATATATATACATATGAAAATAAAGATTGTATACATATATACATAAATAGTCATTTTCACTTGTACACATATATGTATATATATCTTTATTTAATTTGTGCAAATACTAAATACATACTATATGTACTCTTATTTATATATACATCTATGTATTTATTTATTTTACTTGTTTTTTATTTTTTTTCATGTACATGTATATTATATTTAAATAATAAGATTTCCAAATATTTACTATTATTTCTTAATTATTATTAATTCTATAATTTTACATTTAGAAAAATCCACCTAATACTTTTAATTTTTTTCCTTTTTCCTTTTTTCCTTTTTTTTTCCCTTTTCTTCCTTATTTTTCTTCTTCCACGTGATCTTTTCCTAATGGTTTTGGCTACCATTTGTTACTTTCTTTTCTCCTATGTGTTTAATTATATGACTTAAGGCTAAGATAAGAAGATAAGAGATGGGTCAAATCAAATATTCATCATATCATATCTTTTCCATATTTTTCTTACTTTTTACTTTTCCTTTAGCTTCTTAGACGTCTACTTTGGAGTATGCATACATTATATGTCACCTTTTGTCATAAAAAAGAAGTAAAAATCAAAACAACATACTCAAATCCTCTTCCCCTAAAAAACCGTAACTTTCCTTTTTCCTTCCTCTATTTCCTATTTTCTTCTTTTGGGTTTCCTCTTACTTTTCACAAGTTGAAGAAGAAGGAAGCTCTTGGTTCATTCACTTTCAAAGCATAAAAGAAGTAGTTAAGTAGTATTTTTATTGTATTTATTTTTGTTATTTTACATATACTTTTGTTATACTTGTATATTTTGTGGAGTTACATGTATTTGGGGAAATATGTAATATAGTTTATTTTATAATTTCTTTTCCTTATATTAGAGTTATTTGTACATGTAATTAAAGTTATTTATATAGTGTTCATTTTATTTTTCTTGTATACGTACATATATATACGTCCATGTACATATATATATAACTATATGTATATATATATATTAGGATTAAATATATAAACGTATGGTACATGACCATGTATATCTATATATATATATATATAGATACATGTATATACGGATATAATATCTAGTATAAGTGAGTTATCATACATATATGTAAGTATAGTAGGAGTGGTATATAGAAATATATGCATATATGCGTATATAGTATATATGTTTATTTGTTATCAATATTTTTATACATAGATATACATATGTATATGCTTTCGATTATATATATATGTATAGTACATATGCATACGTATAGTATATAGTATATTTAGGTTTATATTATAAATTTACATATGTATTTATATATAAATAAAATAAGGAAACAAAAGTATAAAGTGTACGTATAAGTATAAAAATATGTATATTAGTAGTATAATATAGTATAAGTACATGTATGTACCTAAATAGTATATGTACAACATACTAAAATACTAAATCATTAAATAAAGTAATATAATATATATATATATATATATACATGTCATGAGCCTTGAAGAAAAGAAAATGGATTAACTTATAAAATTTAGTAAATTATAATAATAGATATATATATGTATAAATATTAAGTAAAGTTACAAAATAGGAAAAATACGAAAAATTCATAAAATGACACGTAGAACACCCCTAAGCTGTCATGTCAGCACCTTATAATTATAATTAAATTTGTAAATAATAATAATAATAATTAAGTAATTAGGAAATTACTAAAATAGTAAAAAGTGAATTAAATAAGTATTTAACCTTAAAAATAGTATAATAAGTATATTCTATTAAATAGACTTAAAAATAATAAAATTACAAAAATATAAAATTTAGATATTTATTAAATCATAAATTTATAGAGAGAAGCTTAAAATAATAATTTATAAATATGTAAATCAAAATAATAAAATTCATAATATTTTTAAACAATCTTGAAAAATACAGGTTACAACGTTCAAAACGGACTTCATTATGTGAAAATACGTCTGCAAACGATAAAAATCGACTATAAGTTCATAAAAATTGGAACTAGAATGAAAAAGTTATATATGATTGACAAAAAAAGCTCAAACCGAGGATTTCATATGAATAGATAATTAATTTAGATAGTTAGCACTAAATATATGAATAGTTTACTTATTTCACTCAAATACTTATTACTCTTTGTATTCCCTAAATGTCAGGTGATCTTGATACAAAAACCGATGTACCGATGGATTCTTACGATCCTTAACTACTACGATGGCTGAGTAAGTACTCTTAATGATTCCATACATGTTTATGCTTGTAGTTAGTGAATATTAACTGTTATTAATAATTGAATGATGTATGGGGCTAAGTTATGCATGTGTATGATATTGTTTAATAAGTTGTCAAATTACTTTAAAGTATGATAATATATTGTTTGTTACATAGTAGATACAATAGGAATTGATTTGTCTATGATTCTGATTGGTCATACAATAATTGGACTTAATTATATTAGACTCGATTAAACTAAATCGAAACATGTATAAACATATACTGCATAAGTAATTCTAACAGTCACATCATACGGAGGTAACGAAAGACCATACGGGGGTTGATAAATTATGACCATAGTGTTTTAGTATAATGCACACGTACGATATGACCTCACCTTAGCTCATAAGATTACTAAGCATTGAAGACATTAACCGCTTGGCTAAAGGTCGAGTCTAGAGGCCTTTGTTTAGGGGTGAATGTAGACTGTAGGAGCCTACTCATAATTATACTTGTAACATAGTTTTAATTAAAATCGAAAATGGATATACAATTTATTTTTTAATATGAAATGTAGAGTTTCATAGTTGTAAAAGTTCAAGTATGATACCTGAATCTGATTGTACTACGTATACTCTAACCTTGACTTTAAAGGGTGTTAAATTTGAGTTGCATGTTATACTTAGTTACTTGCATGTATTTGTATGGCATTTTATGTGTTCATACATTCATATGTTTGAAAATTACCTATTACATAACTTGGTTGTTGTATGGTTGAAGGATATCTCACTAAGCTCTTTAGCTTATACCCCTATAGATTGCTTTTGCAAGAGGATCTCTTCGTTACACTTGGCCGCAGGATGTTAGAGGTTAGTAGAAAGCTTTTGGGTTGGTGTGAGTTCAAGCAGAAAGTTGAGAAAGTATTACTATTACTATAACAAACTTATAAGTAGAGACTTATTATCTGATATTATGTGTTACCTAGTAAATTTGTTAGTTTATACCATAGTACATTAAAGACTTAGTGTAATTGCTAATATATATTGTAGTTATATTATGATACTCATATTTATATAACTATGTTGGGATATTACCTGCACTTGCATAACTTTTGGGTATCTAGTTGTAGTAGTAATAGCCTTATATGTTGCATGAAGGGTTATCGATTGGAAGGGTAATTAATCTATGGTCCTTTATATGATATGCGGTGCTTGCCACAGCTAAGCCACCCAAGGTTAGTTGCACCAGCTTGGGGTTAATTGGTGTGAAGAAGATGAGAGCTTAAATAAACAACCTATTTATATTTGGACTCTATATTTTCAGCTATTAAGTATCTTTAGTTTGTTAAATAGCTCAAACTACTGTTGATAGCTTATCTTAATATTGTATGACTTCTATTTGGGAAAAACCTTATATTCTCTCTTATTTATGTTTGTATTAGTTTTAATTGGATGAGATGACTTTATTTATGTGCTTGGCTATCACTTATTGCTAGTTACTAAAAGAAAGTTGTAGTTGTGAAATACCTTGTATGGTACGCCGAAGGCTCCTAATCAAGGATAGTTCTTGATCTTGAATTTTCTCGTATTACATGGTAGTACTACCATGACTCGACCCCCCTTAAGGTTGTGATAATACTTAAGTGGTATCAGAGAGACTAAATTTAATAAGATAAAACATGACCTTAAACATCTAGGAAAGAACCTACCAGGTGAGTTGAAAGGGGTAAGATTAGGTTAGGATATTGTTCAAATGTTTTTAGCTTGAAAAAATAATAAAACCCTAACTGTAAGAAAATCCTTATGATTCTAGGAGGACTTTTCGACTCTCATAGAGTGCTGGCTCGAGTTCTAGATGGATAAGGATGAGAAACTTCTGGATTACTAATGTCGTCTCTACTTACTTTGTGAGGATCTTGATACTAATTCCGTGCACAAACATATGGACCTAATATCATGCGTAACCAAAAGGGTGGGTCCAAGTTGTGAGATGGCTAGAAAAATAAATGACGCTTGAGGTTAGGTAGGGGTTCTTGTGTATTGACGATGGATATGACACACCAACACTTTACACAAGCTTAGGTCATACTTGATATGATACATAAGTATGGTCGGAGGTCATTCACCACTAGTCCACACTCAAATGAGCTAAATAAGAGTAGCTTAAGAGTAAATAGAAAGACACTTAGCTCAAGAGGGAGTAAAAAGATCAATGTATTCTTAGTATGATTCGTTGTGTGACTATTACAATATGTGAGCATTTATAATACCTAATTAGGGTAAGTCTTAAATTACAGAATTAGATCCCTACTTGCTAAGAAAAAGGAGAATAATTTACAAGGGAAGCATGAAATCATGTAAAAAGAATATCCTTTGTCAAAAAGGATAGTACGGATGTTAGAAGGGACAACGTATGTGTAATTCTGCTCATTCTATAGCCTCAATAACTCTGCTAGTCATATAGGGGTAAGACATGATTAAGTCTAGTCGGCATCGGCAGTTCGATAGTGTTGATTGCTGGGACTAGACAAGGGTTGGCTTAGGGATGACTCACACTCAGGATCGACCTCGGATAGTTAGCTCCTGATAGTTGTTAGCTTAGCCTCAGCACCGTAGAGATGGTTGTATCTAGAATAGGTGCTTGGACTGGTGTGTTGTGGAGGGGTTAGCCATGTATGTTGGCTGATTACCTCAGTATTCTCTTGGATGGTATGGAGAGCGATGTAGCTTAGCAGATCGAACTAGGATAAATACTACTCCTCGGTGCTTAACTCACCTCGAACAACTTGGTGCACCATTTAAGAAAGCCTTCGGGCTCAGGAACGTGTGATTAGTCCTTTGTCCCTATCAAATTTGGCCCTAGTAGGAAAGCTTCATAGTATGAACACTATACTATTGTAGTGGAGGAGCAAGCTTATGGATCATTGGAGATTCCAACGCTAAGAGCTACTCATGGATTTGGATGTGCTAGTTTATATGGATATAGAGCTTATTCATGTTTTGGAACATAAGTCATGGGTTGATGGACTCACTGGACCACCCCAAGAAGTCGCATTCTTGGTTAGTAACTCTTGCCGACCCTTAGCCCTAGCTTTTAGTAAGTGGAAGTAGGTTGGGCATGGAGTTTTATTTGCTAGGGATCATAGGGGTAACTACCCAACGTTGCTCAAGATCCATATCTAGTAGGCTGCGGATGCTTTATGGGAGGAGATGGAGTTGGAGTTTGGCATGCTAAAGTCGTCGGACGATGAGATCGAGATATTAGAGGAGTCGATACCAAATGACCTTGCTTTGGACATGATGGAGATGGATAGAGCTGAGCAGGAGTTACTCCAAGGTGAGATTCCATAAGAGGTTATACCCTCGATAGCACCGGTTAAAGACCTCGATCATCCTATAAAGTTTATGGATAGAGGAGACAGGATAGAGATTAGGGAGCCCATCCTTGAGCCCCTTGTACTTGCAATCTAGGATCTTGAGGAGGAGGACTGGCTAGAGTTATTGATTTACTCCAGTACGAACTCTAATGGACATGTCTCTAATGATTTGGACGAGTTAGGTTCTATAGATGTTGATGCTTATGTTGAGTTTACGAAGGTTGAGATGGGTTTGGCCACTTACCTATAGACATAGTAGACGTATATGTGCTTTTGTATGAGGTCACCAAATTTTGAGATGTATTTGTCTTGATTTTGTACTCTAAACTATGTTATGATGTTTTGATGCAGTGTTAGGATTATGTTTAAACATAGTATTGTTGGAGACTCACTCTTTAGAAGTGACCACTGCTTAGTGTAACCTCATTATTGACGAAATTAATAAAATGGAATGTTTATTTTGCCCAAGTTTGTGATGTATTTCTCTTTTGTTGTAAATGTGAATTCGAGTTTAAGAAATTCCTTAAGCTCAAAGAACTTGTTGAATTGTGTTGACCTTAGGAACATACGAGGATGAGGTAGGCCATTAGTGAGGCGAGATCACCTAGTAGATCCACCATAGCATGATCCCCCTAAAGATCATATAGAGGAGGTATTGGTTGCAGTACAGGAAATGCTAAGAGCCTTTTATGAGAGGCATAGGAGCCCACCAGCACCAATTTCACCCCCTGTACTGGAGGAGGAGGTACCCCTATCACCACTACCTCTAATTGAGCAAGTGCACTTAGCCCCTGTAGTACCCTCAGATCCTCGACCTTAGAGGTCCCTGATGCTAGAGTTTATCAAGTGTACCAAGTATTTTGATAAGGAAGCTAGCTACCCAGAGGAGGTAGAGGATTAGCTCATGTAGATTGAGTGAACCTTTAAATCATTCGAGATTCCTCATCACTTGCGAGTCACTTATGGCACCTATATGCTGAGACTCCATGCTAGGACATGGTGGGAGTCAAAGAGAAGAACAGCCAAGGAACCAATTACGTAGGAAGTATTTAAGAGAAAGTTCATTTCCAATTATTTTCTTAAGTCCTTGAAGTTATAGTACAGCGATGCTTTTCTTTACATTTAGAAGGGGAACCATACCATTGACCGGTATGAGATGGAGTTTAATAGGTTGCTACAGTTTGTTGATGAGGACTTCTAGGTTAGTGATAGGTTGTGGATGCAAGTTTTTGTTAGAGGATTGGATCCCGACACCAGGTGCCATGTACATATTTTCATGTACATGGCCTAAAGTGGAGAGGCCTAAAGTGAACATTATTAGGAAAAGACCGTTTGAAGGATTTAGCTTTAGCAAGAAAGGAAAGAGGATTATGATGAGTCATGGCCACCAACTCAGGCCGATATGTCAGGCTTTAGATCGAGTACTATTAGATGTTGGAAGGGTAAAAGAGGACATTATCTTAGAGAGAGCCCCCAACCATTGCACAAGTGTTTCTTATGTAGGGAAGGTAGTCACTGCATAGTTGAGTGTCCCAAGAAAGTTAACACGACTTGCTTTGTATGTAAGCAAATCGGGCATATTGCTTCTAATTGTCCATAGAGGAGAGTTGCACCAATTACCCAACTAACTCGCCTTATGGCCTTCCTTGGTAAGGTTATCAAACTCGCAATTCTACCTAAAATCGTTAAAGGTTCTATAAAATTGAAATGTATAATAGAAACATAAAAATATAAGTTTTTATAACTTATATAAAATACCTTTAAAAAATTATGAATATACTTATAGTAGTTATTTAAAACTTGAAATATATGATAAAAATAAAAAAAAATGGAGAAATTAAGTTTTTTTTTCTATTAAAATTCTTAATATATAATCTAACTTGTATAGAAGAAGGATAAACAGAGTTGAAACTAAATTTTTTCCTATTTTTTAAAAAAAGTTATAAATTAAAGAGAATTAAATATTTTAACTCATTTTAACTTATTGACAGTATAAAATAAAGTATATAGTTTTCCTTGTAAACTTTATTATTAGAGTTGAAACTTAAATAAAAGTTATGAACATAAAATAAGAAATTGAGAGAAAAAGAAGGAGGTAAAAAACTGAAATAGGATATGATAGATGTTGTAATGCCTTAATAGTTGATAACTTGTAAAAGGTTAGTAGTATTTTTTTCTTTATTTTTTTTGGTCTATTCAATTCAGATATGTAAAATCGATAAACTTAGTAAAAAATGTAAGTTACTGCCGAGTTTATATGTAAACTCGGTTAAAAATGTAAGTTGCTATCGAGTTTATATGTAAACTCAATTAAAAATATAAGTTTTTATTTAAAAAAAAGATTTTATACATGAGTTAACTCGAAAGAACCATCTAAAATTGTAAATTTATAGAATCACATGGGTAAAATCATGATTTTGACAACTATGCTCCTTGGTTACCTAATAGCCTATAGATAGGTAGGAAGCCTAAGACCTATGTAGGCTAGACCAGGAGCACCTGCACATGCTAGAGTTTATAACTTGGAGGGCAAGTGGGACTATGTGGATGATGTACTTGAAGAGGATCCTGTTGCCTACGAGGAGGGAGACACCATGGATACTGGACTTGTTACGGGTATGTAACTTAACTCATACGTTCTTTTTTAGGTTCAATAGTAGATATAAAAATGAGAAATGTAAGAAGTAGTAAAAAAAGAATTTAGGAGAATTAAGAAAATGCTTTAAAACTAACCAGCCAAATAATGAAAACTATGATGGTTTAGGGAATATCCATGTCTCCAGCTTACCTGTATATGCCTTGTTTGATACGGGAGCGACCCACTCCTTTATCATGCCTAAAGCTGTTAACCAAGCTGGACTACAAGTCATAGTTACAAAATCGTGCTTCAAGATTAAGACCCCTACTAGAAGTGTAATGGTAACCCAAGAGATGTTTATGTTAAGGAAGATGAGAGTTTGGTGTAAGGAAGATGAGAGTTTAAGGGAACAACCTATTTATATTTGAACTCTCTATGTTTTCAGCTATTAAGTATCATTAGTTTATTAAGTAGCACGTACTACTATTGATAACTTATCTCAATACTGTGTGACTTCTATTAGGGGAAATCCTTATGTTCCCTCTTATCTATGTTTATGTTAGTTTTAATCAGATGATTTGACTTAATTTATGTACTAGGCTATCACTTATTACTAGTTACTAGGAGAAAGTTGTAGTTATGAAATGCCTTGTGTATTTCGCTAAAGGCCCTTGATCAAGGATTGTTCTTGATCTTAGATCTTTCTGTATTATATGATGGTATTACCACGACTCAACCTCCCTTCGGGTTATGATAATCTTTCTAGACGACACTCGACTATAAGCAAGTCCTCTCATTATCAAAATATATTCAAGGCCCTATCGATACAAATATGCAAGTCTTCTCGCAATTAAAATATATTTAAGAACCCATGAGCATAAATGTACGAGCTCTTTTGCAATTAATTAGAGATACCATGCTAGCTTTACCTCAATGATAAAAATATCACTTAAGGGCGCTATGAGCTCTCACAAAAATCATATCAAAAATGTATTTAGGATTGGAAGAAAATTTTCCAAAAATACCTTTTTAAAAAATCTGTAAGGCTAACACTTTCCATTAATATACCAATTAAGTGATAGACATGTGACAAATATAATCGATTGGTTTGGTCAAATATTTATATTAACCAATTTAAGAAGGTGATCACACGGATTATAACACACAGGCAAACTAGTTATTCAACAGATAATCAGTATCAACCAATAAGTAGCATACAAACGTCAAACAACAAGCAGATAGCAGATTATCAAAACTTCCTCACCTGGATTAATGCTTATTCTCCAAGTTACTCAGATTTTTAGAACTTAACAATTGGGTACCTAAAAGATAATAAGACTTCTAAGTAGTTGGAAAAACCAAGTTCCTCAATTAACTAAATGTTAATCGTAGTTAGCCTAACTTTCCATTATTACCCAAGTATAGCATAAACATGGTTTAACTTACTTATTGGGGTAAATAGGAAATATTATTGTATGCTTGTATTTAATTTTATCTTATGTATTTATTTATTTTTCTCAAAGGTTTATCCCCATTATTAGTTTATAGGGTCAATTAACTTAGTTATTCTATCGATTCTTCTCGATTTAACTTAAATTTTTAGTTGCATGTAACTTTTTTATTTCAATACTGATATTTATGAACTTATAGTCAATTTTTATTGTTTTTTGATGTACTTTTACATAGCAGTATCCATTTTAGATGTTGAAACCTGCATTTTTCGTTATGAGTTTAAATTTTAAGAAATTTGTTATTTTGACTTAAATAATTTTATTTATAAATTTAAGATTTTCTGTATTATTTTATAATTTAATTAATGTCTAAATTTTACATTTTTACAATATTTTATTTTTAAGTCCAATTTATGTAAATTTCATTATTTATTTATTTTTAAGCTTACTTTACTAATTATGTAAATTTTGTTCTTATTGTAATTTTTCCTAATTAATTATTATTATTATTTTCTAATTATTTGTAATTTTCTATTTAATTTATTATTATTATTTTAGTATTTATTTTATTTTTTGAAAAATTGTTGACGTGGCACTTTCCATTCATCCACATGGCAATTTGTTAAATTTTTCCTTATTTTTATATTTTCCTAATTAATTAATTATTATATATATTTATATGTTATTATAATTAATTGGTTATTAATTATATGGGCTTTATATTCCTTTGTGGGTTTCAAACCATTATGCACATACACACACATACACACATATATATATATATATCTATTTTATTATGTTTATATTAATTAGGTATATTACAAATATGTATGTACTTGTATTCATACATATTTATACATATGCATCCTTAAGTATATATGTACACTTAGCATATTAGTATATATACTTGTACATATACTGGTATGTATACTCATATTATACTATTATCAAACGCATGCCTATACATGTATACATATACATCTATACATGTATTGAAATTCTCAATTTATCCTATCTTCAAAGATCTTAATACGGGAATTAGTATCAAAGCCAAACCTCTAGAAATTTTTTTAGGTGGGAGAAGGAGATAGGATTAATAGATTTGAGTTTGTGAAGATTAAACAACTTGTTTAAGTAGTTTATATTAATTCTATTTCTTATGTTGGTAAATCAGAATTATAGTCCTAATAGTAAGTCCCAAGAGAGGTAATGAGAACATTGGTCAATAGGATGTTCCTGCAAGTGAATAGATTAATACAAATTTGCTTAGCAAATTATTAAGTCTTTATTAAACAAAAATGAATCTATTAAGAAAATCTTGCTCTTCTTTCAGTCAAAGATCTAGACGAAGCACTTCTTCTATAGATGTAGGATTTAGTGATTCTAATCAAGATATTTATAACTTTTCATAATTGGTCAATTCCTTACAAAAAACCCAAAGAGATTTATGAAATTGGAAATTTTAATTTAAATCATGATTATGTGATCAAAACAGTAGAAAAAATTATTTCTTTATCAGGAAAATGTGAAATTATCAAATTACTTTCAAAAGCTTAAAGAAAAGTATAAATATTTACATGTTGGATTTATTCAAATTTCCATCAAACCTTTTCATAGAAAAGGCATAAATCATCCTGTTATAGTTTGGTTAAGAGATACTAGAAATACAGACTTTAATGAAACCACTTTGTCATTATTTCAAACTAATCTTCATAAAAAAACCTTGGTATACTCAATGTTTTCCTCATTTCTCAATAGGTTTAGATGATAAAAAAATTATGGATAGTTTAGTATTACATATTTAATCTTAAAATCATAATTTTGTAGAAGGAACTAAAGTTATAGCACTTATCTTTAGGATCTACAATAAAGTTATGAGTTCTCAAATTAATCCAAAAGCTAAAAAGTTATCTCCTAAAGGAGAAACTGTACTTTTAGAGACAAATACTTCAGAATCCTTAGTGTTTACTCCAAAGTCGCTAAGTTGGAAAGAAGTTCAACTTCTAGAGAAATGAACATAAGAAGAAGTCCTTCCACCAAGATTAGGTGTATTTTAAACTAGACCTACTCTTGCTTGAAGATTTGATAATGGTAGTATTAAAATTCAATTCCTTAGGATAACTAATAGAAGGCCAATTGCTCTAAACATAGAAGATTATTTCAATAAGATGAACATTTCCTTTCTAAGAACTAGTCAAGATGGTCAAACACCTAAAGAAGATAATGAAAGAGATAATACTTAGTTAAAAACCCTAGCTAAGCTAGTAAGAGTGTAGATTTTCAACCACCTATTCCAGAACCAATTTATTATCCTTAACCAAATTCTCTTACTTATTCTCAAATCAATGAGTTAAATATGATAAATATAGAGGAACCATTTGAGATAGATAAATAATTTTTAAGAAAAGATTTTTATTCAAAAAGAAATACTTTGAAAAGAAAAAATTATTTCAAGACTTACACTGAAGAAGAAACGTATTCAATAAGAGCCATGTGGTATAATGATATGTAGAATAAACTTAGAAAAAGCGTACCCTTTTTTAAATGGTTTGCTAAAAACTTTGGTGCAAATAAATGTTATTATATTCAAACAATTAAGTCATTAAATTAGAAATGGGAAACTCAACAAAGATCAACTATAGGAACCTATCCTCTTCTTTAAGAAATAGATATTAAATTTCAAAATGAGACAATAAAAGCTTCGCCTTTTAAGAAAACCACAGAAGAAAACCAAGATTAATATAAAAGTTGAAAATATTTATATGAATCAAATTCTACATACAATTGGTCAACAAATTGATAGGATAGAAAATATGTTCGAAGAAAAACTCGATGAGGGAAAAACTCCATTAGGAAATTCTAAAGAAGAATCAAGTATATCAAAATCCATTATTGCAAAACCTATTTATCCACCAAGATTTATTTTAGATATTTGAAATTTTAAGTTTAGCAAAAGTGACAATTTGTTAGAATTAAATTCAAACAAATTAAGTAAATTGGAATTAGGAAGAAATGAAACTATCAATACAATAGATGAAGACATTGAAGATTTAACAAGTCAATTTTCTTAAAAGTTAGACATTAATAAAATATAACAAAAAATGAGAGTTACATCAAATCAAAGATCATGGTATTCAAGACTCTCACCTTTAGACACTATGTATGAAGAAAAATGCTATAGAGATCTAAGTAAATTTTCTGGTGAAGAAATGTATGAGTGAAATATAAATGGTTAAGCTGAAAATCAAATTTTAGACATTTTAAATTTAATGATAATAGCATCAAATTCTTATAAACAATATGGAAACATTGATCAAAAGATTGTAGAAATTTTAGTAATAGGATTTACTAGTATGCTTAAAGGTTAGAGGGAAAATTATCTTAATGATCACTAATGCCAATTTNCACATATACATAGACATACTATAGTTATTTAATATAAATACTTAATACTAATCATATGTATACTAAAAAAATACATAATACATACTTTTCCATATACCTATATATATACATGTATACATACATAGCCTAATATATGTATATATAATTCAATTTATGTGTTTATGCTCATATACATGAACTTAGTAATATTATATGTACAAAATACCATACAAATACTATATTTATACATGTATATACTACATAATATACATCTACACTAGAAAAATAAATAACTTACCTATTTGTTTTCTTCTTCTTTTTCTTCTTACTTCCTTTCTTCTTTTCCTTCTTTCTTTTTCTTTCTCTCCCTTACGGTTTTGCTTTCCAAGTTTCGGTGTGTGTTTTTCTTAAAAGAAATTTCCAGACTTTGCTTCTTACTTTTCTACACGGTTATTAGCAAATTTAGGAAAAGAAAAATTAAAAAAAAAATCTTATCTTAATCTTTGCATTTATGAGGATGGGACAAGATAATTATTTTCAAATTTTTTTTTTTTAAGCTTAAAAACTTGGTAAATTCAATTCTCACGTGGGCTGCTAATTGGAGTTCCAGAACGTTGCAATTGAAGAAAAAGAAGGAAAGGAAGAAAAGAGAGAAAATAGATAAATTGAAAATGAAAGAAAAGGAAAATAAAAATTAATAATAAATATAAGTAAATTTTTCGAAACATATAAATTATAACAAATCTCCTCGTAAATTAATTTTTAAATTTTTGTGAAATTTGATCAATTTAATTGGTACCTGGTACAACTATAATTTTTACAAGTTATTATAGCGATTTTGTTATAATTTCACGCGAATGGGCTATTTAGTCGAAAATTACAATCGACTATAATTTTATCATTATTGAGTAATATTTACTTATTTTATAGGTTTATATTTATAATTTTAAGGTTTCGATCAAATTCGGGTTCAATTTTGGTTAATGATGTGTAAGTTAGTTTTAGGGTTTTAGTTTAGGGTTTTGATCAATTTCTAAGGTTTTTACTATTTTTAATATATTTAAATTTTGTAATTTATTAAATTTTTATCTTGCTTGGCTCTAATGACTTATCAAGTCATCTATAGTATTAAAGCTCAATCCTACTCTTAAATAGCTAAATTTGTAAGGTTTACAAGCCCTCTCGAGTTGTGACACAACCAACTCATCTAAAGAAAAATAGATGATTCTATGAGTTTATTTTTGTAGATACTAATAGTATCAAATTGTTACATCAAGATGAAGATAGGGATATTACTTATTAAAAATGCAAGATTAAAAAAGCTATTCATCTAAAGCAAAGGGGTTTAGCTTGATAGAATACAAAAATATTTTCTCAATCATAAGATCCTCTAATATACAATCACTATGGTTACATCAAAGCTCAAGAAGACTTTCTAGGATGGTTTGCAATTGATTCAAATATTTTAGTTCATTAGAGAAAATTCTCCCAGCAAAAATATTTCGAAGACTAAAGATATACTGCAAGAATGCTGATTAATCTAATTTTTTCAAGTTCCTTAAGTTTGCAACAAAATTCAATATAGGTTGGATAACAACGTATATAACGCCCCCAAAAAGGGGTCTGGTAGTTTTGTCTAAAATCTTCATATCACATATGCACTCATGATACAAAGATTGCCTTGTAAGTTAGAGGTAAGAAGGCTCTAACTAGTAAGTTTTTGAGGGTGCTTATTTGATTTACATACATCTGCTTAACTATATATATATACATCTACAAGTGATTAAATAATCCATAGTCATCAAAACCGTAGAGAGTCCAAAACACCTACCAAACAATAAAAAAGGGTATTTGTATCTCAACAATCATAATGCCACTAAATACCTTAAAAGTTTAATTCAACTATATTGCTTGCTTTCCTAAAATTATATTTTACTTACTCAGCCCGATAGAGTACTCTACACTTAGATCTTAGCCCAACCCCAACTTTGTAAGACCTACAAAAGAAACTATTAAGGTATAAGCTATATCTAACTTAGTGAGTAACCTCCTTACCCCACCATCAAACAATAATGAGCAAGTTATTTATCAAACATATGAATGCATGTACAAGCATATGCAATGCAAATAGTATATATAATTAGTCGGTAATTATATATAACAAGGTTTTTATGCCTACCGTTGCTCTAGTTAGAAAATATTTAGGCACGTTAGGACGTAGGTATCCATGTCCAATATGAAATCTCTTAACAATATAACCACTTTCGGTAGTAGACACAACTCGGCCTCAAATAAAAGGCGATACTCCTTAGAGTTGAGTAGTTCCAAAAGTTAAGGCAAGAACATGTGACGTGAAATACATCATATGGTAAACAATGACAATACATAATATCAATATGGATTCATCTAAGCATGATCTCCTACTCTACTACACAGTGTTGATGCCCTTTTGACACATGCTATGAGATGTAATGCATGTCCAATTTAATAAGAGGTCGAGTATTTATTAATTTCAAATTCATGGGGTGGTCAAGCAAGTATATTCTAAACACTCTAATACCTTACGTTCTAATGCAGCAAACAAAGGTATTTGAAATATCTTAAGATGTTTTGCAAGCAATTAGTCAACTAGAATAGGTACACATAAGTTCCCACAAACCCCAACATGTATCAAGTTTAGTTATCATGTATAATTAGATAGTGCAATAACTACATGCACGAAATAAAGTAAAATAAGGGACAGTATACTCACTTAGCCTTGGAGTCTAATATTCTCAGTAGTCTATGGTATCCTAAACTTAATGTCCCAAATCACCTGAGTAAGGTAATTAAAGTAAATAAGACTCATCTTAAACTTAATCTATTAGCTAGCTTTGCTATAATTTCCTTATTTCTGCTTATTTCGTATTTTGATCATAACTTTCTTGTTTTAAGTCAAAATTTTGTATTCTTATAGTCGATTTTCATTTTTTTTTAGTGTTCTTTCATTTGTTGAAGTCCTTTTGAGGTGTTTGGACTCATAAGAAATTGGTTGAGGCCAAACAAGTTCGTTGGTCAATGCTCTTGGCTTAATTACTTTAGAATTTGGTCCTACTTTTGGGCTTTGAGCTCAATTTTGGTTGTTAGGCCTTACACTTAACCTTTTAGGCCTTTATTTAGGTATTTTAAGTTTTATTTTTTTTAATCAAATTCCATAACTTTTAATTTGGGCCTTAGTGTTACTCTTATAGGCCTAAATGGGCCATTTTTATTAGTTTAAGGCCCTTGCCTACTAAGGCCCTTATAGAGAATGGCTTTAATGGGCATTTAGACTTAATGAGCCTTTTATATTTTATTTTATGAGCTTTTTAATTTAGGGATCAGATTTGGTCACTAAGTTATTAGGCTTTATTCTTGGTTTTTTAAAGGACTTTTGGGCTTATCTTGCATTTTAGGGCCTTAAGCCTAACTCTACTTATTATTTTGTACTTAAACCTACTAAAAGCCTTAAGATAAGTCCATTTTCTATTAGGATTTAGATTTGGTTCTTTTCATTTATTGGGCTTCTAATTATATTTCTAAGGCTTTAATAACTAATTAAGCTAGTTTAGGCCTAATTTGCAGTCTAGGACCCTAAACTTGATTCTAACTTATTCCAATGGACCAAATATCCTAATGAGTCCACTAAATAACCTATTTTACTAAGTATTTTAGATCTGGTTCATTTCATTAATGGGGTTTCTAACATTATTCCTAAGGCCTTAATCATCAACTTAATTAGTTTAGGTCATTAACTTATCATTACCCTATTTAACTTGGTTAATTACATCCTAAATCGTACTTAATACTAAATAATCATATTATTAAGGTAATAAATTAAAATTTACATATTTGAAACTTTCATGAAAGTGGTGGCTAAGTAGGGTTATTCTAGGCTTTCCTTCAACTTTTTCTATCTAACACTTATTCTAGTGTATTTCATTGTTTTAATCATATTTCTACATGTTTTAAAATAATAACATCACCTAACATGGTTAAAACAAGATGAATACAAATCAAGGAGGGGACGGCATAGATGGTACTTAAGGTTTCATGGAATTTAATCAATATCTTTTCAAGTTATTTATATAAAACTATCTTCCACACCTCTAGAATACAAATAGCAAACTAGCTAAGTACATGAATGAATGTGTAATTATAAGGCTTTAAGATAATATGTACATGATTATAACATATTTATATAGTATTTCTATTCTTAAACTCTCAAGATATCATAGGTATAACTTATGTGAATAAGAAAGTCGAGTTGGGTGAGTTTTACTTTAGGTTGGCTTACAGGAGTTCCAACTTTTCCACTCAAAAAAGAAGCCTAAACTTACTCCTTTGAGGGCAAGTGTTTGTTGGAAAGAAATGAGGGTGTATATGTGATCTTTTAGTGGTGGTGGCTTGTCATTTAGTGGTATGTAGTGGAGGTAGGACCAAAAGGCGCTGATGTGCATAAGGGGGGTCCGACAGCTCCTTTTGTTTTCTTCCCTTTTTCCTTTGGTTTTTGTTTGGGTTTCTTAAGAGTGTTTCCTTGGGTTTTCTGTGTGTGAAAAATAGTGTCAAATGAGGGTTTTGAAGGGGTGAAATGGTAGATATTGAAGGTAGATTAAGGGGGGCAAGAGGTGGTTATTTTAGGATAAGGGTACATGGTCTTCTCTTAGTATTATTGTACCTTGTTTGCTTTTTGCCAAATGAGGGAGGATTTTGTCTCCTTAAGAACAAGCGTCCTTTGATTCCTAATTAATCTTTTGTCCTTTATTCTTAATTGAATTTAACCTGTTACTAATTAAGATGTAATGAGAGTTGGTAAATGGATTAAAGGGTAATCAAGCTAATTAATCACAATAGTACTCAATTAAGTAAATTAGGATGTACTTAGGGTCTTACCATATTTTATCATTTTAATTAAGTTTATTGACCTATATTACTTTGTTTGTTAGAGTCTTTTATTATTTGGGATCGATTAGCGTTTTCGGACTGCATATGAGGCTAGCAATTTTGGGATTCCTAGCGATTAGAGAAATTATTTGCGATTAGCAAATAGTTTAGGGATATACTTAAGGTTTATTACTTGAATTAGGGTTTTAGACTTCTAATTAAGGTTTTACTTAGTCTATTGATATTTTTCAATCGTTTTAAGGTTTCTCGTATATTAGGGGTTTTCCAACTTTATTACTTAGGATTTATGACTTATTATTTAGGGTTAAATCATTTAATTTATGGATTTTATTATTATATGATTAATTATTACATATTGAATGGTTTTAAGGATTACCTATTAACTCTTGTTTCTGGCTTCGAGTTCAAATTTGAAAGTTTACGAGGTTCATATTGTCTCCTAAGTATAATGTTGGTATTCTTAAGGAGATATTTTCATATAATTCCTTTGGCTTTATATGATTAATCGCTCATGACTTATAGTTAATCATGATGTAAAACCTCAATTAGTGGATTAATGTGTAATTAAGTTTCTTAATCTTAATTACTTGTACAGTTGACATAAATTAGGTGCATTTTAGGGCTTAATATGTCAAATTAAGTTGGTTAAGCCTATTAGGTCATCTTGTCTAATTATTTTAAGGAATTGAGACGATTATTGTTATTTGAGTACGTTTTAGAGGGTAAATTAAGGTTTTAAGACAATTAAGCTATTAGTCTTCGATTAATGAATAGTTTTACCATTTAATTAGAGTACGCTAGTTGGATTCGGATTTTCGACCGTAGATTAGGGTTTTACAATTTAAAGGCTCGTACGTATTAGGGTTTCAATTAGGATTTTAGTCTTTAAAGGTTCATTTCAGGGTTATAGTATTCATTTTAAGGTTTTGAATTCATTGTTAAGGTTATCTATACCAATATTTATTTTTGGCTTAGCTTACCCTTTATCGGTTTCAAGGAACTTTCATGGGCTTCGATTATCGATCTTTTTCCCATTGGGGTTTAAGGCCAATTTCATTAGATTAAGTTGACCTTGGGAGTTAACATTAGTTATTAGTATTTTTTTATAGGATTTTAAGGCTTTTGAGTGTAGGGATTAAATTAGGTTTAAGACTGCTATTTAGGGTTTTAAGGGTTTGCATTAAGGTTTTTGAGTGTAGGCTCTCAAGTTCAGGGTTAGTTATCTTGTTAACGCTAAGGTTATCTTTCGAAAGAATCTATTAACTTCTAACCCTTACTCTAGGAAATTCGCGGTGTTTACATCCTCTCCCCCTCACAATAAGTTTTGTACTCGAAACTTGACGATAACAATCTTTCATCCTAATACTCTTATGTTATCCTTCTTTTGCATACATTAGACGTTAGTTCTTAGATCTAAATAAGCATTCATTTATATTACCATCGAACTTTTAGCCATGCAGAATACAAAGTCTTGCTTATGCTCACTACTTCCAACCATCATGATAAGTTCATGTTCAAGATGGCAATTGAAGACTTTCATGATAGACAAACAACTATTCAACTACTTTTGAAAAACAAGATAAAAGAAATCACTATTCAAATGACATTAATTATTCAATGAAAATAATACATCATATCAACTATTTATCAAAATGGCTGATAAACAACTGTTCAAGAGAGTAAAATTACTTGAGTTTTTTCTTAATCTAAGTTGTTGATAATTAAACTAAAAGAGAGTAAAAACTAATTAACAAAGTGAATACTAAATCGAATGTCCTAACTACATTATGAGGGTCTTGGGTCTAAGAGATAAAAATGATCAAATTAGAATTCACAAATCTATTCTCATTTGATTCAATGTGATGTTTTGAATCGATGTTCGAAATTGACTAAATGAGATTTAACTAAACTCATTAGAATTTGTCCACCTCTTAGAGTAATGGAGTTTTAATTATAGTATAAATCTATTTGCCAAGGTGATTTATTTATAATTATCAGGTAAATAGTAATCCACTTACATTAGAATCACTACTTTAGTTAGAAATATAGACTAAGCATGTCCTTATGACTTGAGCTATATTTCCAACCACATTAAATATGTGAGTTCATGAATTTAATTAAAACACGCATATCCCTATAACGAGCATTTTTAGAAATTCAAGCTATGTTCATCATGAATTAACAAAACTCTTCCGAATATCCTATAATTCTATCTAACTAAAAAGTGATAGCCAAATACTAAATGACTAAACAATGAACACAATAGTAAAATACCCAATTATTCAATATTGATATCAAAACAAGTTGTAAAACACATCAATCTATTAAATCTATCAATGTAAAACTCAATATATATTAAGCAAAATATCTCATCACAATATCTAAATGAATGAAGATATATAGCAATTGAAATAACAAGGAAAAGAAAACATCTTAATTGGTATATTCAAACTCAACACCTTGTACAAAATTAGCATATCTTGACACATTTAGCACCTAGGAATTCTGCTAATGAGCTAAAATAAAGAGGTTTAGTGCCATGGAATTAAAGAAAACATCGTGAAATTAAACAAGAAAGTAAAGTTTATCATTGAAAAATCTATTCTACTATACTACTGTATATGAAAGAAAACTCAGGTTGCTCTCCTCTAAAAATCCCTAAGCTACTATCTCTCGTTCTGTTTGAAAGCCCTTTTTTTCTCTCAACATCCGTTGTGCCACCACCCCCTTATCCCTTTATGGTATTGTATTCCTTGGCTTATGCCTAAAGATATGGTTAGGCCTTCTCAATGGACCATAGCCCACATTAGCTTCTGTATATTGGCTCATGTGTCTCTCTTTCAATAACTCATACTGGATGTTTAACAGTGTCTAAAAGATTAAAACACTATCCAAAGGAAGATACTCTGCTATCCCTTCTCTCATTCAATGGTGTCTTAGTATTTTAAAAAAATTAGAATCTGACGTGTTGGAATGCAGCCGCCAAAAGTTGAAGCATGCCCCCAGTGAATAAGACAAGTACACTGGCTGCTTGTTTGCTTGGACAGGTGTCTATTCTTAGCTCATACCCAATTTGATTAGTGAGACCTCCACTAAATTTAAGCGCCCAAACAGAACAGCTGCAGCTCGGATGGAAATTTTGGTAAACTCGGACAAGGTTCAGCAGCTACTTGACATTAACTTGGTCCACGTCCTGTTGCTTGGCATGTTGTGTCTGCTGCACTTGGAGTTCTCAGTAGGAGTAAGGTGCAGCTATTGTTGTTTGCTGCAGGGGTATGGAGTGCTATCGCTATCCAAGCTGATGTGAAGTGGACTACTCAGTTTGGGTGCTGTTGAATTTTTCCAACTGAGCTGCTGTTATTAAAGTCTATGCCCTGCAGCTTGGAGTTGGATGGCTTCTAGGCATTGGAGTCGGACAGCTTCTAGGCATTGGCGTCCATGGCGTGGGGGCTGCTGTGATTTAATTGTGGCTGTCACGAGGCTTGGAGCTTGCAAAGAAGCATGGAGCGCATTCAAAAAGCTGCTGCTGAGTTGAAGTCCTCAGTTGCTGCTCATAAATACTTGCTTGGGTAAGAACTCTCAACTTGGTTAGGGCTGTGTGAACGTGTTGAATATCAAGTTGCAGCTGCTATTTTGCACAAGGAACTACTCTGTTTTGGACCAGAATGTTGCTGGGCATGAGGAGCTTCATTAGTCACTTGGTTTAACCATCGGAAGTTGCTCAATTGCTGCTCATACGGAGAATTCGTATGGAGTTGCTGCAGTTGCATCGATTAAGGCTAATTTGATGCATGAAATGTCTTGGGGTCATGTGGTGCTCTGCCGTTAATGTTGTGGTCCACTGTGAAACTCAACATCAGCTGCTCGGGTTGCTCTGTTGGAGGCTGAATTGGCTGCTGCTGTGAACATTGAAGAGACACGTTAGCTACCGCAAAGTGAGCTGCTGTTCTTGTTCTACAATAAAATTGAAGACAATAAAATCACACAAGTTCAACTCAAAGTAAAAGAGTATAAAGCCACTAACACAAACAAATAAATCAGTTTGTGTCATGAAGAAAGGGTGTGTTGTGCTAGCTGCTTTTTGTGGTGTTGTTCAAATTAATTCAAGAATTTGCTTGGACTGGACAGCAGCTACTTGGTTCAGCTGTTTGAAGTGGCGCAACGAAAACTGGAGAGTTCCATTTGGGCTTCCTTCTTTCTGTCATAAAGTGAATGCAGTGAGCTATTGCACTTAAGAATTAGCAGCTCGGTTTAAGGAATATGGTAGTTTCTATTCATTAGCCAATTGGAGCTTGGATGTGAGATGCTCGGAGCTTAATTCAGCTGCTCAGATTGCTCACAGCAGCCACTTGAGTTCTAAGCATCCATGTTTCAGCTGAACAAACTAGAAATGAAGTCTAATAGCTTGGTGTTAACTTGGTTAGTGCTCCGTTGCAGTTTTTATTGGAAGGGCTGCTCCTAATTGGATTGAACAATTGCTTAGGCTTTCACAATTGGTACTTGGCAGTTCAGTTCTTGACCAAGAGTATAATTGTATCTGCTGCTAGGATAGTAAGTAAAACCGCTGTCCACTTGAGATGAAGCTGCTGAAGAAGAATGAGCCACTGTACGGGCTTGTTTCGTTTGCTACTGCTGATCAGTCGAAGTCTAAGGCTTAGTGGAGTATGAAGAATCTAGTGGTCTTAAAGTCCACTTGAGCTGCTCTATTCTATGGTGTTCTTAGTTCAAGTTGCTGCTGTACATAAAAAGCTTGAGTTTGCAAGTTCAGTTATCAAGTTGGCAACACTTTTCAAATTTCTTCTAAGTTGCTGCTATTTTCTTCAATATGAGTTGATCAAAGGTGTTGCCTCTAGCTCTCCAATTAATTTGCCTTGGACTTTATCAATTTGCAACTTGTGTTCAATAATTTGGACTACGAGTTGCCACTTATTTTAGGTTCTTTTTGGCTGTCGCACATTGGTTGCTTGGCTCTCACAACTAATGGCCATAGAACCTGTCAAACAACTAAAAGAAGTAATAAGCTGATGGGATCATCCAATCTAAGATAGAAAAATAATTTAGGCATTTAAGAAGAGTAAATGTGCAGCTTGGCATTGTGTTTGTTTAAGCCCTTGGCTATTGCTAATTTTATCCAAGTAAGCTATTGTCATTGGTGCAAATACTGGAGGTGCTCTATCCCATGATCATTGAAGGAGCTACTGCTATGTAAAGTGGTCATGTGCCTAAGGTAGATTTATTGTTGAAGTTTCATAGAGGCCAAGGGTTGTTGTGCCATGAAGTGGTCTTATGCCTAAGGTAGAGTTACTGTTGAAGTTTCATGGATGCTAAGGGTTGCTGCTCTTATGTTGCAGATCTCCAATCAAACTTTGAGATCGTATGAGCTTATAAGAACCAAGTCAGATTGCTGCTCTTGACAAGAAAGAATTGCCCAACTGTTATCTTTGCATCCAAATCAACAACTTGGTTTTGGTCTTTTGTTGGAATGCCAATTGCTTCTACAGTTGAGATGGAGCTTAGTATTGTAGGGATGTATTAACCATTTAAAGCTTAAATTATTGATCCTTTTTCTCAATATATATACAATTGATTCAAAACATGTATTTCTTAATTTTTAAGTAAAATTTACCATAAAAGTGCAATTTACATGTATGAGCATGTGCTTTAAGTGGGATAAATGTGCAAAATTTACGCATTTATCGTATTCATTTGACCATTGTTTTCTCTCACTCAGAGAAAATGTAAATAAATTCCATAGGCTTGTAAATAGGACTCTAAAAATCCTTATCCTTATTTAGGTCACTTGGTTTTTGAAAAATAAAAGCCTTATTTTTCTCTCTTACAGAAAAAAAAAGGAGAAAAAAGAAAAAATTTCCTATAGGCTTAACCCAAACATGAATCCTCGGCTTGTTAAGGTAACCAATCTAAACACGAACCTTTGGCTCGTTAAGGTAGTCAACCTAAACACAAACCTTTGGCCCATCAAGGCAACTAAACCAACTCAAAACCCCCAGTCTATTAAGAAAACCAAGTCTTACCATAAATTGAGTTAAAACACAAAGTCAAATACAACCTTAGTCTCTTTAAAATGCAATGAGACCCCATTCCAAGCTTGACCCTTAGTCCAAAAGCAATTCCTAATCCCTTCTACCTACCAACCCATTCAACTGTAAAGAATTGGGCATGAAATCACATGAAAGCTAAGGGGCATTAAGATCTATATGTATGGGGAAATTATCTACTTAAGCCATTAGGAACATGAAAGGTTTGGGGAATTTAGTCTTTAAAATTTAATTTTAAAAGGGCATGTTTCAAGAAACTAAGGGGTAAATTCAATCTCTACCTTAGGGCAAATCAATATAGGTTCCTACTAAGGAACTGATAACTCACTTTTAAAAGGTTTAGAATGAAAAGAGACAAATTATATCCTAAACCTTAACCCTTAAACACTTTGAGAGTTGAGTTGTCACGACTTGAGGGGTAGGCTAGTCATGACAGGTGTTGTATATCGTATAAAGAACCATAGATTAGTTACCCTTCCAATCGATAAGCCTTCATGTGACATATAAAGCTACTATTGCAACTAATTACCCAAGAGTTATGCAAGCATGGATAATATCACAACACAGTTATATTAACATGGGTTTCATAATATAACTACACATTTAGTAATTACACTAAGTCTTTAATGTATTATTGTATGGACTAATAGATATATTAGATAACACATAATACTAGATAATAATACTTTACTTGAGAGTTTGCTATAGTAATAGTAATACTTTCTTAACTCTCTAATCAAACTCACACAATCCCAAAAGCTTCCCACTCACCTCAAGCATGCTTCAGCCAAGTGTAACAAAGAGATCCTCTTATAAAAACAATCTAAAGAGATATAAGCTAAAAAGCTTAATGAGCTATCTCTCAACCATATAATAAACAAGTCATTCAACAGTTAATTTTCAAACATATGAATTCATGAACACGTATAATGTTACATAAATACATACAAGTGAGCAAGTATTTTTAAGTCTATTTTATAACAATTTACTTATTATACTATTTTTAAGGTTAAATACTTATTTAATTCACTTTTTGTTACTTTATTAATTTCCTAATTAGTTAATTATTTTATTATTATTATTAATTATGAATTTAATTATAAATACAATGTGCTGACGTGGCAGCTCATGGTGTTCCATGTATCCTTTTATGGATTTTTTTTTCATATTTTTCCTATTTTGTAACTTTACTTAATATTTATACATATATATATTATTATAATTTACTAAATTTTGAAAATTTATCTATTTCTCTCTCTAAAGCTCACGACATAAAAATATATATTATATTACTTTATTTAATGATTTAGTATTTTAGTATATTTGTACATATACTATTTAGGCATATACATGTACTTATACTATACTATACTACTAATATATGTATTTTTATACTTATACATACACTTGTATACTTATGATTCCTTATCTTATTTATACATATATACATATGTAAATTCACAATATAAACCTAAATATACTCTATACTATAAGTATATATATGTACTATACATATATATATAATTGGATGCATATACATATGTATATATATGAAGATAATGAAAATAAATCAACATACATATTATATACGCATATATATATATATATATATCTCTTTATACCATATGTTTACATAATCAACTATAACATATATGTAAATATAATTATATATCTAAATATTTATATACATATATGAACACATTTACATAAGAAAATACCAACTTTCCATATCATTTAATACACGTACATGTAATTTACTACAAAATAAGAAATACATATAAACTTTAATACACACTCCTAAAGTATACAAAATTCTATGGAATACATGTGTAACCAAATATACACATATCTCATATTTACAAAGGAAATAACTAAATACACTTAACATATTAATTGGTTATATTTTGTCTTCTTGGAATCAAATACCCTCATTGATCTTCTTGTCCTTGATATGAAGCTAATAGATATAGATGATAAGATATGTAATTGAGGGATTGTGGACTGTGTAAAAGTTTCAAGAAAATGAAAGGGAGAGAAGAAGAAAAAGTTTCAGTGGATGTAAGGGAAGTATATGTATGTTATTTGAGTTTGATTTTGTAGAATAAAGAAAATGAAACAAGTGAAGGAAATAAGAATGCTGCAGTTGGCCAAAAGAGAAAAAAATAAAAGAAGTAAAAGAGAAAGAAAAAGAAGATAAGATGGTAATTAATGGATTTGACACTTAGCTTATCTATTGTTTTTGTTTGATCTCCTTTATGAGCACGTGTGGAAAAAGGAACTACCAGTGGCA
>JAMXBB010000008.1:61748106-62002420 GCA_024138015.1 Lumnitzera littorea
GGTGCACACGTGATATGGAAATTCCAGGCAATACTACTAGGCCCCTCTTAGGGTTGCTACATATAGTATGTATTTAATATTTTCACAAATTAAATATATATATATATGTATATGTACACATGAATATAAATATTTATGTATATATGTATATAGTCTTTATTTTCATATATATATATATATAAGTATAAGTATTCGTATATTATATATATATATATATATATACATGTGCTTCATATTTGTGTACACATGTAAGTTATTATTTTTCTTATATATGTATATATGTATATGTATATGTGGCGTGAATTTATGTATATATATATATATATATATATATATATGTAAACCTAGTCTTTAATATATATGTGTACAAGTATAATAATAGGTATATGTATATATAATTATATCTAGTATTTTCATATTACAAGAATTTTTGTATATATAGTTATACAAGTATTTATATATATATGTATATCATAGAATAAAAAAAATAAAAAAAATTAATAAGTTTAAAATCTCAAAAATAGCAACTAAGGTAAAATAAGCTTAAAATAATAGAATTATCAATTATATAATTTAAATAATTATTAAATCATAAATATACTAAGAAAAAGCTGAAATTAATATTTTATAACTTTTTAAATTAAAATAATATATTTTGTGATATTTTTATATCACAGTTTGATCTGCGAGTCACAACGTCCAAAACGAACCTCGTTATAAGAAAATACGTTCGAAAACGATCAAAATGGACTATAAATTCATAACGATTCGAGCTAAAATGAAAAAGTTATACGTGATTCGATAAAAAGCTCGAATCGATAATTTTGTGTAATTAAGTAAAGTAAACATTACAAATTACGATACTAGTTTAGTTTTAAATTCCTAAACTTACAATTTTCTATATTTCTTATTCTCAAGTAATTTCGACCTCGATCTTAAGCTGCTATCAAATTATTACGACCCTTGAGTCGATTATGGCTGAGTGAGTTTTTCCTAATGATCCCATACTTGCTTGTGTTTGTAATTAGTGAATATAAATTATGGTTAATAATTGAATGTTGTATGGGATGGGTTATGCTTGTGTATAATAACTGTTTATTAATGGTGAATTTACTTTAAAGTATGATAATGTATTGATTGTTGCATAGTAGATTCATTAGGAACTAATTATTTGTGACCTTGTTGATCAATGAATAATAAGACCTAATTTTACTCGACTAGAAAAAAATTTAACTTAAAATATGCATAATTATACACTACATAACTAATTCCGGCCGTCACATTATATAGAGGCAACGAGAGGCTATACGTGGGTTGATTATTTAATTGTTGTAGATTTTGTACGGTACACATATGCGATATGAACTTACCCTAGCCCACAGGATTACTAGGCGTTGAAGGCACCAACTGCCTAGCTAAGGGTCGAGTCTAGAGGTCTCCGTTTAGGGGTAAGTGAGGATTGTGTGAATCCACTCACAATTATATGTAGAACTCGTTTTTGATAAAGCTAAGAATGGATATACCATTACTTTTTAAATATGAAACGTGGAGTTTTGTCATGAGAGAAGTTCTAATATGATGCCTGGATCTGACTGTGCTGATGTATCTCCAACCCTGACTTTGGAGGGCGTTAAATTTGAGTTGCATGTAGTACCTGGTCACCTACATGTATATGTTTGGCATATTGATTAACATGCATTTATTTGATTGAATTTAATAATGTATAACTTGATAATTGTATGGTTGAGGGGATTATCTCACTAAACTAGTTAGCTTATACCCTTATAGTCTTCTCTCGCAAGCTGAGTTGTTCGTGGAGTTGGGCCGCCACATGCCCGAGGTTAGTTGTTCATCAAAGGGGATGTGGGAGCAAGACGTGATTAGAGTGTACTCATGATAGTTTATTTAGATTATAGATCTAATTATGTAATAAAATTATACTAGTTTGAGTTAAGAAATGCTTTAGACTTCTTATCTGTAAATTCTTATATAAATAGATTATGTTTTATATTTCTTTATCTTATTATTATTATTATCATGAAATGATATTACTTATGCTTGTGCAATCTTGGTTGTTAGCGGTAGCTGTAGCCGTAGCCTTATGTATCGCATAAAGGGTTGTTGATTGTAAGGGAATTTAATCTACAATTCTTTATACGGTATACGGTGACTGCCACAACTAGCTCCTTTGGGTCGTGACAATAACCTATTATGAGAAGCATTTTTTTAAGAGGAGAAAGATTTAAAGAACTAAAGCCTAAACGAACCACTTGAATAAGATGATCTAATCTTATTTAATTTCCCTCCCAATTTGAATTTAATTAAACCAAGGTCAATGGTGCGGACTTAGTTAACTTTTAAACTTAGTAACTTTCTTATTCCTCTTTATAAGTTGTACTACTTATAGATAAGTGATATAACTAATCTATTTTATTAATTCAAAAATCAAGGTTAAAGGGACAAGCCTCTATGCCTCGAAGGACGAGAAGTCACGCCTGTTGTTGGTAAATTTTGGGATCAAGGAAAATCCTGCAAAAGAGAATGAGATGCTTAGTATTAGGACCAGTCTAGTATGGCTACTCTAATACTTAAGTTAGTAAGGTGACTTTGTATAAAAAGTATGTGAGTGAAGTATTAGAGAGATCTTATGGAGTTTTCTTTCCCATATTTACAGCTAGCTGTAATGTCTAAGGTAGTTGTCGGAATAGCTGTTAAGACATGTGGAAGCTTATTGATTTGACATCTTTCCTAGTATGTAAAGAGAGCAGGCGGTTATGTAATATAACCATGCTTATGATAACTGTTCGTACCATGGGCTTGAATTCAAACTAGGAACAGATTTAAGATACTCGGCATAAATGCCATATGTCATCATTTTAGAGGTATGTCGAGAGATTTAAAATATTCGGCATATCGGCGGCCAAATCTAACCATGCTACATAAAAATACACTCGAAAATGATGGAAATCAATTAGAAGATCGTAAAAATCGGATCTAAAATAAGAAAGTTATGTGTGATTAGAGATTTAGCGTAATTGAGGAAAAATTTAAGACCAAGTTAAGAATATAAATTTGATAGAACATTAAGTTAACATTATAATATATCAAATTCTTATGTTACTACATTTATGTTGTTAAGGGGACTTTACTCTTAGGGACGACCTACCTCTAGACTATTATGACTAGTAGCTATAGCAAAGTGAGCAACTCTTGATAACTTTATGCTTGCTTTTGTTTGTAAGCTAGTTGCATTAAATTATTATTATTATGATTAAATTGGTTGTATGAGGGATATGGGAAATGCATGTATATGATTTATGATTGATTGCATGACATAGTAATGAAATATCAATCGGAACTACTTGTATGATTGGATCATATACTATTGTTATGATATGAAATTGCATGACTACCTGAATAACTTGACATAAGTAATTATTTGACTATGAATTTAAAATGAGTCATGCATGGCACATTTTTGCATTATAACCATTTTGATTGCTACCTTATGTAGAAGGTAGGAAGGGATTCATAGGGGTAAAGGCTCCTAAAGGGATTAGTTTAGACACTAATATGCCATGTTATTGAGTTCTTGTTTAAGCCTATGGGCTTACTAGATGCTAGGGGACACTAACCATTTGGCTAAAGGTTGTATCTTGTAACTTCTGTTGAAGGCATGTGATGTGGACTATGAAGGCCACCACATTGGTAAACTTGGAAATTTTGTTTTGTGAAAGGATCATATTTCCTATTAAAGTATATATTTATGTATATACAACATATGCAAATAAGTTGATTTGAGCACATAGGTGCAAATTTGTGTAACAATCCGGGTGCTAGAACTCGGTTATTGGTTTGTGTTGGTGAATAATCTCTAACCCCAACTACAGAGGGTGAAATTTCTGAGTTGCATGTGATTTCTAAGCTACTACATGTATTGTTTGGCATACTGTTTGTCACATGCATTCATATGGTTTTTAATATATATATATTGTTTGTGAGGCATATTGGAGGGATTAACTCACTGAATGTAAGCTTATACTCTCTTAGATTCCTTTTGTTGCAATGTCACCTATTCATCGAGCTAAGGTTACCCAAGGTTAGTTTTGACTTGGTATAAGGCTGTGAGTTATTGGAGTGAATAAGGGAACTACCTAGTTTTTGATTTGGCCATATGAATTTCTTGCTGTAGTGATGTTATATTTTTAGTAGCTACTTAGACTACTATTACTACTTTTCTTTTGGGAACATCATATTCTGTTATTATCATTATTAATTAGTACTGCATCCAATATTCAGTTAAGATATTAGTTTGCTATGATATTATTTGTCTGTATGATTGATGGTAACTAGGAGTAGAAGTAGCTTAGTACATTGTATAGAAGGATGATGATTGATAAGGTGGCCAATTGTTGATCTTCATATAATGTATGATAGTCCACCATGATGTAGGTACTGTCCGAGTCATGATAGATCTAAGTAGTATCGAAGCGTCAAGCTTAAAATAAGAAAGAAACTAAGTAAAACCTGATCTTAAACCCTAGAATAGTTTAACTAGTAAGGTCAAGAGGGGTAGAGCTAGGATAGGATTTTTAATTATCAAAGGTTAACAAAAGAATCTTAATTAAGAGATCTTAAGTAAGATACATAAAAATTTTATGCTGATCCAAGGGATGCGCTTGTGGTTCGTCACAACTGGATACTATTTTAGATGCATAAGGGTGACACTCTCATTACCTTTCATTGTAGACTTCAAATCTTTTGCGAGGACATAGCATTAGTTGGGAGGCCATGTAGGATCCTAGATGTATGGATTGTATAGAGAGTAGCCTTAAGACTCCACTTGAAGAGCCGTTACATAGATATATTAATCTATATGCCTAGGCTAGTCTTATTAGATGTGAAGCTCATGTATATCATGGAGTGGGAGGAAGGAGTTGTGATCGAGGTTGAGGTGGTATTCCTAGTCCAAGATGGCTAAAGATTAGATGCCTTCGACTTCATCCATTGGCATGAGGTTGGACAAGGACATGCCCTTGCTTGAGACGTGTAAGCTGACCACCTTAGAGTTGTTCAACAGGACAAGCAGCTCGGTGTTCCTTTACTAGTTATTTTAGCTATCATCTTTCCACTTGTAGAGCCGAATGTGATTGAGATATCCTTGGACACCCTTGAGGATGATGACGTTGAGATATTACTACCACCACCATCGGCTGAGGATTTAGAGCAAGTGTAGGTCAATCCTAGACTTCCACTTATTGTGCTAGTCGGATGAGATCCGAGAGAGGAGCTGACCATCTGACTTAATCTCCTAGATTATTGGTTGCCTAAGGAGTGGTTCCAATTGTCTCTTAACTCGAATTCCTCATTCGACTTAAGTATGAGATCTTCTTTTGCACTTCTAATGTAGAGGCCTCAACAGGGAGGATAGTTAGGTGATGACAATGTAAAACCTTCCACCATATGTTGTTAGATTTGTTATTCCTAATTCCAAAAACCACTTTTAGCTTATGTATATTTTTTTTCTATTTTTTCTTTTTGCATAGTGTTGGTCTATATAAGATATCAAGAGAGGGGGTGAATTGATATCTTTAAATTTTTGAATAACTTTTTCGATATAAGAAAAATTAAATTACCCCTCTTAATAACTTATAATGGTGAACAGTAATATTTTAATAATTCAACATACAACAATTAACAAACCAAATTAAAAGAGTGAGGAAGGAGAATATTAGGCTGAGATTTTATAAAGCTTTGGCCTTCTACCTACTACTCTCTTTTAGCTCTACTATTGAGGACCCGATCTACTTCACCAGTGCTGTTCCACTTGATCCACTAAATCAAATCATAAAGAGATTACTAGCATTAGTTACGCATGGACTTCACAACACCTTGCTTTGTCTATCTAGGCTTTCCACAATCTAAGCTAATTACAAATCAACAGAATACAAATGTACTTCTCTTAACAGCCAAACAACAAATAAGATTTAAAAATTACAAGTGAGAATAAAAATATAAATCTTAATTAATTTCACTCTAAATAGAAATAACGATTGTTATATAATTTGCTTTAATGTAACTTTTTGAAGAAGAATCTAAAGGACTTTCCGTGACTTTTCAAAAGATAAAATCTTATCATGACTTTTTTGTATAGCAAAAAACTTTTTCTAGAGTTGTATTGAACGTTTTGAATCCTTTCTCTTTTTATATTGAAATCTTCCAACGGTTAATTTATTAAAGATTATCTTCACTTTCATGTATATCCAACCATTATTTGTTAAAGATAATCTTTAGATATTTTAAGAAGATCTCGGTATTTGAAATTCAAAAACTAGCTCATCTTATCTTATTTTGATCAAATATACTTTAATCTACAACCATTAGATAAGCCTCATATTTGAATTTGATGAAGAGATATGCTTTATTAGCAACTTCCAAATAAAGCCTCATATTCAAAATTTGAAATTCCACAAAATCCAAATCAACCTTATCCTCATATGTAATTGTGCATATCTTGATTTATCAAAAATTAATTTGCTAAAAAATAATCTCCAAGGATCTTGATTCCATCTTAAGTGAAATGGGATTAAGTGTATTTTCCTATTACACCTAATTTAGTGGAGCTAGGCCTTGTTGAATTCGAATCTAATATAAATTAAAATTTAACATCATATATTTCCAAACCAACTTTTTGAATAACCTTCTAAAGAGAATCAATTTTCTTTTCTTCAAAGTCTCTAAACAAGTTTCTAAAGTGCTGTATTGATTCTTCTTACAAAAGCTTCTAAAACACTCTTTGAAGATTTTTAGATTAGTCTCTTTTTCAGTCAATTCAAACCTTTTGAATAAGTTTCTAAATGCATCTCAATTTGCAAGTTTAAACTTTCTGAATAACTTTTTGAATTCCCTCATTCTTGTTAATTCATTAGTATTTCTCTCTTTTTGTTACCATTGAAATTCATGAGAGATATCTAACATTCTCCTCTCCCCCTTTTGATGATAACAAAACATACGTACATAAAAAAATATGTAACATTTCAATGTCTAACATAAACAGTAAGAAAGAAACATTATTAAAAAATAATAATATACTATTCAAACTGTTGTGTTGTTATGTTTGTTTGCTTATGTTTAGTACTTAATTATTTTTGTCCTTTCTCCCCTTTTTTGTTATCATTATAAAACAATCATATATTTTTATAACAAAATTGTTGAAGAACTTTTCTCCGCCTTTCTCTTATGAGAATATAACTAATTTTTATAAGGGAAAAATAGATGATAACATTTCTCCCCCTTAATAAAATAGATCAAAGCCATGTTTTTTTCTTAAAAGAAACAAATTTCAGCATCTTTCTTTCTCTCCTTATTAAAACATTTTTTTTTTTAGAAAAAGAGCTCCCCCTCAAAATGATACAAATTATTTTTTATGATCAATAACAAAATAGAATATATATAAAACATGAAGAGCAAAATAAAAAATAGAACAAGATTACCATTCATTCCATACTTTCATTTCCAATGAGGCATTATTGATTAAGAAGTACCTCTAATTAAATTTTACCTCATATCCTACAACCACTAAAAGAACGATTAGATATTCTTAGGAATCCAAATAAGCTTAGGTCCTTTAAAATTCAAACTCATGATATTATTTGCATTTACTTGGTTTTTACTAAGCTTGCAATTTTTATTAAAGCAATACTTTTAATATGACCCAACTTGTTATAAAAGAAACATGAGTAGGGAGTAGAGTAATCATACCTGTTACTTAGTTTACGCCTTTGGTTTCACTTTGGGTAATCTCTAATATACCCTCTGTACAACCTTTTGTTATACCTTCTAAAAGGATACTTCTCTTTATTTTGAGAATACTATCCGTTGTACCCTCTAATAGGTTCAACTGTTTTGCCTTTATGATTTTCTTTGAATGTTTCTTGAATTTCATTTTTTGATTTGACAAATACTATTTCTCTCTTTGTTTTTATCTCCAAATTTGAAACCAAGTCTAGATTTTGAATTATTTATTCTTTGACTAGAAACCAACATTTGTAACTTCTTATCACTTTCATCAAACTTTTGAAACGTGTTTTTTATTGATTTTGATAAATCCACCACTCGGTTCTTCAAACTTTTGATCTCTTCTTTCAAAATAAGATTTTCATTTACTAAATCTTCTCTTGCAACATGTAAACCTTCAAAATCATTTTTCAAAAAATTGTTTTCATCAACCAAAAGCTTGTTTATTTGAACAAGAGCTTGTTTTTCATTCTTTAAAGTATTATTTTCATTTTCAACTTTCGAAATATTATTATTGACTTTTGAAAGTGCTTTTAACAATTTACTGATTTTAGCATAAATATCATTAGGCATATAATCTTTATCATATTCAAATTTAGATTCAGAACTTACTTTAGAATGTGCCATCAAACATAAATTTGCTTCATCGACTTTATCATCCAAACCTTCTTCCTTAAACTTAGACTCATTCAAATTGCTCCATGTCGCTAGCAAGCCTTTTCGTTTCTTTTTGTATTTATGGAGATTTTTCAAAAGCAATAGACACTTGTACTTAATGTGCCTAGTCTTTTTGCATTCGTAACAAATAACTTCTTTCTTTTCTTTAGCATCATTTCCTCCAACATTTCAATTCTTGTTAGATTTAAAATTATTAGAGCTATATGATTTTTTATCTCTTTTCTTGAGCAATTTGTTCAAACGTCTTGCTAATTGTATGACCTCTTCATCATCATCATCATTAGATGAATCATCATTGTTTGAATTAACTTTTACTTCTTTTGCCTTAAATGTTGTAGACTTCTTTTTTTGTATCCTCTAAAATACTTTTTGATTTGAGAAAATCAGTTTCATATGCCATAAGTTTGCTACGCAATTGACTCAAGGTTAATGTCTTTAGATCACAAGCCTTTTCTATGATAGTTTTTTTTTTTGCATTCTAAATTTTGGGAAGAATCCTTAGCATCTTGCGTACCATGTTTACATCACTGATTATTTTGCCAAGAGAAGACAATTCATTAGTTATGCTAACGAATCTACTAAAACAGTCCTTGATTTCTTCACTAGGGAGAATTCAAAAAGTTTCATATTGTTGAACCAGCAAGTTGATTCTTATGTCATTGATTATTTCTATGCGTTCATAGGTTTGCACCAAAGTGTCCCAAATATCTTTAGTTATTGTACATGAAGCAATTAGATAAAACTTTGAATGTGCAATAGTACTCAATAGTAAATTCTTAGCCTTTGAATTGAGTTTTGCTTTGGCAATATTATCACTTGATGTAATGATGGTTGGAACTTTGAGATCTCTTGTAGAAATAATCTACCAAGCCTGATAGTCTTATGCTTTCACATAAGTCTCCATCTTGAATTTCTAATAAGAAAAGTTAGTTCCATCAAAAAATGATGCCTTACTAAGCTAAACTACTAAACTATCACTTAGTTCACCCTTGATCTTGAACTCTAGAAGATATTAGAGCGAGACTCTGATACTAATTGTTGGTCTCATATAAGATATCAAGAGGAGGGGGGGTGGGGTGAATTGATATCTTTAAACTTTTGAAAAAATTTTTTGATATAAGAAAAATAAAATTACCCCTCTTAATAACTTATAATGGTAAACAGTGATATTTTAATAATTCAACACACAACAATTAATAAACCAAATTAAAAGAGTAAGGAAGGAGAATATCAGGTTGAGATTTTATAAAGCTTCGGCCTTTTACCTGCTGCTCTCTTCTAGCTCCATTGCTAGGGACTCGGTTTACTTCACTATTGCCATTCTACTTGATCCACTAAATTAAATCATAAAGAGATTACAAGCATTCGTCATACATGAACTTCACAACATCCTGCTCTGTTTATCTAGCTTTTCCATAATCTAGGCTAATTATAGATCTATAGAGTATAAACATACTTCTCTCAATAGTCAAACAAAAAATAAGATTTAAAAATTACAAATGAGAATAAAAATATAAATCTTAATTAATTTCACTCTAAATAGAAATAATGATTGTTATATAATTTGCTTCAGTGCAACTTTCTAAAGAAGTATCTAAAGAACTTTCTATGACTTTTTAGAAGGTAAAATCTTATCATGACTTTTTTATGTAGCAAAAAACTTTTTCTAAAGTTGTATCTGACGTTTTGAATCCTTTCTCTTTTTATATTGAAATCTTCCAATGGCTAATTTATTAAAGATTACCTTCACTTTCATGTATATCCAATCATTATTTGTTAAAGGTAATCCTTAGATATTTTGAAAAGATCTCGATATTTGAAATTCAAAAACTAGCTTTTCTTATCTTATTTTGATCAAATATACTTCAATCCACAACCATCAAATAAGCCTCATATTTGAATTTGATGAAGAGATATGCTTTATTAGCAACTTCTAAATAAGCCTCATATTCAAAATTTGAAATTTCACAAAATATGAATCAACCTTATCCTCATATGTATTTGTGCATATCTTGATTTATCAAAAATTAATTCGCTCAAAAATAATCCCTAAAGATCATGATTCCATCTTACGTGAAACGAGATTAAATATATTTTCCTAATACACCTAATTTAGTAAAGCTAAGCCTTATTAAATTCGAATTGATATGAATTAAAATTTAACGTCATGTATTTCTAGATCAACTTTCTAAATAATCTTCTGAAGAGTGTTAGTCTTCTTTTCTTTGAAGTCTCAGAACAAGTTTCTAAAGTGTTGTATCAATTCTTCTTGCAAAAACTTCTAAAACACTGACACTTCTTGCAAAAGCTTCTAAAATACTCTTTGAAGATTTTCAGACTTGTCTCTTTTTTAGCCAATTCAAGCCTTTTGAATAAGTTTTTGAATGCATATCAATTTACATGTTTAAAGTTTTTAAATACCTGCATACTTGTTAATTCATTAGTATTTCTCCCTTTTTGTTATCATCAAAATCCATAAGAGATATCTATTACATAGAAAATCTTATAGTGAGGTTTCTTTGTATTTCAGTTGTTTGATGTATTATGAGCAGAACTTGTAGTGAAAGCTAATGTACTAGTTGGAAGATCTTTATGTGTTAGCTAAAAAAAAAAAACTTTGTACTTGGATGTTCTATATACTTTTGAAGAACTTATGGTATGTAGAATTATTTATATATTTTATGTGTTATAGTCTCACTTGAAGCAATTAGATTAAGGAATATACCTTATGGCTTATCAATTGAAATGATGGTGTTATAAAAAATTCTAAATGATAAAGTCAATTTATCTTGGTAAGGGATTAAAATGAAGAAACTGTAATTCAAAATAACTGCATTTAGCCTAATTTTAAAGTTTTGTTTATAGTAGACAAAGGCGCAGGAGCGACCCTTAGTAAACAGAGCGCCACCATTACAGATTCCAAGTAAGAATGCACCAACTAATCATATTGAGGAGATTGTTATGGCTATACAAGTAGATAATGAGTTGCTGTGGACCTTCTTAAAAAGAAACCAGGCACCTCTACCCCTATTGCCACCTGGGAATATACCATGTATGCTTGCTTAGCCACTAGTAGTAGTGGTCGAATCACCAGCAACATCGCCGCCTCCTCCTCTACCAGCATCACCAATAGGACTAGCTAGAGATCCTTACCTAGTTCCTCATGAGCCTTGGCTATAATGAAATTTGCTATTGGAATTTCTAAAGTGCAAGAGATACTTCAACAGAAACAAGAGTCGGCCCAATGAGGCTGAAGATTGGTTGTTACAAGTGGAGAGATTCTTCGAAGCTTTTGATTTACGTCAACATTTAAGGATGACCTATGGTACTTACTTACTTCGGTTGAGAGCAAGGACTTGGTGGGAGACTAAGAGAGGAAATTTGAGACATCCCATCACTTAGGAAGTTTTTAGAGGAAGATTTTTAGGACAGTACTTCCTAAAGAGCCTACGAGTTAAGTACAATGATAAGCGATTTAGGATGAGGAAAGGGACTTGTATCGTTCAGTAGTATGAGGTAGAGTTTACTTACTACTTCAATTTGCCCCACCTGAGTGCCACAACAATGATTGGATGAAGAGGCAAATCTTTGTGAGAAGATTGGACCCTGAAATGATGAGGAAGGTTATAAAGTTTCAACCAAAGAACTATAGTGAGATGGTGGAAAAGGCTAAAGTGTTGGACACTACAAAGGATAAGGAGAGGAAACATTGAAACCTAAAGCCTCCATTTTAGAAAAGGTTGTTTGATGGATCAGGAAGTTTAGGCACCAAGATATGGAAAATTTTGAAGCTATACAAGATGATTCACAGGAAAAATGCAAATGGAAATGAAAAGCCCACTTATTGGAAGTGCTGGGGAAATCACTACCCTTAAGACTGCATTCAATTAAAAAATAAGTGTTTCTTCTATGGAAAAGGTAGTTATTTAGTGGTGGATTATCTAAAGAAGGCCATCATTACTTGCTACATTTGCAAACAAGTTGAACACTTTTCTACCACATGCCCTTAGTGCCAAGGTGTAGTAGTACATATTATAGGAAGCCTAGGATGGGGAAGAAGGTTGGAGGATTGGGTTAGTGTCTAGGAGCTATGAATGCTGCTCGAGTCTACAATTTAGAGGGAGGATGGCATTTTGAGGAGTACCTAAAGGAAGGTGTGATTTATTATGGAGAGGTAGAAGACACTATAGACATAGAGCTGATCATAGGTATGTATCTTTAATCTTCCTTAAAGTTGACTTATGTTGAGTTAATTTTAGTAACATGAAGCTAGAATCTTTAACTCAGAAATGAAAATCCTAAGGTCTAATACTTATAGTCTATAAAACTTAACTTGAAATCGATCTAGGGAATGTTTACATAAAATGGCATTTAGTATATACGTTATTCAAAACTGGAGCGACTCATTCCTTTATTGCTCTTAAAGTGGTAAAAAGAGTAGAATTGCCCATAACTGTCGCCTAATAAAGTTTCAGTGTAAGAACAATGTGGTTACTACTAAGAAGATGGTGAAGAAGTGCTCACTCATTATACAAGCCCATAATAGCATGGTAGATCTTATTATCATCGAGTCGGGTAAATACGAAATGATTAGGGATGGATTGGATGACATCTTTTGGGGCTACAATTGATTGTAAGAAAAAGAAGGTGCATTTCAAGGATATGAATGGATCTAGCGTGGATTTTAAGGTGATTTAGCAATAGTTAGAACACTCGAGTTAATCTCCTTTAAGCTAATGTGAGAGATAAGTCAGTTGACACTACGAAAGTTGAGTCAAAAAAGTTAAAGATAGAAGATATTTAAGTGGTAAGTGCAATTTCTTGATGTGTTCCTAGAAGAATTGCTAGGATTGTCATCGATGAGAGAGATAGACTTTGCTATTGATTTAGTACTAGGGAATGAGCCAATTTCAAAGGCATCTTATGAGATGGCCCCAATAAAGATGAAGGAACTGAAGAAACAAGTATAAGAATTGTTGGACCCAAGGTTTATCAAACCAAGTGTTTCGCTTTGGGGGGCACCTGTGTTGTTTGTATAAAAGAAGGGCAGTTCTCTTAAACTCTATATCAACTACAGAGAACTGAACATAGTCACGATAAAGAACAAGTACCCTTTGCCCTATATTGACGAATTGTTCAATCAATTGTAAGGTATGATGTTTTCCTACATTGACTTAAGGTCGGGATATCACTAGTTAAGGATTAAGTTGGAGGACATTCCTGAAACAACATTCAGGATAAGGTATGGACATTTTGAGTTTTTGGTAATGCCATTTGGATGAACGAATGCACTTGTGGTGTTCATGGATTTGATGAATAGAGTATTTAGGTTGTACTTAGATAAATGCATGATTACATTTATTGATAATATTTTGGTATACTTAGCAACTCCAGCCCAACATCAAGAGCATTTGAGGCAAGTGTTATAGACTTTGAAGTAAAACAAGCTATATGCTAAGTTATCTAAGTATGACTTTTGGTTGAAGGAGATATCATTTCACAGGCATGTAGCTTCAAGTGAAGGGATAATAGTAGACCTAGAGAAGATAAAGGCTATCATCAATTAGAAGAGACTTGAAAATGTTACTAAAGTATGGAGTTTTCTTGGTCTAGCTGGGTATTATAGGAAGTTTGTAAGAGACTCTTCAAAGATTGTTAGACTACTCTCAATTGACACAAAAGAATGAAACGTTTGAATGGAATGGAAAAAGGGAGGAAAGTTTTCAAGAGTTGAATAAGTGGTTGGTCATAGTACCGGTTTTGGTCTTCCCTAATAATGAAGAACCCTTTTCAATATAAAGTGATGCTTTGAAGAATGGTCTTCAGTGTATACTGATGCAAAAAAATAAGAAGGTCATTTCTTACACATCACGACAATTAAGACCCTACAAGTAAAAATATCCTACCTATGACCTATAATTAGTAGCTTTAGTCTTTGCACCAAAGTTATGGAGGCATTACCTAAATGGTGTTAGGTGTGAGATCTATATCAACCATAAGAGCTTAAAATATCTATTCACCCAAAAAAAGCTGAACATGAGACAACAACAATGGTTAAAACTAATAAAAGATTATGATCTTAGCATCAATTATTGCCTTAGAAGAGTGAATGTCGTTACTGATGCCTTGAGTTAAAAGAATTATGCTGAAGCCACATCTCTTCTCATATGACAAAAAGAGTTAATTAAAGAATTTGAGAGAATGAACTTGGAGTTTTCATGGCATGAGGTAAATGCTAAATTATCAAACTTAGTCCTGGAGCCGACATTATAGGAAAGGATTTGAGAAGCGCAACTAATTGATCCTTCTTTACTACATGTAAAGGAGCAAATGGTACTCGAAATGTACACTGATTTCAATCAAGCTGAAGATGGTATGATCTAAATGAAAGGGTGAGTATGTATATCGGAGAGTCTTGAGGTTTGGAAAGAGATTCTAAAGGAAGCCCACTATTCTAGGTATACCATACATCCTGGAGGAACTAAGATGTACCAGGACCTTAAGAAGAATTTTTGGTGGAGTAGAATGAAGCAGAACCTAGCGAACTATGTACTTAAGTGCGATACATGTTAGAGAGTCAAGGTAGAAAACCAATGACCAGGAGGATTGTTGTAACCTTTGTCTGTACCTAAATGGAAGTGGGACTAAATCACTATGGACTTTATGTATGGACTACCTAAAACAACAACAAGTCATGATGCCATATTGGTAATAGTGGATTGACTTATTAAGTCAACGCATTTCCTACCTATTAATATGATATATTCCCTTGAGAATCTAGCTTAGAAATATTTGAAAGAAATAATGTACTTACATGAAGTACCAGTTGGGATAGTGTTGGATACAGGCCTTAGATTTGTATTTAAGTTTTGAGGGAGCCTACAGAAACGATTAGGGATGAACTTAAAGTTCAGTATAGCATCTCACCCCAAATAGATGGATGGTCAAAAAGGACAATCCAAACCTTGGAAGACATGCTTTGGGCTTATGTCATTGAGTTTAAAGGAAATTGGGACTCCTACTTACCTTTGGTTGAGTTCACGTTCAACAACAACTATTATTCCTCTATTCAAATGCCACCATATGAAGCCTTATATGGAAGAAAACATCGATCACTCTTATTTTGGGATAACATGGAGAAAGTAGCCTTGGGGTTGGACTTTGTATAAGAAGCAGTTGAAAGGCTAGCTATCATTAAACAAAGGATGAGAGAAGCACAAGAGAGACAAAAGAGTTAGTTGATTAGAATAGAAAGGAGTTGGAGTTTACTGTAAGAGAACATCTATATCTAAAGGCAAGTTCGATTAAGAGCATACATTGAGTAAGGAACCACGGGAAACTAAGCCCAAGATATATCAAACCATTTGCAATTCTCGATAAAGTAGGAAATCTTACTTACCAGTTGGCATTGCCTCTAAACATAATTGGAATATATAATGTATTTCATGTGTCAGTGTTAAGGAAACACATCCTTGAACCAAACAAAATCTTAAGTTAGAATCAGTACAACTCAAAGAGAACTTGACATATGAAGAACATCGAATTCAAATAACAGATAGTAAGGTTTAGAAGTTGAGGAATAAGGAGATCAAGTACGTAAAGTTACTTTAGAGGAACCATGAGGGAGAGGAGGCTACTTGGGAAGCTGAAGAAAAAGTAAGGCACAAATACCCTTAATTGTTTGAAGAATTAGGTACATCTTTAAGTTTTGAGGACAAAACTTTTTTAGGAGGGGGGGGGGGGGTAAGGGGAGGATGTAATCCTTGCAAATTTGAGTGACATTTGAAGTAGTCGAGAATACTCTCTGATTGTTCCTAAGGATTGACTAAGTTAAGAATCAAGCTTAATATAAATGTCATATCCTTAACGATTGACTTCATAACTATTATTCAACTTGAGAATTCTAAAGTCAACATGAAGCCTAGAAATCACCTTAAACCTTAACTAAAGTAGAATCTTGACTCAAATAGTTGAAAACCTTAAGGTATAATAACGAGCCTTAACTTACTAAAACCATAAACCCTAAGTGGGACTATAAACACTCAAGATTATTGGAACTCTAAACAAACAATTGAAAACTCAAACCTAGCTAAGTTTATTTCAACCCTAAATTACTATAACCTATTATGAGAAGCAATTTTTTTTCTAAGGGGGGAAATATTTAAAGAACTAATCCTTAAACAAACCACTTGAATAAGATGATCAAGTAACATATGCAAGAGTAAAATTTAAGAACCACATGTGTAAGAGTTAAGGCCAGCTACTCTTATCCAATTCCCTTCCCAATTTGAATTTAATTAAACTAAGGTCAATTGTCATGACCCTATTGGGGGCTTAGTAGGATTATTTAAAATTTTCATATCATGTGTGCACCCATGATTTGAAAATCGCCTTGTAAGTCAGAGATTACAAGACTTTAAACAATTAGTCTCTAATTTTTTTTATTATTAATTTAATTAACTTACTATAACATATATGTGATTATGGATATCCGATAAGCTACAGTCCATTAGAACCGTAGAGAATTGGTATCTCCTACTAAACTATAAGATTAGGTAGTAAAGTTCTAAAACTCAAACTTACGAAAGTCACAAAATATTACTATAGTATTAATAATTATATGTAATATTTCAAACCGTTTACATAGTCTATCCTCATATTCTAACTTTTAAGCACCTTGAAACTGATACTAAACACTCGGCTCTTAGCCCATGCTTGATTATCTAGCAACTTACAAAAGAAAACTATTGGGGAGTAAGCCATAAGAGCTTAGTGAGTTATCCTTCATACTATAATAGCAAGTAAGTTATTAAATAGTTTATTAACAAACATATGAATGCATGAATAAGCATGCCAAATAGTGGATATGTAGTTGACCGATGCTGCATACAACATCAGATTTAGCGCCTTTTGATATAAGGGTTGGAGATACATCGACACCAATCATAACCGAGCTCTAGCACCTAGGTTTTTAACCATATATAAATATATATAGAAATTCTTTGTTTCATAAAACAAATATCTATTTCCAACAGTCAATAGTATATAAATATCCAAGTTTAGTGGTGAGGTGGCCCCCGCAGTCTACGCTCACACCTTACAGCGGTGGTCTCTAGACGCGACCCCCAATCACCCACGGTTAGTGTCTCCGACGCCAAGTAAACCTACGAACAAAGCGTAGGGTCTTATTGTACTAGTTCTTCTGTACTGTACTAATCAAATCATGTAGGAATCCATCCCTCCAATGCTCTTCATTACCAACCGCCTGAACTGATGACTGGAACATTATATACAATGTTCATGCTCTATGCATGATCCATTTAATTTTGGTTGAGTTGAATATGATTAAGTCAATTTATGAGGTGGCCAAACATTATTAACAAATCATTTAAATTATGAAATAATCAATTATATAACCAAATCTTTAACTATCTCATTTAATAGTATTTTTCACAATAATAAATCAATATCAATCACATGCATAACCCAAACCCCCATACATTAAGTTATTAATATTTAATTCATGTGCACTAATTACAAGTATAAAATAAGTATAGAGTCATCGGGAGTACTCACTTGGTCATTGAGTTTATCAACGGTTGTAATAGTCCACTTAGTAAATTAGTATCCGTATTGGGATTGCCTGACATTTAAGGAATATGGAAAGTAATAAGTTTGGGATTGAAATCGCTAAACTAGAATGCTAAGTCGTACTGTTTACTTAACTCGGTTATTTATTTGAGTAAAATTGTCGATTTAAGTTTTTTTTTATCAAATTGCGCATAACTTTTTTGATCTAGCTCGGATCTTTACGAACTTATAATCCATTTTGATCATTTTTTAGCATACTTTCTTATAACGAGGTCCGTTTTAGACGTTGTAACTTGCATTTTCCATTATGGTGTAAAAATATTACGAATGTTTATTAGTTTGATTTAAATAATTATAAGTTATTGTTTTAAGCTTTTCTTTATGATTTTATAATTCAATTAATTTGTAAATTTTATTGCTTTAGACTTTATTTTTCAATAATTAACTTATTTCACTATTTTAGGGTTAAACGCTTATTTAATTCACTTTTTGCTATATTAATAATTTTCTAATTAATTAATTATTTTATTATTATTAATTAGGGATTTAATTAATCTTATCAAATAATGATGTGGCAGCATGAGGAGGTGCCACTTGTTATTTTCGTGATTTAGTATATTTTTCAATTTTTTTTATTTTATTTTATTACTTTTCACGATATTTATATAATTATGATTATTATTATACTTTATTAAATTTTGCAAATTAATTATTTTCCTTTTTCTTCTGACTTCATGGCATGTATATATACTTATATATTATATTAACTTATTTAAGGACTTAGTATTTTAGTTTACTTGTACATGTGTTATTTAGGAATATACATATACATATACTTATCCGTATACCATACTTATACTATACGTGTATTTATACTTTTACATACACTTTTATACTTTTATTTTCATATACTTTTACATATATTTAATTATGCTACTTATACCATACTTTATGCATATGTATATTCACTTAATTTACTAAGTCTTATATGTATGTGTACATATCATATACTCTTATTTACATATTATTAAGTACCATACATATACATAAGCAAATAAACATATGTATACATATACTTCTTTATTTACCATACATATGTATAACTTAGAAAATATATTATATGTATATACGTATGTATTTTCGGCTACATGTTATACATATACATATATATAAAGAATACCTAATATACGTACTATAAATGCATATATATATACACATATATTTCCATCAAATAGACATACATAACAAAAGTATATGTATATTAATACAATAAATACCTTAAAAATATTGCTTGATTATTTCTTTTGGTGTCCTGAAAAGTGGTTAAATCAAGCTTTTCTTCTTCTTGTAATTGTTGAAGGAAAATATAAGAGAAGAAAAAAAAATTCACAAGATGAAAGTGAAGAAAAGATGGAGCGCTTTTAGTGGGAAAAAGGAAAGAAAAAAAAAAATTGCATGTGTTTTCTTGTGTTATGTAAAGAAAAGTAAAAGGAAAATGAGTACATATGCAGCCGTCCAAAAAGAAATAGGAGGAAAAGTAGAAGAATTAAAAGAAAAAGAAAAGGAAATAAGATATGAGAATTATTTGGTTTGACCAAATCCTTATCTTATATTCTAAATCTTACTCACATTTAGCAAATGGGAAAAAGAAAAGAAAACATATCCACTAGTAGTTGAATTAACACAGCAACGTAGAAGATCAACATGGAAGGGGAAAAAAAAAATAGAAGAAAGAAAAGAAAGAAAACGAAAAATAAAAATAATTATATGTAATTTTTTTCTAAACATAAAAATAATAAAAATAACATTTATAAATTAATTTTGGAATATTATGAAAATTATCAATTTAATTAGTACCTGTTATGATTATAATTTTTACGAGTTATTTTAACGTTTTTATTAAAAGTTTTATGCAATTACGCGATTTAGTCAATAATTATCATCGACTACGATTATATCACTATTAAGTGATGTTTATTCATTTTATAAGTTTAAAGTTATAGTTTTAGAGTTTTGATCAAGTCTGAGTTCGATTTCGAGTAGTTGCGCGTACATCGAATTTAAGGTTTTTGTCCACAATTTAGGTTTTGATAGATCTTTCTAAGCTTTATATTACTTATAATATATTCAAATTTATAATTTATAAAATTTTTATCTTGCTTGGCTTTAACGATTCATGAAGTCATCTATAGTATTAAGATTCAATTCTACTCTTAAATAGCCAAATTTGTAAGGTTTACATCAATAGTATGGATTTAGTTGACTTTTAAACTTACTAACTTCCATAAGTTTAGATAAGGCAATTCTCATTCCTCTATATAATTTGTACTACTTATAGATAAGTGATGTAACTAATCTATTTTGTTAATTCAAAAATTAAGCTTGATGTGACAAGCCACCATGCCTTAAAGGACAAGAAGTTACATCAGTTAGGAGAGGGGAATGGTATGGCTTGCCATTCTTCCATCTTTTCAATCCTTCATCATGAAACATATCACATTTAGGGGTAACTCAACAAGGCATGTAAGACCCTCATCTTTTCAATTCTTCCATCTTAAGTGTAGTTAAGAAACCGTTAATGCAAACTGGCCGTTTAAGCTTCCCCCCCATACCCTCATTTGGTCCTCATTTTCTTAAGACAATCAAACACTGAAGACAACAAGAAAAAGCTCTCTAAACACCCTATCCAAACCATTCAACACAAACACAAACCACATGCCACATGCACCACCTTTTTACTCCTCATTTTGGTCATCAAAGGAACCACCTCAAGTTCACTCTACACTTACTAGTTGAGAGGACATTTAGATAAATTAAGCAATCACCATCATAGGAATCAAGGGAACAAAGGATCACTAAAGAAAAGGGGGTTGAAAAGTAAGAACTAAAGGAAGTTTAAGAAGGCTCAAGCTACCGGCCCCAACATCTAGTAAAGTGTACCTTACTTTTAGATGTCTTTAGAGCACCATGTATAAAGTTTCAATTTGTTTTCATATCAATATATCATGTATCTTAGAAATTCTTTTACTTAGGTTAAATGTTAGCTTCTTGAAGTTTCTAACAAGTAGTATAATATAAGTAACATAGGCTTATTTTTCTTTTAGTATATTTGTATACTACTTGTACTATAGCCTTATATTTGAGAAAACCATGGAAGTTAAACTCTTTTAAGTCTCCTAAGATGCTGGACGTAGGATTTATAAAGCTTTCCTAAGTGTTATTTTTATTTATATATTAAGTTTCACATGCCTTAAATTAACTTTAGGTAAGGGAAAAACCATCATATGAAGTTTTGGTGAAGAAATCATCACTTAAGGACCTAAACCAAAGCAAGGTGCCAAGGATATATATATGTTCTATGATTTCCACCTGATAGTATGACAAAATAATCTACTTACAAAGAATAAATCAAGCAAAGGTCGAAGTACAAATACTATAAGCTCTTTATTTAATGCTTAAGCTTAGGAAAACAAAGAGTTGAGTAAAAAAATTGAAGCAAGGAGCTACTAATCCAATTTGACCAAATCTATAATGTGTACTTAATCTACTTAAAAAATCTAGAAAATGAAATAAATAAAGTGCAAAGACCAACCAAGACTAGTAGGATAAGGGTTAAAGGACTAAAACTCAAAATTGGGCCCAAAACTCTTAAGACAAGCGTAAAATTCTTAACTAGGCCTCATGAAAATTTTTGGCCAACAAATTGAGCTTAGGAAAAAGATGTCTTAAAGCCCTAAAAGGCCTAAAATGAAGTCCTAAGCCCAAGCCCTAAATATTTTACAAAGTAGTACAAGGCTTAATAACAAATTCAAGCCTAAAGGAAGACTTAATCCTTAGAGATGCTACTGTTTTGATTAGTAAATAGAATTTTGGGCCCTATCTCCCAAATCTAACTATACCACATGAAAATACACTAAAAAATGATAGAAATCAACTATAAGATCATAAAAAGCGAATCTAAAATGAGAAAGTTACACACGATCAAAGATTTATCATATAGCTATCAAATTTGTAAGCTAGTTGCACTAAATTATTATTATTATGATTGAATTGGTTGTATGAGGGATATGAAAATTGCATGTGTATGATTTATGATTGATTACATGACATAGTAATGAAATATCAATTGGAACTGCTTGTATGATTAGATCATATACTATTATTATGATATGAAATTGCTTGGCCACCTGAATAACTCAACATAAGTAATTATTTGATTGTGAATTTAAAATGAGTCATGCATAGCACATCTTTACATTATAACCATACTAACTGCTATCTTACGTAGAAGGTGGGAAGGGACTCATAAGAGCAGATGCTCTTGAATAGATTAGTTTAGGCACTAAATGCCATATTATTCAGTTCCTGCCTTAATTTACGAGCTTACTGAGCACCAAGGGATGCTAACTATTTGGCTAATGGTCGTATCTTATGACTTTTACTTAGGGCATGTGATGTGGATTGCTAGGGCCACCATATCATTAGACCTAGAAATTTTTTTTGTGAAAGGATCATATTTCCTATTAAAGTAAAGTATATATTTATGTATATACAACATATGCAAATAAGTTGATTTGAGCACACAAGTGCAAATTTATATAAAAATCCAGGTGCTAAAGCCTAGTTGTTGGTTTATGTCATTCAATAATCTCTAACCTCGACTACGGGGGGTGAAATTTTTTAGTTGCATATGGTTGCTAGGCCACTGCATGTATTATTTGGCATACTATTTATCACATGCATTCATGTGGTTGTTAATATATATATTGTTTGTGAGGCATGTTAGAGGAATTAACTCACTAAGTGTAAACTTATACCCTTTTAGATTCCTTTTGTTCCAGGGTCACCTATTCCTCGAGCTAGGTCGTGGGATACTTGAGGTTAGTTTCTACTTAGGACAAGGTTGTAAGTTGCTAGAGCAAAAGAGTGAACTACCTCGTTTTTTATTTAGCCATACGAATTTCTTATTGTAGTGATGTTAGATTTTCAATAGCTACTTGGACTACTTTTACTACTATTCTTTTGGGAATGTCATGTTTCGTTATTATCATTATTAATTAGCATTGCATGCAATATTCAATTAAGATATTAGTTTGTTGTAATATTATTTGTCTATATGACTGGTAGTAACTAGGAGTGGAAGTAGCCTAGTACATTGTATGGAAGGGCAATGATTAACAAGGGGGTTAATCTTCAATCTTCATACAATGTATGGTAGTTTACCATAACGTATGTACAATTTTGCAATGTTATCTATATCGGGTTATAATATATACATGATAGGATTAGATAATATATGTGATTTATCATGTTTATCGTAAAATTATGTAAAAATATATTTTATTTATATAATACGATATGAATGTGATATTATTTATTATATAACTTTACCTATATATAGGGATTAGAAATACCCTTTAGGAATTTTCTTTTGAATAAAACTCGTGATATGTATCGTCAAGTTCAGATGAACCAAATGATACCAACCTTATTAAAATTTAGTAACTTTAGATAATGTAATATAGCCTATTTAGTAAGATATAGTACTTCAAGTACATATGTGTATATATAATGTGTGTATACACACACACACATACATACACAACTTTATTAAATAACTATATAAATAATATCTCAACCAAGTACTAGATGAAACCCTAACGTTTTTGTAAATCTTACGAAAATTGAATATGAGCTTTAGTATATATAAAACTTCCAAGTAAGTAAAGCCCTAGCATTCCAAACCTATTGGAGTGAGCTTCAGTACAAGTAAATGGGATTTTTGGAGATTGGAGTATATGCTTACTTGTGGTTGTAAGTAATTATTTATGCGCATGCTATGCTTGTACCTGGTTATAGAGATGCTAGTTAGTAAGTAACCTACATGTTTTGCTATGTTGATTGACCTTATTTGACATGCTATGAATTGGTTGATCACCCTTAACTTGACTAATTGAAACTTGAACTAAAACTATAAATGGACATGCATCACATCCCACTAGGGGACAGTTAGGTTTCTCTTGCTAAATTTCGATACCTTCGACAAAGTTGCAATAATTTGGCCTTTCCTCACTCTTAGTTGAACAAAGTAATAGGAGAGGAGGTCATGGTGAGGTTGGGGGCATTAGGTTCGAAGTTAGTCATGGGTGGAACTAGAACCTCCATTGCACAAGCTTGGAATTAGCTTTGAGAGGGCCTTGTAGCCTCCATCATATTGCAACTCTTAAACTTAGGTTAAAGTAGGTGAAATTTCTCTAACCTCATGATAGATTGGATAATGTCGTGCAAATGATACATTGCTTATTCATTCATTACAAAGAACAATTGCTTGGTAATTTGACGGTACTATTTAGCTTATATATGTTTTTTGCCTCCTGCCTCTTACTAAGTCGTTGTTTGCTCACTCCTTTATAGATTTGCTTGCAAGATTTGAGTAATCATGCTATATGACGATCACCTTCAAGTGTGCAAAAATGGTATATTTAGGCTTAAGTGAGGCAGAACAGATGAAGACTAGATTTTTTTTTTTTTAGAACTTTTTGTTTACTGTGGGATTAATTAGATCATCTGGGCAATCTAGTTCGGTTCCTTCTTTTGAGTCATATCACATACTTACATACTCTTATAAACACTGTACATAGCCTTATTGTAAATATAAGTTAGTTATGAATATAAATGCTAGTATATATTGTGAAACTTTGAATGCTTTAAAGTAGTTTGTCATATGAACTTTATGTATACTAAGATTATGCTCATTATTAAGTGGATAGTTTTTAGCATAAATTTGATATACATGGTAGATTGTTATGACTTGACAACGTTTAGGGCATGACATATCCAAATTTCAATAAGATCATTTAAGCACTGTCTATACTCAAATTCTAAACATGTTAGCCAAGACTTGTTTAACTAAAAATGTTAGCAGTGCTATCACTTCACACCATCTATTGAAGGTGAGTGGGAGATACCATTCGAATGATGATCGATTGGTTAGATTGGAGAAACTTTCTGCCAACCTAGCTAAGGAAAATAAACATCTTTCTTGAAAGAAAGAAAAATTTTGAATTTAGTTTGTGTGAAAATTCTACACAATTAGAATAACGATCGAGAACATAATAGTGAAGAAAATTTTGATAACTTTGTTTAATCCCTTAAGTAGCAAACCAAGCAAGTTAAAGTCCAAGAAACTGGAGCCCTTACTTTAAAAAAAGTTGATAAAGGAAAGGCTCCATAGTAAGCACATTGTATGAGCCTATCACATGTTAGTGCTCTTACTTTTATGAGCAAAAAGTTTATCTTAAAGAAAAGCCCCTTCATTCTAGAAGTCCTTCAAGAAGTTATTCCTCATCATGTTAAACTTTCACAATTTGAAACATATGATGGCATGAAAGATCCAGAAGACCATTTGGAATATTACTACACTCTAGCTAAGTTACATAGCCACAATGATGTGGTCACTTGCCAGGCTTTCTCGTCAATGCTAAGAAACACTACAAGCACATGGTTAAACATTTGAAGCCAAATACGATCACTTGCTTTGATGACTTAGTAGAAGTTTTTTTATATCACTTCCTTTCTAGGAAGCTTCTAGTAAAAGGCTTTTCTTCTCTTAATACAATGAGGTAAAAGCTTGATGAGAGTATTTGAGAGTACTTAGCTTAATTCATCGTAAAGATGGTATAGATCCTGAAGCTCGATATGACTATAGCACTTAATGTAGTGATAGATGGGTAAAGTTACATGAAGACTTTTTCAAATCTTTGGCTAAGAATAAGCCTAAGATGTTTCTAAAGTTCAACATAAAAGCAATGTCTTATATCATGTAGGAAGACAATATCAAAGCTCGGCATGAAGCCAACTAGAGTAGATCCAACCCAAAGAGTGACAAGAACCACCCAAGCATGAAAGATTGGCTTGGTGGCAATGATGTTAGATTTTCAAAAGGGGGTAGTACAAATAAGAAGAGCCCCTGAATTTTGACCTTCTTTACCAATTCTCCCCTTGATTGTCTAATGTCTAACATTTTGATGGAAGTTCGAAACTAATGTATCTTATAGTGGCTAGAAAGCATAAGGGTGAACCGCTTTAGGAGGAATTCTGACAAATATCATGATTTCTAGCATAATAAGGGTTGATGAGTGTATGAAATTGAAGAGTACAATTGAAGATGCCATTCAAAGGGGTTATTTGAGGAAGTTCCTAGCACATGAAGTAGAGAACATTGATAAACTAACCTAAAGGACAAAAACTAATCAGTACCATGAAGAGCGACGTATTCAAGATGGTAAGGATGGTCATTAAAATGGTAATAACAACAATAAAGCACCGAATGCTATATCTAGAATTTATATTGATTTTTTTTGTCCAACTAGGTGGCCCTTCCAATTTAGGTCGGTGTTGCTCTTCAAGCTTGACTAATGTCTTCAATTTTGTTTGTAACATGTAAGGTAAAAAATTGAGAGTTGATAACTCTATCTCTTTTTCAAAATGAGATATTAAGGCTACTTAAAGGCTCTAAGATGACACACTAGTTATTAGTGCAAGGATTGCTAATTCTGAGGTGAAGAAGATTTAGTGGATGCTTTCATGATCTCTAAAGTTAGCTACATGTCGAACCTAAATTCTCATAAACTTTTCTTATCGTGTCATTAAACTTCATTTAACCGTTTCTTACTCATTCCTTATCTGATTTCAATAAACTTTATATCATTACGATTGTTATTTTAAGTACTATTAAGATATCTTAAGAATCAAGTCTATCAATATTATCAAAGTCTAAAAATTCCCTTTTCTTACTACAACTTAATCATATGTTATTGTAATTTCATAATTAACTCAAATAAACCTAAAATCTAAATTAAAAACCCTAGAATTCCATATTTCCCCAACTGAATAGCATCTATTATGTATCGAAAATATTAGTCTTTTATAAATTCAACAAGCATCTTACTAGTATTAATTGCTATATTATATATTGGACTAATGTATAGATTTATAATATGAAAATACATAATAAATAGTATATGAGCTTGATTAATTCCACGAAAAATCCTAAACTCACAAAAATACTTAGTTTAATAATTGATCATGAATTACACTAAATAAGCTATTATCTATTTTTATGAAAATAGCGGTTTTAGCTCGAAATAATGAAAAATTATGGAAAATAAAAAAAAATTATGTGTGAGATAAAAATTAAATGTTCCAAATATCATTATAAACTTCTAGAAGTCAAAACATGTAAAGCTTATTCATTAATTTCATCAAAAACTAATTATTTCAGGGAAAAGGAAAAAAATGCAAAAAAAATGGGGCATCTAAAAAAATAATTCTAGAAATAATGCACTTAAAATCGCTTCTGCGATTTTGATTTGTACTAAAATCGCCTCTCCTCTTGAAGAGGCAATTTCGAAGAGGCAATTTCAAGACATGTTGAAATTGCCTCTCCAAGAGGCAATTCCAATACACGTCTATACCCACATTTTATATTTTCATCTATTCCTCTACTTTGAATTTAGTTGAGCTTATATGTGATTGCAATTGAAAAATGCATCACCTTAAATTTGATTGAGCTCGTGTACGATTTTAGTTGAAAACATAATCGAAATGTGATGTTTAATGGACAGTTATATTTTTTGGTCAATTAGTTGAATTATATTTGGTTATTTATTTGTGAGATGTTCGGTTTTGTCCTATTTCAGTACTATATAGATATGCGTTTTGAATTGACATCGAAAATTGTTAATAACTTTAAATTATGAAGAAATGAAACCATTGAACAAAATGTAAGTAAATTGTCAAAATAGCTAAATAGTGTTTTGAAAATAAAGAACGTAAATTAGAAGTGAAATATACAAAGCTAAAGACGTTGGCGTCATCATCGAGGTAATGGCTGAGCATCTTGGGGTTTTGCATTGTCTTGTGGTTGAACCATTTGAGCTTCATCCAATTGTATGATCTATCCATCGTCTTGGCAGTAGGCACCCGAGAATGATCCATGCATAGGGACCGAAGAAGGGTACATCTACATGACTCCATTGCTTATGTCATATTAATGATCTCTAATCAGCTTCTTCAATGGTGCAAGGGAGGTATGAAACTAACTTGTAGAGGTTTCTTCAACGAAAGGGGTATGATACATAGGATCTCCAAAGCTTTCCTCGAAGAATGGCCTGTGGAACTCAAATCTAAGTAGTCCAAGAGATACTGGTGACGAAGTGTAGAGGAGAAGCATTGTCGCGAATCTTTACGTCAGGCTGCCTACGTCCTCAAACCCTAACTCAATGATGACTACATGCCCTACAACCCTTACCTCTCTGTGGCTTGTCTGGTGGGGAGTTATCTTCATCGAAATTTGGATCGGGTGGAGTTGGGTCGCTTAGGTGGACCCTAATAATCCCTTAGATGAGGTCATCTACTCGATGCTACTTAAATAATATGTTCTCGTATGGCATATGTAGCGCTCTATGTATGAAGTTCGCTTGCATTCCAAACACAAAAGTTTGAGCTGCATATAAATTGGAAGATAAAAGTATAAATGAAAAAGCAATGTACGTACCATATACATCCAGGAAGCCCCAGACCGGCTGATTTATTTGTGGATAACTTGCTGGTATTAGGGGACATAGTCAAGATGTACACTAGGTGGTGGTCAAACCTAAGCTATTTGGTTTTGGCGATCCTCCCATTATATTATCTAAGTTGCATGGTAGGTCACCCAATTTATTTCCATCTTGCCCCTCAAGTCGATTTCATATAGGGTACGTCCCGTATCAAGATGGGCTAGGATCTCCTGCATCCCGCCAAACTGTCAAGCCACACAGTCAAGATAGTGCATCTCTACAATGTGGAAGCATATAAGTAGTGGTACATAGGCTAGCCATATGTCACTCCTATATTGACAATAAGTGGGGAGTCTACTAACATCATCGTAATTGTATGAAATCCAAACAACCTGAATTGATGATCAATAATGAGGATGAAAAAAGTAACAATTACTAAATGAATAAGAAGAACAGTTTCAATAAATACGCACCTATTCCAGATGCTGGCGATCGAATGCATCTCTATACTGTCCAACTACATGCGTAAGCAACTTAATCACATCAAAGTCTGCTCCCTATTGACTCATAAGTGGTCAACCATTAATAGCTGTAATAATCCAGTGATGCAAGGGGGGCGATGTATGGGAAATGCTCCTATGCCTACACCTGTAGAATCACTAATGGACCATAAATCTCTCTTGTGTCAACCTTAGAAGCCAGGCATAACTGGTAGTACAGCTACACCAAGCAAGTTGCTCCCCACGCATATCTCCTGGTCATGGCAAGGTTCAATATGAGAGAGGGGAACATAAGGTGTACAACATTATTTGACTTGTCTGAGAATAGTAAACCCTTGATCAACTACATGATATGTACCCTACTGAAGCATTGCATTATCTCTTCGTTTGCGTGAAAAGGCTAATCGGTGAAGTTGTCCTTCAACCACGATAACTTTAATGAAGGACAACTTCAATCTAATACCCTTTAAGGTACTCTCTGGTCGGTGAATTCCTAATATGTGGTGACATATCTTGGCCTATTACTGCATCGCCATCGGTTGGCAAACCTATGAGTAAAGATATATCCTATAGCATCACCATCATCTCACTAGTGTAGAAGTGAAACATATGTGTCTCTTCCCTCCATTGCTCAACCAAGGTAGTAATCAAGTGCTAATCTAACTATATGAAGAGAACCTAGTATGTACCAATAAAGCCTGATGGCTCTAGATATAGGATCATACATAGATCTATCGGGATCTCTTGGCTATCTAATGCCTAAATCTTGCCTCATGTCTATGGCACTTGAGCTAGTGTTTTCCTATAACTAAGGAAGAAGAAATATTATTACAATTAGTATAGGAAACAGACCAAATCGCAAATATGTTTTCCATTTACTATTCCTTACCTAACCACCCTATACTAGCTTAGATCTATGGGATGGCTACAAGTGAAGTAGTGACCTATCTGTCAGTCGTAGATCCATTTGCTCTTGCAAGTATAAAAGTGAAAAGAAAATTTGTAAGCTTACTAGAAAACTCATGTGGTAAAAATAAAAAGTTAGAAAAAATAACTACTTCTTAAATACACTGCCATATATATAATCAATAAATATTATCATGGGTTTTTTCACATTCAAATAAGTGCCCTATCAATGGATCCACTTGACATTGGTTATCTTCCTCGCTATGGATATCTTCTTCTATTATGTCGATCCCTACCGCATAGTCCACAGGTGTAAGTTAATGGTCCCTCCCGGATATCCATCTCATTCTAGAATCATTTTTCTTGTGGCCTGCCTAGATTCCTAACCCTGTCCGATGTTGTAATCGGATGCCATACAAGAATGTTAAAATATGACCAACTAGACTTATCAACATAAGGCATAAAGGCACGTGCGTATACACAGCTGATTCTACATCGTGTACCAATACCTAATATGTAAAGCACAGTCCATACTCATTTTTCCCATAACAACTATAGCGTGTAAACACAAAATTTTATATGTTTGCCACTTAGTACAAGTATAGCATGCGGTCCTAAGGGCGATTGTGTGGCTATTCTCTCCTTTTTGCTCATGTACCATTGGTTTGGGCATCGTTGGTTTAGATAAAGAAAGCGATAATAGCATATTAATTGTCTCCCCATTTTCGAAAAACTTCCCATAATATAGACCTACACTACACAAGTACTTCAATTCTATGATTAATTTGTTAAAAAATGGACCTAGATTGTTGATTTGGTTGAGGGTTTTCTCGGATGGTTGTTCGCATGCAAATGAGGAAGAAGAAGGCTTGATGAGGATTTATGGCCATGGAAATCACCTCTTGAAGATATGATTCCAAGTGTGGTATTTTTGAGATTATTCTCCCAAATGCCCAATTTTTGTAATTTGTTTTTTTTCATTTTTTTCCTTTTCCCAATTATTTCAATAATTCAGTAAAACTGATAATTTTATTCAAAATAATTATAAAAAATAGTAAACATGATAAATTTTGAAAATTCATGTTACAACAAATAAATATATATGTTAGGTGCACTATATACAAAAATTGTGCTTAATACGACATCATCTAATATTTATAAAAATTAGTTTAATTTTCACCTAAACAAGGAATTTTCTTAAGGAACCCATATTTTCACTAATTATTTAATTAAAATAAAATTGCTACATTAATCTACACCTAAAATAACCGTAGAAAACCAAATTTCATAATTAATTAATAACATTTAATAGTTTTAGAAAATTAAACAAATTATAGGTAGAAAATTAGTTCACTTGAACCAATCACCTCCGACTACCTTCTATTGGACCCCGAAAGGCCACCACAATAGGATGTGAACACCTTATTGGACTAGCCTGTATTAATTCTGACCCTATTTCTTGTTCTATTTTTATTTTATTCTTTTTCTAATTTTTTCTAATTTTCTAAAATTATGTTCTTGTGTTTTCAAGTTCCTAAAATATTGTAAATGAGGATTGGAGTCCTATTTATAGGCTTTAAGTTTTTTGCATGTAAAAAAGTAAAATAACACATGTCAATTTTTAATTTTCCTAAGCGCCATGTGTCATCCTCTAATTAATCAAGTGTTGACTCATGTTTTCAAATTAATTTTAGGTTGCTACATCATTCGATGACTCATCCACTCATTTTTTTATTAATTTTCCATTATTTTATATTAATTTACCTTATGTTAATAATAATTTATTATTATATATGTATTTAATACATATAATGCATATTCTATGTTAATACATATATATTACATATAATTCAACTTCATTTATTATTTTTACATATAATATAGTGTTATATCTAAAAGCTCGCAATTTCTCATTTTTGATAATTATCAACTTTATCAATAAATTGACATTTATCTCAAATTAATATTTTATATAGCTTATTTTGAAAAATCGACTTTACTTGAATTACTTCATCTAACATTTTTAACCTTACTATAAAGTTTGAAATAAAACAAATAACATAAGTTGGCGCCCTAAATTTAGGGGCTCGGATCTTAGGGTTATCGTATAGGCTCAAAATCTTGGGGTACTACAGTTCCCTACACGATTATCACGAATAATGGGCTACAATTTCACAATGATGAATTTTGAGCTTTCTACAACAAGTATGACATCAAATTAAGCTACACTTCATTTGCACATCCTTATACTAATGGGTAGGTTAAAGCAGTGAACAAGTTTATACTGTACAGTTTGAAGCAAATAATAGATCAAGCAAAAGGAAAGTAGACCAACAAGTTGCCAAGCATTTTGTAGGGTTATAGGGCTACCCATAGAATGTCAATAGGAGAAAACCATTTCCGATTGGCAATTAGGTTAAAGGCTATCTATCTTATCGAACTTGAGCTTCCTAACAAATGTACGTAGAGTTTTGATGTAATGGCTAATCTAGTTGGCCTTACAACTAATTTAGAGACAATGGAAGAGATAAAGGATATAGCGAGACCTATGATAGTAGTGTACTAACATCGATTGACTTTTTATTATAACGAAAGTGTAAAACATAAGGTCTTTTAACTTGTAGATTTAGTATACCATAAAGTTGAAGCAATGAGGGCTTGAGATAGCCAAGGGAAGCTCATAGCCAATTGGAAGGATCCAATTCAAATATGAGTAGTTGCAAGCAATGGTACCTATATACTAGAAAGATTGAACAGCCAAGTTATTCCAAGGGCATGGAATGTTGAGAATGTAAAGTTTAAGTGATTCTTAAGATAAGTTGATAGAGTTTTTCCACTTTTTATTAAGTGTTAATCAATTGTCGATAGATGCTTTTGCTATACAATCAATTCCTATTGAAAGTGTTGTTATGCCCTATATGGAAAATCTTTTTTACTATGAGATGTATGAAATTCAACCTTATGAAACAATGTTCTATTTACTTAAGCTCTAGTGTAAAGTTATTTTAAGCTTATATTATTTCATTCAGGCCTTAACTAATCGATAAATTTAAGTTCAAGCCAAATTGGTAAACGAATTGAATGGTTTTGACCCTGAAAGGTTAACGAATGTGACTAAATGGGAAAACTTAATAATTTTAACATTTTGCCCTATTACAATTAATGAGCGTGTTACTTAGCCTACACCTTAAAGGGTTAACTGAAAAACTATTGAAGCCCCATCCTTAGATAAGGAAAATGGATACTAATGTTCAGCCTCCTTAAGCAAAGTTGCATTAAGCTAACTAACCAAATGCATGAGACAAAATGCATAAGCATGAGTAAAAAGGAGCATAAAAATATGATTAACAAAAAAAAAAAAATTTGTTTTGAGTATAAAAATAAAGATTGGTATCCTAATCTAACCAAAGCAACAAAAAAATAATAAAGAAATCAAGTTAATGGTTGGTTGGTAGTCTAGTTTGTAGTCATTTAGACTACAGTTTGGTTGGCAATCTTCTAGTTAGCTAAAGGGATAGGGGCTGCATCCTAGGAGGCTTGGCTTTCTATAGTAAGAGGAGGAGCTTTTAGTAGAATTGGAGCCTTTGTATTGTCAACAGTGACAAGGGTCAATTTTTGTTCTTGATGTTCTTCTTCCCCCTTCTATTCATCATCATCCTTGTCATCTACATTGGATTAATTAGGACATTTTAGGAATAGTACATAAAATTTAGGACGATTACGAAAGTTGTTTGGTTGAGCCTGAATTTTATGACGCAATTAGGAAAATCAATAGATGTGACCCTGTAAATTTGGATTTAGGAAAATAAAATAATAATATAGGTGAATTATTAATCATATATATATATATATATATATTACTTGTTATTTATTGAAAACGTATGGAACGAGTTTCAATCATTAACAAGATATTAGAGATAAATTACATGGATGCTAAGAATTATAAAATGATATAAAATAATATTTACGAAGCATGTATATGGAACACATTTAACGCAATATATATATATATATATATATATACACACAGACACTCACACATAAAAATGCGATAAGAAAACCACCTAAACAAGTATTAAATGAGTAACAATGGAAGTTAAATATAATATAGTTTGTAAATTAGAAGTCTAATGTACTAGTGCATGGAGAATGACCACCGATTCAAAAGCCCCTATAAATTATCACCATATGCTTCTCCTTTGTAGACTTTGGGTAGTTAGAAACATATGGGAAATTAGAGAAGCTAACTAAAGAATGAAGAATTAAGAAGGAAAATAGGAATATTATAGCTCAAGAGTTGGTCCTAATCGAACCAACACCTAATATGAAGTCACCATGTCACCTCGATGAAGCATCCCATTATGAAGCTCCAACATTCTCTTCATGGCTTATAGTGATCGAAAGTTAGTGCAACGGTCGGTACTTCTATACAACTCGATTTTTAATTAATTATTAAAAATATTAGATAAATTCAGAAAATTATAGAAAAATGTATTTTTGGTTATCCTGCATATGGATTTCTAGAAAATGTTATTTTGTTAAAATTAGGTGTTTAAAAATATCATTCTTAAGAAATCACTAAAACTAAGCCAATTTCACTTTCATTTTCAAAACCCTTAACAATGTTGTTTTAGTGCCAACATTTTTTTGTAAAGTACCTATAATATATATTATATTATTATAAATAATTTTTTTGTGAAAACTATTTTATGAATTTTTATCTAATTTTTAGGTCCTTAAATTCTATTAAATAGCTATTTATCAAAATATATTTAATGATATTTCCCAAGAATTTGACTTAGATTCTGATTTGGTTGGTATTATGGTATATTGTAATATGGAATGATGTTAAGGGTTTAAATTTGAAGTGTTGGAAGTGTTAGATTTGGGTCATGAAGACTTGGTGTTGAAATATAAGTAATATGTGAAGTATATAAATAATGAAGTGAAGTGAAGTTTGATTTAAAATTGAGTTGGTGTTGGGTTGTATGTAGTTTGATTCTAGTTATGAGTAAAAATTGTAGAAATTTATGCTAAAATGTGGAGTACATTTGGATCGAAAGCTAAGTTAAACGCTAAAGCAAAGACTAGGTGCAAATAGCTAACTAGGAAGATAATTAGGAACTAAATCAAAAACTTTATATGCTTGAAACACAGTTAGATGAACTTTAGAGAACGAATCAGTAGATGTTTTTAGGATTGTTAGGTAAATTGTGACTAGGAGTTGGATTAGAAAGTGAATCAGAGACTAAATCAGAGGTCAGTTGAGTACGAAATCATTAACTAGTGACCTGGAACCTAGATTACTAGGTATAATAAAACCTTAAATTTAAGTTAATTAGTTGAGTTACAAATAATGACTTACATATAGTAAATGCATAAAGACTGAAATGACATTTATATTGTAACGACTAACGATGAAGATATATCTCAAGTTTAACCTTAATGAGTAAGTGAAAAATTGAGGTAAGTTTAGGACAAATACATAATTGTATTTTGGAGTACTATTTTATAATACTTAGAAGCTTAAGATTATACTTAGTTATGCTTGTAAGTAGTTTGCTTATATCTCTGTGCTTGATTGTATACAATTGGTTTTCTATACTAGATTGCAATTGATTAATTTGCATTGAACTAATTGATCACCTTAAATTGGACATAAATATATCAAATTGGAAACTTAAATCTGTCATGCATTGTAACCTATTTAGGAATAATTAAGGTTCTCTAACTAAATATCGACCCCTTCAAAAGGGATAGCTGAAATGTTCCCTTCTTCATCCTTAATCGAACTAAGTGATAGGAGATGAGGTTGCGGCAAGGGTGAAGGTAGTGGTTCAACGGTAGTTATAGGAGGAGGAATGTCTCCATTACACAAACTTAGGTTTGGTTATGAGCTGATACATACACATTGAAACTCCTCAAACCCAAATTAAAGCTAGTGAAATTTCTCTAATCTCATGACGAATTAGACAACGTGTTACAGTGGCATTTATTTACTCATTGCATTTAAATAATTATTTGATAACCTTGTTTATGCTTGTTGTGTAGTCTTATGTCTCCATCTCAATTGTGCTTGTTACATAGTCTTATGTCTCAATCTTAATTTACTAAGTGACTGTTTACTTACATCTTTATAGAACTTTGTGCAGGTGCTAACTAGGTAGTTACGATATAGCTACCCTAAGGTTAGTTGTTGTTGGATCCTAGGAATAGGGATATGAAATTGAAGAGTAAGTAGACTTTTGGAGCTTTTATTGTAAATTTTGATCTTTTGGTGTCAAACTAAATGCATGTTTAAATAACCTAGGTTATTAAGTCATGTAAGTAATACTTTGGTTACTTGAGTATTGTTTATAGTGCGCATGCTTATTTACATTTGTAAAACTTTTGTAATTAAAATAATAAAATTATCTCATGAATTATTTACTATAAAGCAGGTTAGTTCTGGATGCCTTGTATAAATCAGGTTTATGATGGTGGCTGAGAAGTCAACTTCTATTTTCAGATGGTTTATACAACAAGAATATTATGACTTTGCTACTTCGAAGCCTGGTAGTTACATGCCATCCCTAAGTTAGGGATATAGTAGAGCCAACTTGTTTTTACTAAAACAAATCTCAATATACAAATGTAATCATCATGCTTCTCTTCATTGACAATAGATCTCAATTATGAACATTTTACAACATAGGCCCATCAAGGAGTATCACCTTTCAATTGTTCTACTAACATTACATAATCTAATTCAAGATTACATCATTACACTCGAGTTAACTGATCAAAACCTATAAGGTAACATGGATATCTTCTTGAGTGCTCACATCTTGGTATCAACATATAATCTTCTAAACAACGCTCTCTTTGTCTTGTCCCAAATTGCAAGTCCTTTCCTTCCTTGTCTTCTGTGACTTTTGACCTAAGGATGCATAAACAAACATCCTCTTAGCTCTCTTTGAGCTATGTGAGATTGGATAACAAACATTACATAACAAAAGCATAAGTAAGAAACAATAATCAAGCTAGTACATAGATACTTTAGCCACATAACATATAGTACTAAGCTAAGTAAGATAATGCAAAAATGTATGCCATGCTTATGCATATGAGCTAATGCATCAATATTGATATTTGAGTTCTAAGCCTCATTTTTCATCTGATTGGTCGACTCAATGGGGCAATTAGATGTAATGTTCAAGAACCGAGCAAGAAACAAAGAGCTACCTAAGAGTAAAACCCCCAAATTATAAGCGACGATTGCAAATGAGGAACAACGTTACCAAACTAGTGATGATCATAACAAGGAGTGATTAAAGTAAAAATCTTGAGCGTATGTAAACCTTTATGCTTCAAAATCAATCTTTTCAAAACCAAGAGGATTGTACATTTTGAAAATCAAGTATTTGTTCAAAAAAACAGTTTCATTTCAAATATTTGACCTGTAGATCCCTTTCATGCTATGCCATGCCATAAATGCACCAATAAATAAGTTGGCATGATACTAATCACAATTTCCTAGCAACGCATCCACATTTTGTATCATACGTTATTCAGTTAACTCAATCTTTCTTTGGTGTACTATAAACTAAAACCTTTTATCGATTTTGCTTAAGCGAACACTTTGGAGGTTAAGCCATGTCCTTATGTTTTCTTAGATCCCAATAACATCTTTATAGGTATTGAGTAACACATTCAAGCTTTACAACCAAGTTCAATCTTTTAAGTACATAAACATCATACATTCAATAGACAACATATCCCATAATTTAGAATTTAAGTGAAAAAAACCAAGCACATTACATTAAATTACACGATTCAAAACCTAGTGAGTAGACATAAGTCTACTCTTAACACACACAATATCCACTTATGTAAGAGTAGCATCCTCGCTTTAAATAGCATGTTCAAATTCCTCATTATTCAAGTGACCCAAAATTAAGAGTTCTATGTTAGTGTTTGTCCATGTTATTTAAACATTTCATTAAAGCTTAAATGTTTAGTTAAGAGTACTCTAGTAGTACCTAGGACCTTTAACACAACATTCTACATAATCCCCTTTTGTTTTAGGTCCTTGTTATTTAACCTTCTACAAAATCTTCTACAAGGAAAGGATTCTTATTAACTTTATTACTTATACTTTCTACTCAACCTTATATTTAAGGTTGATCCTAGGATTTAGGCTCATAGAGGCTTCTACTCAAGTTTCTGCTCATATATTTAGTTTCCACTTTATATTTCACTAAGCAACCTTCTACCCAAGCTTCTATTTAGACCCACCTTAGTGTTTTCGCATTGATTTCTTACCAAGTACCTTCTACAAAAGTTTCTACTAACTATCAATTTAAGGCCCTTATTATATTATATATATATATATTTTCCTAGTCATTTTCCTTATCTAGTCATAGGCAACATTTTACAGAAACTTCTACAAGGGTTAATTAGTATTAACTTTTCTATAACTTCACTAAAACTCCTCATGATCATTAATACTTTAGCAATTTTAGACATATACCAACAAGAACACCATTCTAAATAACGATTTCAAGATTCAAACGCTTTCATGAAAACTCATGCATGCTCCTTTTTGAACTCATCATTGTTTCAGTTTTATAAATATAGTACTTTTGACTTGTAAAAAATGCGATAATTCACATGTTTCACCACTTTTTCATCCAAAAACTCATGCAACCATATAAAATATCATTATAATACCAAAAATATGAATAGAAATCAAATTTGATTACAAGCACTTGAAATACTAATTTTTTAAAATTTTCACATTTAGATTTTTTCATAAATAAAAAATAAATGGAAATTGAAGGAGTAGTTTTGTAAAAAATATTGACATAACATGTTAATATACCCAATGTAGATCTCATTGAAAAAGTTTGGATTAGAAATTACATTGCTTGCCCTTTCTAAAATTAGTTCGAAAATTCAATTCGAACATCTTATTTCTTAAGAGCACTATGTGAGACATGCATATTTCAAAGTTCTAATATTTTTCTAAGAAAGTATACTAAAAAAACGTAGAAATACAAATTTTCATAATTTCCTAATTTACTATTTTTAATAATTTATTGAAAATCATGTAAAAATCGAAACTCACCATCATTGCATGATTTGGCTACGAAGCACCACTAAGGGTGTGTCAGCTACTCTAGGTGTTTCTTTTAAGAGCCTACTAGTGGTAGTCACTCATTTCTAGGTGGACATTGGCTTTGGATTTCACGTATGTTTAGATTTTGCATTGATTTTTGCTATTTTTCTCTAAAGTCTCGCAAAACCCAAATAAGCTCTCTAAATTTTCCTTGATATGGTATGTAGCCAAAGAGTGAAATTTGTAGAGAATAAGGGTTTTTATAGTGGATGGATGAGGGAGACAAAGATGCCAAATATCATATTGTTTTAGAAAACTAGGTTCTAATCTTGTAGGCTATCCTTGTTTTGCTCTTAAAAACCATGGACCATCCCTTATTTTATTTCTAAAACCATTTGCAGCCCTTAGGTTTAGCCAAAACCATCTAAATTTATTTATTTATTTTATCTTTTATTCCATATAGGTGTAAGCTTCTTCAACTCTTTATCCAAGCTTCTGTAAGGTCGAACTATACTTCTTCTTCTATTTATATGTATTTAATATATCTTCACTTTCATAATTTATTTATCGAGTGTATATCACCTTTAGATAATTTTTGGAGCCTAATAGTTAACTTTATTATTCAAACAACTTTTAGTTTTAGTTAGCCAAGTACTTTATTGAATAAATTCCTTTTTAGGCATTATTTTAAGAATATAATTTCATGAGGCCATTTCTTCTAAATTTTGTAGCTAAAATCTTATTTGATTCAGTTAGCATCAACCAATGCCTTAATTTCGAGGGTTCAAAACCTACGAAAATTACATCCTACCCTTAACAAAAGTTCCATCTCCAAAACTTAGACATTCCAATATTTACAAATTATAAGTCTATCATTATGCTTTTGCACGCAATTTTGATTCCTACAGAACATCACAATCATCAACTACTATTGGGGTTGTAAATCTAGCAGCTCCATAAAGCAATTATAGTTTCAAATATTTTCATATCATCTTACCATATCAATCTTGTATCGTATACACTCATGCTAATAAATCAAACCTCTTATCATACTCTTTACCATCACAACCCCATAGAGTTATAATTCTTAGTCTCTAAGTCTTTCTAAAGGAGGTATGTTTTACTTTCAAATCAGTACCTATCTACATCATATTTAGGCAAAGTAACTCAACATCCCTCAATTTTTGTTCTTGGCCATTAAGCCTTCTACCCATAACTTATGATCGATTAAGATTCTAACTTTACTCGAAACATATCTTTTCCTATAAAATTCTGTTCATCTCTCAATGTGACTATTACAATAATCTTACAAATGTCACTCTATTAATTTATCCATGCCTATTTTAGTGTATGCATGAGCCCTTAAAAATAACTCTTATACCTTTCAAGTTATATTTCCATTAACACAATAAAAATCTACCCATCCTCCTATTATTCTTTACCAGGAATATTTATCTATTAGAGCTTTTCAATATCATTGTTCTCAATATAAAACAACATACTTTTTTCCATCATTATTCACCATTCATGGACCTAGTCTCATTCATGTTGTTAATATTTATCTTCATAACTCATGCCAACTTATTAATCACTTTAAAAGTCATCTCTACATCTAATTGTTTTTCACATTTAATTGTATATTTAATTCCATTCACTCTTAAACAAGAATATAATTAGAGTCTCTAGTATGACCTCTAATGATCCATATAATCTCATTATCATCATCATCTTATAAGTCAATACCATTTACTCTAATATATTCATTATGCTCTAAAATAAAGTGATAAGGCGATAGCAATTTGATGATATCATCTCATTATTCACCTCTAAACCCAAATCATTAATCCATACTTAAGACTATGTCTTAGGAAACCAATTATAATCCATTGAACTCAAATATCCAATCGCTGATTTCAAACCATCAAGCTATTGAATCTTCCATATTAACTTCTAAGTTTTGAGATGTATAACTATTATCTCAAATGATTTCCTATCATTACTTTCATCTCTTTCATGCTTAAATCAATAGATCTTATTGGGATTCTTTAAACAAATATCCAATTATAGTCTCCAATGCAACATTCAACAATCAATGTCTTATGATTCAAAACTGAAGGATTCTCAATATTAACTTCTATGTTTCTATGCTCCCATCAAGTAAGTTCACCAAATTTCAACCCTATTTTCTACCATCTAGAATTTTCATCATAAATTTACAATACCTCTTAGTTATATTCTACTTTAGCTTCTACAGTTCAAACTTTATATAGTTGTTTCTAGGATATTTTCCATATTACCTTCATCTTCTATAACTTCCTTATTCTCCACACATCACTTCTACTTAATTATAAGTCCTCTCATTTCATAGAAAATTAGTTTAGACTACCATCAATCCATTAAAATTCATGGTCAATGTATATTTGATCTCTTCTTTGAACCCGGTTCATTAGGTGCTCTTTTTTACAAACACCATGGTCTTTTGTTTTCTTACATTATCTTCTTATATCCCTTACATATATCAAAGTGTAAGAATCAAGAGTATATATACACCATTATTATATATATTATATAATGGATCCTCTCTACTCATTTATGATATCACCTTTGGTATGCAATTCATTCCTCTTTTAAGCCATGATATATCATTGATAGATTCATTCCAATATGCACCATCAGCATCCATTCCATTCATGCAACTCACCTTAACCTTAATACATTATAAATAAAATTCTAAAGCTCTCACTATTGGGTTCATGTATCTAGTCCTTTATCTTGTCAATAAGAGTACAAGTAATAATTCACACTTCAAATCTGATTCCTTACATAATCTGATTATCACCAATGCATTTATAAGTTAACAACATTCACTCACTCAAATCAATCACACACAAAGCATATATCTCTAAGCAATAAAACAATAATTATATTTCAATATTTATGTCGCATCCTAGCATAGCATAAGATGCCCCATTACATTGGTAAACCTATTGTAAATAAGCTCAATTCTAACAAAACAACACTTAATTATATACATGGCACTTAAAGGAGTTTAGTTGTAGGCTTTTGGTTACAAATATTTGCACCATTTACAATTTTCATAAAAACTTAAACACTAAACTTTAGTTAAACTTCTAAGTCTCCATTCTACTTGTTTAGTGACACTTTCACTTTCAAAATAGCTCAATCTATCTACCGCTCTCCAAAAGTCCATCCTCGTTGCTGGTGGCGCCTTAAAAAGTTGCATCTTATCTTAAGGATAAGAGAAAACTTATCCCCTCAACTACTATAAGCTAAGTGAGAGTGGAAAATAAGCAACAATATACTAAAACACCTAGCACAAGCACTTAAGTTTCATATTTAGTTAATATCTGACCATCAAATGAGATAATGCAGATTATATGCGATGCTAATGCACGTGACATACATTGGTATTGATATTATAGGCAACCTAGCAACTCATTCGATTTACTCGACTACAAATCCAAGCATTCAAAGAATATATTCAAGAACCTAGCAGATTATCTTAGCTTAGCAAAACCATGGAGCATAGTTGTAGTGTTGATCAATGCGAAACTATATGTACAAAAGCCTAGCTTTATAAATTTGTCTTAGCAAAAACATAAGTTTTAAGGAAATATTGACTCATAAATCATTTTCGTGTCATGCCTTGAATGCATTAGCTAATTCTTAATCAACATCAAGTATAATAACAAGGTTTATCATGTTCATTTTATCTCTACTTTAGGTTTCGAGTTTGCTTCTAAATTAGCTTTTGACTTGAATACTCATTATAGCATAAGTCTTCATAAATTTTACTCACAACTAGGTCTAGAATTCACCACATAAAACATTGCCAGCATCATACTCACAAAATACAGCATCACTAAGTACTTACATAGCAAATCCAAGTAGCATTTAGACAATCATTCCAATCACACATAAGAACATTCACTATTTAATAATCAAATGCAAATCGAGTACAACACAACAATTCTAAGCATAAAAAACCACAACCATGTGCAAGGACATTCATTCTCCACTAATCAAATGTAAATCTATATCATATACACACAAATCCACTTACCTAGCTAGTGGTACAATCTTAAATTACTCGTTAGCATAAACTTCCTCCTCCATGACTTCACTTAGTAGGAGTAAGCACTTCTAAGGTTAATTACAAGTCATGAGTATATATATACATGTACTAGTTAAATACTCATTTGTTGGTAGTTAGTTCGTTGTAAGTTGGTTCCCATTTAGTCTCTAAGTTTGATTTTGAGTCAATTTCTAAAACAACTTCTTATCACACTATCCTCTTTTACAAATCATAATTTCTCGACCAATAAATGATTTTTATAAATTACCCAAAATTGCCAAATCCTCTAAGTTAGGTTTTGAATGATTTTATAGCAACTTTCTTTAATTAGAAATCCTTTGAGTTACTATCTAAGCTATCTAGGGGCCACTCATAATATCAATTTTATCCTCTAACACAACTTTTAAGTTTCTTCTACAAACCCTTCAAATTTAGCTTTGTAGGTATCGAGTCAATTCAAGTATTATAGGTAATTACCCTAAGCCAATGAAGTTGATAAATTTAAAACTGATTAAAATTTTAAACTTAAATATAATATGAATGAGAAAAACCTTAAAATTTTTTATCGAAAACTTAATTGCATATAAAAACCTTAAACCTTATGTGCATCTAAACATAAAAGATTGAGCCTAAGCATGACTAAAACCCTAAACCTATAAACATAAGCTTATAAACATACAAATTTACCCTAAAAGTAATAACACCTTACTCGAATATAATTACTGACTACCACGTATATTGCGTAAAATCGTTAACGAATTAATAAAGATAGCTTCTAAATGTTCTTAAATCTAAAAAATGATAACTCAATTGATAAATTGATAAAATTTTAAATATTAATTTGTGATTATTTATAATTTCATATTCATATATATAGATATATATATATTAGTTTTTTGTTAATTTAATTATTTTGATTAATTTTACTACATATCCTACATTTATGTATTAGATAGTATACATTTATTTTTCATTCTATATTTTCTATCACAATTATTTCATCATAAATTTTACCTAAAAGTTAAGAATACTTAAAGAAAAGTTAATCTAATTATTTTATAATTTTTCTTTTCTTTTCTTTTCTTTCTTTTCTTTTCCTCTCTTTCTTTTCTTCCTTTTACTTTTCTTCTTTTCCTTTTTTGATTACAAACTTTTCGGCTACTGATTGCTTCTTTTAGATTTCAACATATGCTTATTTTTATGGGATTAAAAGCAAAGACCAAGTGGAAAAGGGCAATGTCATGACCCTACAGGGGCCTAATAGGATTACTTAAAATTTCTATGACATGTGTGCACCTATGATATGAAAACCGTCTTGCAAGTCAGGGATTGCAAGACTCTAAATGATTAATTACTAAGGTTACTAATTTTTAAGTAATTAATTTACTATAAAATTCAAATATAAATTACCATGGGTGTCCGATATCCCACAGTTCTTCAAAACCGCAAAGAATTGGAATCCCCTACCAAATAATAAGATAGGATATACCAATATTACAAAAGAAATACAAGAAAAATTAAATTATCAACAAAGGTTGTTTATGTATCATCTAAAGAGTGCTCAACTATTTTTAATACTAAGATACATATCTTCATCTCACACTCGGTACTCAAGACTTATCCCAATCCCAATGTAATTAAACCTGCAAAAAACAACTATGAGGGAGTGAGTATATAATAGCTTAGTGTGTTCGTTCCTCACCACCACCGTTCAAGTAAGTTATCACACATTATTATCACTCGTGCAAGCAAGCTATCTACATATAAAATGAATGCAGGCGCGATGAATGCAAGCAACACATCCATAGGAGTCTGGAACTATGGAAGGTGTAGAATTATGTCGTCTACACTTCGATTATCTTCTGTACTTACCCACACAGGGCACTTCAGCTTACCCACATGAGGCTACCTAGGGGCCTCACCCCACTAGGTGGCACTTGACTATTACCCTAGCCAAGAAAAGAGTTTCAATTCAAATAGGGGGATTCCAAACTAGAACTATCCATCCTTCAAGGCCCTTCGGGCACAAACTTGCAAGTCCATCTCACAAACCAAAATTAACTAAGGCCTTACAGGCACAATAAAGCAAGTCCTCTCAATGTCAAGTGGAGAACCCATGCTAACTTTGCTTTAACGATAAAATATCATTTCTAACATTGCGGCTCTTATCAAAATCGTATAAAATACGTTTAAGATTAGGAAAACTTTTTCCAAAAATACCCTTTTCAACATTTTGCAAAGCTAGCACTCTCCATCCATACATTTATTGGGTCATAGACATGCGACGAATAGAACTGGTTATTTGGGTCAAATATTTATATTTATCAATTACAAAAAAAAAGATCACACAGATGATGGTATATAAGCAGAACAGTCATTCAATCATACAAGCAACAGCAAGCAGCAAAACATCATATAAGTAACACGTATAAGCAAGTTGCAAGTCATTAGAACTCCCTCACCTGGATTATTGCTCATTCTCCAAGCTTTAGGGTTTCTAGAACTTGATATTGAATGCCTAAATCAAAATAGTAAAACTTATAAGTATTCTGAGAAGTCAAATTCCTTAGTTAACTAAAAGTCTACTATAGTTTATCTAGTTTCCCAATATACCCTAAGTTTTATATTTATAGGGTTTATCATACTCAATGAGGTTAATAGTAACTATTTTCTTATATTTGTAAGTTATGAGACTTCCTTTATGTATTTTGTAACTTTTTCATTGTAATTCCGATACTTGCTAACTTGTAGTCATTTTTTATTGTTTTCGGATGTACGTTCACATAGTGATGTCCGTTTTGGATGTTGTGACTCGTAATTTAAATTGTGATATAAAAATATCACCAAAATTATTATTTAAGTTTAAAAATTATAAAATATTAATTTTTGCTTTTTCTTAACATATTTATGATTTAATAATTATTGAAATCATATATTCAATATTTTTATCATTTTGAGTATATTTTCCTATTTTTTGAGATTTTTACTTTATTATGATTATTATCATTATTATGACCTTTATTATTTCTATTATTTCTCATTTTCTTATTATTTATGTACTTCACGATTTATACATACATATATATATCTATATATATTTTCATTATACTACATATACATAATATAGGTTATACGCTCTATGTATGTATATACTTATTTTATAAAAATAAACATACTCTTATGTACATATATATATTCATGTATTTGTGTTTATACTTATAATTATACTTATGTAATTCCGAATACTTAGATATATATAAATAATTTACAAATACCTATTCTTGTATTATATATTCGGTATATATATATTTACATAGTATTTATTATAAAGTATGTATACTATATGTTATACTTATATTTTATAATATATGCGGTTTATTGCAATATATATACTCTATATTATATATATATATGTCTTATATACATATTTATAAAAATACACCGCTACATATATACTATATGACTATACCTATATATATATATATATATATACAAAAATAATTATATAGGTATACATATATATATATGATTTATGGTACATACATATATATATATACTATAGTTTATTTGATGAAAATACTTAATACTAATTATATGTATTCTAAAAAAAAATACATAATACATACTCTACCGTATAATATACCTATATACATATATGCATACATACATACATACATAATACATGTATTTATGCACATATACATGTATTACTAATGATATATTAAAAAATACTATACAAATACTTCATTTATACGTGCATATACTATATAATATACATCCATACTAAAATAATTTATTTACCTTTTTCTTTTAATTCTTTCTTCTTCTTTTCCTTCTTCGTTTCTTTCTTTCTTTTTCTTTCTTTCTCTTCTCACGGTTATGCTTCCAGAATTGTTTTTCTCTCTTTCCTTTTTCCGTTTTGTTTCTATGGTTTTGTTTTGTTTTTTTTTTTTCATGTGAGTTAGCTTAAAATTTAAGCTAAGTAATTATGAAAATTTTATTTTTCATTTTTCTTTTATTTTCCAATCAATACTTAGCAATTTTCTTTTCTTCATTTAGGTGGCTATTTGATTCTAGAATGTTGCAATTGTGAAAAAGAAGAAAAGAGTGAAAAGAGATAAATTGAAAATGAAAGAGAAGGAAAATGAAAATTATTAATAAATATATGTAATTTTTCGAATCATATAAATTATAACAATTCTCCTTGTAAATTAATTTTCAAATTTTTGTGAAATTTTATCAATTTAATTGGTACCCGTTACAATTATAATTTTTACAAGTTATTGTGGCGATTTTGTTAAAATTTCATATAAATAGATAATTTAGTCGAAAATTATATTCGACTATGATTATATCAATATTGAGTAATATTTAATTATTTTATAGATTTATATTTATAATTTTAGGGTTTCGATCAAATTCGGGTTCAATTTTGATTAATGGTATGTAAGTCAGTTTTAGGGTTTTAGTATGCGATGTAGAATTTTGATCAATCTCTAAGGTTTTTACTACTTATATTATATTTAAATTTATGATTTATTAAATTTTTATCTTGCTCGGCTTTAATGACTATTCAAGTCATCTATAATATTAGGGCTTAATTCTACTCTAAATAGTTAAATTTGCGGGGTTTACAGGCAAAGTCAATTCCAACATTGTCATCTTATCCTATATAATTTTTTTCTCTTCTCTTACTTTTTAGTTTTCCTTTTCTTCTTGTCTTCTGTCGGTGGTTTATACACAAAAAGTACTCTCCCTTTCTTTTACCTTTCTCTAAGAAACAAACCATAAAAATCAAGTTTTATATTTCCTATTCTAATATAAAGTCTATTGTCATCTTCCCATCAATTGTAAGAAGACTAAGGAGGGAAATTTCAATTGTTATGTAATATTAGATTCATGTGTATACATTGTTATATGTGTATTTTGTATAGTTCCATGTATTTTAGTAGCATGTAATGGAGTCCATATGTATTTTCTTATCTTTGTAACAAAAGCTATATGTACATGTATTGAAGTTATATATATATATATATATATATATATATATATAAGTTGTTATCTTCATGAGTTTATATATATATACCTATTTATGAATATAACAATATTTACATATGTGTTATAATTAATTATGTAAACATATAGTATATAGAAAAAAAATATATATTTCTGTATAATGTATGTATACATATGTATAGTATATAGTATATTTAAGTTACTATACTTATATTCTAGGTATATTATGAATTTACATATGTAAATATGTATAAATAAGATAAGTGAACATAAGAATACATAGATCTATCAGATGTTGCCACATCAACACCTTATATTTATAATTAAAAGTGAAATAAATAAGCATTTAACCTTAAAATAGTAAAATAAATGATTAATCATAAAATATAATTAAAAATAAGAAATTTTCAAAAATATAAAATTTAGAAATTAATTAAATTATAAATCATTAAAGATAAGCTTAAAATAATAATTTATAAATATATAGCTTAAAATAATAAAATTCACAACATTTTTAGACCATAATGAAAAATGCGGGTTATAATGTCTAAAACAGACTATTCTATGTGAAAGTACATCTGAAAATGATAAAATTCAACTATAAGTTCATAAAAATCAGAGCTAAAATGAAAAAGTTATTCGTGATTAATAAAAAAGCTCGAATTGAGAATTACATACAAATAAATAACAATTTTAGGTAGAGTTTACTAAATACTTATGTAGATTAAATATCTCACTTAAATACTTACTATCTTTCACAATTTCTAATTATTAGGTGATCCCAATACGGATACCGACCTCTTAACGGATTATTACGATCCTTAGTAGATTCTATGATCGAGTGAGTACTCCCGATAACTCCATATTTGTTTTGTGCTTGTAGATAATGCACCTAAATTAAATATTAATAACTTGATACATGGGGGTTCGGGTTAGCATGTGCCTAAATATTGGTTGTGTGTTGTGTAAAACGTTGTGAAATATAATAGCTAAATAATCAACTGCTTCATTTATTGCTACATAATTGAATGATTTGTTGATATTGATTGATTACCTAATAAATTAACTTAATTAGACACAACTTAACTTAAATTAAATGAATCTTGTATTAGTACGAACATTGCATATAATGTTTTGATGTCACTTTACACGATTGGTAATGAAGGGCCTTGTAATGATGGGATTCCCATATGATTTAATTAGTATAGTGTAGGAGCATTGGTACAACAAGACCCTACTCTTAGCTTGTGGGTTTACCTAGTGTGATGTTAACTGTAGGTGGCTGGGGGTTGAGTCTAGAAACCACTGCTGTAGGATGTAAGCATTTGTAAAGGCTGCCTTACTATTAAACTTAGGAATTTGTGTACTATTAGATTTTGGAAATAGAAACATATTTTATGAAATATGGAATTTTTATATATGGTTAAAAATCTAAGTGTTAGAACCCGATTGTGATTAGTGCTGATATATCTTTAATCCTTACTTTAGAGGGTATTAAATCCGATGTTGTATGCAATACTGGTCAACTACAAATATTGATTAACATACTGTTTGTTTATGCATTCATATGTTATTAATTAATTGTTTGATAACTTGCTTGCTAATATAGTATAAGGGATATCTCACTAAGCTCTTATAGCTTAGTCCTCAATAGTTTTCTTTTGCAAGTTGTTAAAAAATTAGGCGTACGTTAAGAGCTAAGTATTGAGAACCAGCATTGAAATGCATAGAAGTTAGAATTTAAAGATAGACTATATAACTGGTTTAAATTATTACATGTATTTATATTTTATAACTTTCATAAGTTTAAGTTTTAGATCTTTACTACCAGATCTTATCGTTAAGTAAGGGATACCGATTCTCTATGATTTTAAGGAACTGTAGAATATTAGATATCCATAGTTATTTGCATATTACAATAATTTAATAAATAAAAAATTGGAGAATAGTGATTAATTAATTAGAGTCTTACAATCTCTAACTTGCAAGACGATTTTCGCATCATTGGTACACATGAGATATGAAAATTCCAGGTAATCCTACTAGGTCCCCTTTAGGGTCATGGCATCTTTAATTTAAGCTCCCTACTAAACTATCCTCTAAGCTACCTTTGGACTTTGTTATCTTTTGAGTTTTTAGGAAAAATAACCTTTAACCAAGCTTTTGAATCTCTTATTTTTACATTTAACACATAGATTTTGCCTCTAACTTATTCTTTGAGTTTCATTATAATGCAAATATTCATTTACAAAACCTTTGAGCTATCCTTTGCCTTTAACCAATGTCCTTACATTTTGTTAATTCGCTTACTTTCTTTCAAGTTACAATTATAGGGTCAATTTAAAACAATAGGCAACACTACTCCAAATAGCCTTCCATAACTTCATTACTTCTCAAACCTTTATACATTACATTGCCAATTTACCAATTTTACCCTTAATCAACATATGGAGCAAAATATGTGTAAATAATAAAAAACTATATATTACTTAATATTTGTACTTTACGAAATCCATGAAATGCACATTATATTCAAAAAATTATAGTGGTCATATTATGGTTTGAAAAAAAAAAAACTAAAATCTCTTGTTATATTATATACTCTACAATACGTATTTGAGCTCTATTTCTTCGTTAAATGACTAAAAATAGGGAAATAATCATACTTAACTTTGAATTTAGAATATTGTACATATACTAATCACTAGAAGTTAGACTAAATTGATTTTATACACAAAATACATTAAAACCCCCTTATTCCCTCTAATTAGCAAAACTACTAATAAGTACCAAATAAATTACCATAAATAATAAACAAGATATTTTTTGAAAATTCTTATTACCATAAATTATAGGAGTGTTACATAAAAATTTTCAGCTTGAAACAACATCATTTAATATTTTAGAAAAATTAATCAAAATTCATCATAATAGGGCATATTCTTAAGCAAGTGCCATAAATCAACATTATTTCAAGGAAATAAAATTACCAAATGAAAGTACATATAGAATAACCTAAGGAAACCAAATTTCATAATTTTCTAGGCTTATTTTGTATTTTTAGAAAATGAATCAAAATTGAGTGCAAAATTTAGCCTTATTAGCTCACAGTCATTTGGCTACCTTTTGACTAGCCAAGTGTGTTGGCCTAACTCCTCTTGCCACTACTTGTTTAAGTCCAAAGTCTTGTGTTGTCAGGTTATGCATAGCTACAGAAACCTAATTTCTCCTGTTTTTACTTCAAATTTTCCTTATTTTTTGTAAAATTTGTGTGTATGGTTTCTAGAGAGAATTCCTGATATTTGGATGACCAAAAATAAGCAAGACTAAAGTTTGAATTCTTTTATACAATGCTTAGGTTGGTGGAGTGGGGAAAAGTAATTACAAGTGTTAATTTGTGGGTTATTTTGGTATTTTGTGAAAAATTTCATTTCATTTGCCCTTACCAGCTTGCACATGAGATTTCCTATTGCATTGAAGTCATGTCACGACTAAATCCATGAATTCTAAGTGTATTTGATATTTATTATATTTTCTATTAATTAATTAAGATTTTTAGTAATTATTTGGTATATTTAATATTATATTTCTGTATTAAGTATATATTGTATATATTACATAACTATATAATCACGTAATATGTCATTTGACCCCTAAATATTATTTTTATAACTTAAATAATTTATCTCTCTCGGCTCATTACGTTTTGAGACTCAAATGTCAAGCTTCCGATAATTAATAAACATACTAGGTAAAAATACACTTTATTGAAATTAAATATTTTATATACACTATTATGAGAAATTAATCCTCCTAATACCCTTGGTTTAATTTTTATGACTTTATATTAAAATTTGGCTCAATTTGAACAAAATTGTCCGAAGGCCCTAAATTGTTCTAAACATCCTAAATGTCCTAACTCAGATTGGTTTGTTTAGTGACTATGATACTTAATCAACTAGGTATCACAGCTCACATATACTCCTATTTGTTATTTTCAAACTTGTAATCACATCTTTGAACAACTAGTATAATCCATAGATCTAATCTCTAGCTTAAAATTATAAAACAAATCATGAAGATTATCGCATGTTTACCCCTAATATTCACAATCTCCAATTCCTTATTAAAATTTTGTAATACTCTAATCATCGTTATACAATTTTCCATATATGTGCAATTAGGAATACCTACTGGCATACAATTCCAACATTCCAGATTTTACATTTCCAAGTTTTTTTCCCTAGATTATCTCATATTGATTTTCTACCATGATATGCAATTATCATTTCAATTTCTATTTGCATTACTGCTTCAAACTACTTTGATTAATTCTACAATATCTATTATTCCTTATTTCCAATCAATTTATCTTAATTTATTAATAGCTTCCATTCTTAAACTATAACTATTAAGTGTTAACTTTACTTTACCTTAAATTCTCATCCATGGTGCGAATTGTGACCAAGAATTGATAAAGTCAGTCACTAGATGGGTCTAAGCTTGCAGAAAGCTTGAAAGGAGTAATGAGGAAAATGCGCGAAAGAACACTGATAAATGAAAGCTAAGCAAAACCAATAAATAGCTCTAGAGAATATGACGCACCAATGGAACTTCTAAAGACTCGTGGCACAATTTGATATGACGTACAAATTGGTCTGGTGAGGTTACTTTCCACTTAACCTTGCTTAAGGGAAATGATAAGAGTGATGCCAATCATAAAACAATAGAGTGTTTATACTAGGAAGGAAAAATACTTAAGTATATTAATGGTAATTTCTGTATATGTCATTGCAGCTATAATTATAAGGGTATTTATACCCATAAGTTAGGGTAACTTGCTCAAAAAGGAAAAGACAAAAAGGGCACTTCCTAAGGTAATAAGCTATACAAAGGGGTAAAAATGAATATATAAGGAAACCAATCATCGATGTAATGGATTCTACACATGATATTGTACACATGGTGATGCTGTATTGGTAACGCTGTTGGAAGATGTAGACAAAAAGTACGGATAGCTTGCTTATCTAAGCAAGGGTGGCTTAGTTAGTCCGGACTTTCTCTTTCTCGGCATCTCGGTAGGGGTGAGGCTAAGTAAGTAATTGGCCAAGCATGTGTGAGAGTGAAGATGGGTCATTATCTTGGCCTTTAGTTTTTCGGCACTTAACATACGAGAAATAGGTAGTCACTCAGTTCGGTAAGTAAAATGGGTCGGTAAGGAGATACTTAGCTTCCGCATGAGTCAGCTAAAATAGGAGGATTCATCTTGCCAGTCCCTCTAGTCCTCGAGCTTAGCTGCAGGTTAGAGGTCCGATAGCCTAATTCTCATAATTCCCAGGTTGTTTTCGATCTGAGATCAAATCCAAATGGTCTTCGATAAGCTCTCCATCAGGGTGATACGAGCTGAGGTTGACAACATTGAAGGTGTAAAAAACCCCAAAGTCCTCGGGCAACTCCAATTTGTAGGTGTTGTCATTCATCTTCTAGAGGATTTTAAAGGTCCTTTAGTTCGTGTAGATAATTTGTTCCTCCTTTTGTTTAGGAATCGTTCCTTACTAAGGTGTAATCATACCAAGTCTCCTGGTTAGAATTTCTTAGCCATCCTACCTTTAGTCTTCTCTTGCATTCTTTTAGCAACTTGGTTGATGTATCGAGTGATCTTATCATAGATGTACTAGAGGGATTATGCTTTTGTCGAGGCATCAGGGTCCTCTTGCACGGGTACAAGTACAGGGGTATGGTTAAGGGGTAACTTGGGATTGAAACCATGAACTACCTTGAAGGGAGTTTTCTTAGTAGTGTTATGCACTATTCGATTATAAGTGAATTTGACCATTGGTAAGTAGACATCCCAATCAACTAAGTTCTTTCCCATTGCAGTTCAGAGTAGTGATCCTAAAGTACGATTGACTACCTCTGTTTAGCTGTCAATTTGGGGGTGACAAGAAGTACTAAATAGTAGTTTAGTCTCCATCTAATGCTACAAGGTCCTCCAGAAATGGCTCAAGAACTTCAGGTCTCTATTGGAGACTATACTTCTCGACACGCCGTGTATTCGTACAATTTCCTGCAAGAAAAGAGAAGCAATGGCCGAAGTATCGTTAGTTTTGGAGCAAGGCACGAAATATGCCATTTTGTTGAACCGATCCATGATGACCATTATAGAATCTTTGCCTTGGGTAGTTTGTAGTGGTTTGAGAACAAAGTCTATGCTCAATTCAGTCCATGGCTTCATCGAGACAAGCAAAGGCACTACTTTTCCTTATACGGCTTGGTACTTAGCCCTCTTATACACTGCACAGCTCTCAACAACTCGATGTACATCTCTTCTCATTCTTAACCAAAAGAATCAACCATTCAACAGTTCATAGGTCCTTTTTTCTCCAAAATATTCGGAGAGTCCTCTACTGTGGGTTTCCCTTATCAACAATTCCCATAGTGAACAGGTCAGTACGCATAATTTTCCACCTTAAAGTAAGTAACCATCCTTTGCATGATACTCATCCACCGTTCTTCCATCAATGCATCACATGATTATGGGTCCAAAGTGTAGGTCCTCATAATACTGTTATTTGATACTTACAAACCTAAATACCTTAGTTTGCAATTTAGATAAAAGTGCATGTCTTCTTGAAAGAGCATTCGAAACGACATTGCTCTTTCCTTGCTTATATTTTATTACAAAATTGAATCCTTCAAGGAATTCAACCTACCTCACTTGCTACTTTAATAACTTAGTCTGACTTTAAAGGTACCTCAGTGACTTACGATCAGTATATATAACAAATTCTCTTGACAACAAATAGTGCTACTATACTTATAGTATTCAAATCAATGCCAAGAGTTCTTTATCATATACAAAATAATTCAACCGTGGTCCTTTAAGCTTCTCGTTATGGAAGGCAATTGGTCAACTGTCCTACATTAGGATAGCACCTATTCTAACTCTTGATGTGTCATACTCCAATTCAAATACTTTCTCGAAGTAAGGTAGAACTAACACTGGAGTAAAGGTCAACCTCTCTTTTATCTCGGTAAAGCTCTTTTACTCCCTTTCTCCCCATCGGAAGTTAGTGTTCTTTTTTGTGAGCTTAGTAAGTAGCACAGTGAGGGTACTAAAATTCCTGATGAACTACCTATAAGATGAAGCAAGTCCATGGAAACTTCTTATGTCGGCATAAGTAATAAGAGTTGGCCACTCAAAAATTGCTTAGATCTTCTCATCATCCACTCGCAATCCTCCTTAACTGACTACATAGCCTAAGAATACCACTTCCTCCTGGCAAAAGCAACATTTCTTTAGATTGCTGAATAGTATCTTAGCATAGAGGATATCCAGAACAGCATGTAAGTATTCACAATGACTCGGCATGTCAACACTGTAGGCCAAGATATCATCAAAGTATACTATGACATACTTCTTTTTAAGATGTCTTAACATGGTTCATTAGTCTCATGAAAGTGTTCAGGGCATTCGATAAGCCAAAGGGCATGACCATCCATTCGTATAATCCATATCGAGTCTTGAACGTCGTTTTCCACTTATCACCTAGCCTCATGCGGATTTGATGGTAGTTAGATTTAAGATCAATCTTGCTAAAAATCTTAGCTTCACTCAGTTCATCCAACATGTCTTCTAGCCTTGGGATCGAGTACCTGTATTTGATTGTGATCTTGTTCATGGCTCGATTGTCTACATACATCTACCAGGTTCTATCCTTCTTCGGTACTAGAAGCGTCAACACAGCGCAAGGGTTGAGACTTTCTCTGACATAGCTTCTTCCCAACAACTCATTGACTTGTTGTTGGAGCTTAGAAGCCTGCTCGGGATTCATTTGATAAGTTGGCTTATTTAGTAGCATGGTACCGAGTACTAAGTCAATGCAATGCTCTATGACTTAAGTTGGGAGCAACCCCTTAAGTAATTGTTCTAGGAATAGGTTGATATACTCATCCAACAACTTCTTGATTTCTTAAGGTAGTTCATCCCGCTCCTTCATTTCTAATAGTTGCATAACCAACTAGAGGGTTAGCTCGTCAGCATTGATGGCGTCTCGAAGCTCGACTTTACTCATCACTAGAGCCTTCTTCGATCCACAAGCAAGTTTTGTTTGCAATTTATTAACCTATCTTGATGGCATTGAGTTCAGTATTATCTTTTAATCATCCTTTTCAAACATGTACGTATTCCTGTAGCTATCATGGATAACTCTCCTATCAAACAACCATGGTCTACCTAGCAATGTGTGGGGAGTGCACATAAGCAATACATCGCAACAAATCTGGTTAGTGTAATTCCTTATAGTGATCGATAGTAGTATTTGCTAAGTGACATGTAGTGTTCCTTTCTTACTTAATCAATGCAACTTTGCCAATCCCTCTAGTCCTCACACTTGACTACGGGTCAGAGGTTCAGTAGCGTGATTTCCATCAATCTTGTCTCATATTAAGTATTAACGATCCACAAACTCCCTTCTTATCACCACTAAACCAAAACCTCTTATCTCTGTTTTCTTATGCAATTCTCTATTCTTTACCTTGTTTCTCCAACAACTTTCGATACACATATTAATTGAACTCTTATATGATTCATAGTTATCACTTCTACTATCATTCAGTTCACATTATCTAACTATTGTAGCTAAACTTATGAAAGCTATCGTTATTCCTTTGTCTCTCTCATATAATATCTTTGATCATTCATTTTGTAATGTTAACATCTCTTTTAGTTACTATTGACATCATAAACCATAGTTACTTGTCACACTTAAGCCTTGTTTTAAAGTATTTCTTCCTTTCATACATCTTACTTCATCCTTTACTAAAGCCTTTCTCCTTTTAATAGACTTTAATCTGCTAACATAATATCATATTTCTCATCCTCTACAATCTTTTCCCTTTATCTTGTTTTGTGTCCACATGAGTTACTTATATCCTCTACGAGCTTCACAAACTTCTCATTAAGCCCTTATGCATATTTTCTCTTTTCAACTTATGGTATATTACATGTTCACTTCCTAAAGAGATCTCCATTAGCCACCATCAGAAGTATATATTCATTAACATACTTTTTAGTTACCTACGATGGGTTTATCGCATGGTAAACAAAATATAACAGTATCGATCAACCATGCATACTAGTCTCTAACACAACTGTATCATCATACTTCACTATCGAATACAAACAAACGTATAGTAGATAATCAAATATAGAATAGGAATTGTATCCAAGTAACCTTCTACTGGACTTTCTACAAGGCTAATATCATGTCCAAGTAACTTTGTACTCTTTCTTTATGCTCTCAAGTAAAGATTCATATCTAAAAGAACTTCTACCATTATTTCTATAGTACTACTTTATTCTAAGATTCAAGTTTCCTATCTACTATCACATCATTGTTATTTCTTTCATTTACTATCAATAATAAAACCAAAATTCCACTCTTTTCATTCAAGTATGTCACATTTTTCCACAAACTTGATAATCATCCTTAGCCTATGCTTACAATCCTCAAATCTTCAGAAAAACTGTAGTAAATGACTCTATCTATACTTTAGTCTACAACATTCACATAATTTCTATAATTTTTTTATATTCCATTAACACCTTTAATTCATCGATTTTGATTTTCTAGGCTTAGTCCAATATCTTCTCAAAAAGACAATACTTCATCGAGTTCCAAAGCATTTCTCTAGTACCCTTCAAAATTAAATTCACTTTGATATTTCTTAACCATACTTCAATTAGTTTCCAATCCATCTTCTTAGGCAATAGGGTTTAACTTAGCTAACGTTAGTTAACTTCCACACAAAAGTTTCTACAAAATAAGGCTTAAGTAACCCAATTCCTAGCTACTCTACACATCTCATGCACATTTAGTTCTATGGTCTCTAATTTATGCTATGATACCACCAACTATAGCACCCTAACTCAGTAGACTCTTGCTTTTACTTTTTTTCCTTATAAAGATCTCTAGGTGCTAGGGAGACGGTATACTACATGCTATCCTCATGTTAGGGATATGGTGGAGTCAACTTTTTTTGACTAAAACAAATCTCTATAAACAAATAGAATCATCATACTTCTCTTTATTGATCATAGATGTCACTTATGAACACTTTATAACATGGGCCCCACCAAGGATTATTACCTTTCAATTGTCTTAATAACATTACATAATCCAATTCATGACTACATGATTAAACATACAATCTTCTACTTAATGCTCTCTTTACCTCATCTCAGTCTACAAGTCTTATCATTCCTTATCTTCTATGACTTGTGACCTGAGGATGCACAAACAAACTTCTCCTTAGCTCTTTGTGAACTAAATGAGAGTAGATAATAAACATAATAAAGCATAAGCATAACCTTGAAATAATAATCAAGCCAGCACATGGAAACTTTAGTCACATAATATATTGTACCAAGTCTAGTTAAATAATGCAAAAATACATGCCATGCTTATGCATGTAAACTAATCCATTGATATTGATATCCGAGCTTCAAGCCTCTTTTTGCATCCGATTAGTCAACTCAATTGTGCATTAGATGTAATGTCTAGGAATTGAGCGGGCAATAAGAAGTGGCTTAGGAGTAGAACCCCTAAATTCCAAGCGATGGTAAGAAATGGGGAATAGCTTTTACTAAACCGGTGATGATCACAACATTGAGCAATCAAAGAAAAATACCCGAGTGTATGAAAGCCTATATGATTCAAAATGGAGCTTTTCAAAACCAAGAGAATTTAGCTTTTTCAAAATTGAGTACTTGTTTAGAATAAACAATTTCCTTTCAAATATTTGACTTATAGGCCCTTTTTGTACTATTGTTACGGACCGCCAAAGGAGGGCTATAACTATGAGGTTTCTCAAAGCCCATATGAAAGGATGCCTAAAGTTCAAGTCCATGAGAGTTTTTAAAAGGTGGAAGTTTCTAAAAACTCCCAGAATGTCCTAGATCTTTGTGTCTTAGTAGGTATGGGGTAGGTAACATTGAAATTGTAAATGTAATATAGACTGTTAGATTTGATTAATCTTAGACATTCATTCCAAGAGGCTACTTGTATATAGAGGGGACTTCCCCTTGGTTATAATTATCAATAAATTGAGTAAAGTTCATTTGTGTTCCAAAGTTTATCTCTAAATACTTTCTCTCCCTCTCTTATGTATGTTGCAAGTTATTGTGGGAAAGGCTGACTTAGTTTTGTTCAAGTTCCTAGAAGAGTCTAACTATTGTATGTGTGAGTGAAAACAAAAACTTGATACATAATAAGTGGTATCGAAGCCTTAGTTTGAGAAGCAATTGCTAGAAACATGAACAATGCTGTTGAATATGATGCTATAAGTGAGTTGGCCAATCTGGGGTAGTCTAGGGGTATTAATCTTCCAAATGGAAACCAAGCTGTCAAGGCTAGAGCTAACTGTGATGGATCCGAAAGATCAAGCGAATAGAGTAGAAAACTTTATAGGTAAGCTTAAGGAGGAGCTACAAAGGAAGATGCTATTAGCCTTGAATTAGGTAGTAGGCATGTAAACCGTGTAAAGTTTTTTTCTAAACCCTAAATTAGGCCCAAGTACTCTAGACAATTTCAATAGTTGGTGAGGCCAAATAAAGTAAAAACTTAATTAAATTATAAACTCGAATATATTACAAATGAGAAAAACCCTAATATACTAATTGAAACCTCAATCGAATACAAAAACCCTAAACCTTATACATGCGTAAAAACAAAAGATTAAACCTAAACTCAATAAAAATCTTACCTTGAGCTTATAAAATGTATAAAATTTACTCTAACAGTAATAAAACTCTAATTGGATACAAATATCGACCAATACGTATAATCACGTAAAATTGTTAATAAATGAATAGAGATAACTCCTAAATATTTATTAACGTAAAGAGTAACATATTAATTAACGAAATTTACAAGATTTAAAATATTATTTTACGATTATTTGTGATTCCATATATGTATATGTATGTGCTATTTTTATATTGATTTAATTTTACTACATATTTTCTGTTTATGTATTAGATAGTATATATTAATTTTTCATCCTATATTTTCTACCATAATTCAATTATACTTCATCCTAAACATTATCCTAAAAGTTAGAAATACTTTAGAAAAGTTAAAGTATTTTTTTTTCTTTTAACTTTCATCTTTCCTTTTTCCTTCTTTCCTTTCTTCCTTTTTCTACTTCTTCTTTCTTACTTTTTCCCATCAAATTTTCAGTTACCATGTGTGCATGTGATAATCACATGTGATAAATTTTGGATAATTCCAAAAGTCAACATCTACTTTTTATCTCTTCTTTTCTTTCTTTCTTTTTCCTTCTCTACTTCTGCGTTTACTATATGCCTTCTCTAGAACTCACTACAAAAGTCATTTTCTTTTCTCAAATTAAGATACAAATCAAACCTTTTCTCTCTCTAAACTTGGCCGACAATCCCTCTTATCTTTTTCCACTTTCATTCTTTTGTTTTCTTCTTCTTATTTATTTATTTATTTATTTTACAACCTTAAGAAGAAGAAGGACTCTTGTTCCATCAAGTTTCAAGACGAAAAGAGTAATTAAATTAATATTTATGTTGCATTTGATTTATTTTTGTAGTATTACTTTATATGTACCCTTTTGTCATACATGTATCTTGTGATATTTTGTATATTAGGAGTATGCAATAGGAATTACTTTAATTTTAATATCTTTGTAATCAAACTATGTGTACATGTATTTAAATTGCATGTATAGTTGTTCTCTTTCATGTTTATGTATTTATATATGTATATGTTTAACTATATAAAACTATACGTATACATATGTTATATTTATTTAGTTATGCATATATGTAGTATATATATAGACACACATATATTACTTGTATATATACATAATATTAAGTATACTTATACTATCATACTTATATGAAAAATAATAAGGAATGGTATGAATGATATAATTATAATATAGTATGAGTATATTATTCATATAAGTAACGATAATATATATATATGTATGCATAATAATATACTAATTCTCTAAAAACAACTAAGAAGTATATATATATATATATATATGTTGGACGTGAGCTTCATGGGAGAAATAAGGGTAATTTTCTATTAATAGGGAGAGTTTGGACAATACTATTCAAGTTGATGAGCTTAAACTTAAACTTCTCCACTAACTTGCATTCGTGGATTGACGAACAAACTAAAAGGATAAATTCATTACTGGAATTATATCTAAGACGTTATATGAGTGCCAATCAATGGAATTGGGCAAAGTTTTGGATACCACTTGATTCTCCTTTAATCTACGATACAATAAGGCTGTAAGAAACAACCTCTTTGATGGTGTTAGGGTTCCAGTTGACTACCCCAAATAATGTTGTTATGGAGTATAAAAGTAGTAGCTTAGTAGCACATGACTTTGCTAAGAACTAGAAGGAAGAAGCAGACATGGCTTAAGCTTATTTGCATAAAGCACCTAAAAGGATGAAGAAATTTATTGACCAAAAGAGGAGAGGCATTGAGTATCAAGATGGAGGCCTTGTCATGGTCCAACTACACTTAATGTAACAGACTAAGAGGCCATCTCACAAGGGATAAGGAGAGATGAAAGACCCTACAAGGTAGTGAAGAAGGTTGGGAAGGTGACTTATAAGTTAAGAATTAACATCACGGTTGAAGGTTCACTCGGTGGTTACGTTAGCATGTTAAATTTCTATCATGAAGATAAGGAAGATTCAAAGCGAATGAAGATGAAATAAGCCCTTCTAAGAATATGATAAGGAGGCTAAAAGAGTAGTAAAGGACTAAATAGTAATCGAGAAAAGGCACTCCAACTGTTTCAAGTGCTTAATCAAGTAGAAGGGTCTATCTAAAAGTGAGAATAGTTGGGAATAGGCGAAATTACAATAGCAGTTCAAGTCATCGATCAACAAATATCGAGAGATTGTGATAAGGACATAGCTAGATTTGAGTGGGAGAGAATGTCACGGAGCCCCAAAAGATCGCTATAACCATGAGGTTCCTTAAGGCCCATATGTGATGGGAAGCCTAAAGTCTAGGTCCATTAGAGTTTCTAGAATGAGGAAGTTTCTAGGATGTCCCAAAATGTCCTAAATCTTTGTGTCTTACTAGGTAAGGGGTAAGTAACATTGGAATTATAAATGTAATATAGACCATTGAATCTTATTAATCTTGGCCATTCATTCCGGGAAGTCCCCGAGAAGCCACTTGTATATATAGGGGACTTCCCTTCAATTGCATTCATTCTAGGAAGCTATTTATTTGTGTTCCAAAGCTTCTCTCTCTAAATATTTTATCTCCCTCTCTTGAGTGTGTTGTGAGTTATTGTAGGTAAGGCTAACTTAGTTCTCTTTAGGTTCTTCGAAGAGTCTAAGTGCCATATATGTGAGCAAGAACAAACACTCATACATAAAGTTCTCTTTAGGTTTTTTGAAGAGTCTAAGTGCCATATGTGTGAGCGAGAACTAGCACTTCACATGTAACACTATGCCATGCCATGAATGTACCAAGAAATAAGTTAGTATGATACTAATAACAGTTTCTAAGCAACACTTTCAAGTTTCTATCATATGTTATTCAGTTAACCTAGTGTTTCTTTGGTATACTTTATCATTATAAACTAAAACCTTGTATTGCATTTGCTTAAGTGAACACCTTGAAGGTTGAGCTATCTCCTAGTGTTTTCCTAGATTATGGCAGCATCCTCATAACCATTAAGTAACATATTCAAGCTTTACAACCAAGTTCAGTCAAACAAGTACATAAACATAATACATTTAGCAAATAGCATATCCAAAGGTTTAGAATTTATGTTTAGAAAACCAAGCACATTACAATGAATTACACAATTATAAGTCTATTCCCAACACACAATATCCACTTTCTTGAGAATAGTATCCCTCGCTTTAAATAGCATCTTCAAGTTTCTCATTATTTAGGTAACCTAGAATTGAGAGTTGTACTTTAGTGTTTGTCTGTGTTATGTAAACGTTTTATTAAGCTTAAGTGTTTAGGTCAAAGTACTTTAATATTACCTAGGAACTTTTACAAAACCTTCTACATAATCCCTTTTTGTTTAAGCCCTCATTAAGAAGGATTATTATTCATGTCATTACTTGTACCTTATACTTAAGATTGGTCATGGGATTTAGGCTCATGAAAGTTTTTACTCAAGCTTCTACTCATATTTACTTTTAGTTTTCACTTTATGTTTCACCAGGAAACCTTCTACTCAAATTTCTACTTTGACTCACTTTAGTTTTTTCTCATTTGATATTTGACCAAGGACCTTCTACAAAAGTTTCTACTAACTATCAATTTAAGGTCCTCATTATATTATATATAGGTTTTTTCTTATAAGTTATTTTCCTTATCTAGTCACAAGCAACTTTCTACAGAATCTTCTATAGGGGGCTAATGAGCACTAACTTTGCTAAAACATCATTAAAACTCCTCGTGATCATTAAGAGTTACAATTTTTAACAAAGACTAGTAGGGAAACTATTCTAAATGATATTATCCAAATTTAGACAATTGTGTGAAAACTCATGTGTGCTCGTTTTTCTACAAATCACCGTTTTGATTTTACAAAAACATTACTTATGACTTCTAAAAACAAGATAAGTCACATGTTTGACCACTTTTCATAAAAAAAACTCATGCAACGATATAAAATATCATTGTAATACCAAAAATATGAATAGAAATTAGATTTAGATAAAAGTACTTGAAAATTTACTAATTTTTCAAAAGTTTCAAATTTAGTTGTTTTTGTAAATCTAAAATAAATGAAAATCAAAGGAATAGTTTTGTCAAAAATATTGTCACAACATGCTAATACACTAATGCAGATTTCATAGGAAAAGTTTGGATTAGAAACTACATTGTTTGCCCTTTATAAAATTAGTTTGAAAATTTGCTTGAAATGGCTCATTTCTTAAGAGTGATATATGAGACACGCATATTTCAAAACTATAATATTTTTCCATGCAATTATCCTAAAAATAATCTAGGAATATAAATTTTCATAATTTTCTAACAAGGTTTGCTATTTTTAGCAATTTGTCGAAAATCAAGTAAAAACCAAGACTCACTGCTATTGTATGATCTGGCCATAAAGCATCACCAAGGGGGTGTCAGCCACTCTACACATTACTTTTGGAGTTTAGTGTAGGTGGCCACTAGTTTCTAAGTGGTCGTTTGCTTCAAGTTTTGCGTATGCCTAGATTTCATATAGATTTTCCCTATTTCTCTCCAAATTCTCAAAAAAACCTAAATAACCTCTCTAAATTTTGCTTGATATGGTATTGGCCAAAGAGTGAAATTTGCAAAAGTTAAGGGTTTTTATAGTTGATGGGTAAGGGAGACAAATGCCATATGACTTTAGAAAACCATATGCTAATCTTATAGGCTACCCGTATTTTGCTCTCAAAAACCATGATCCTTTGTTTTATTTCTAAAACCATTTTGCATCCCTTAAGTTTAGCTCAAACCATCTAAATTTATTTTGTTTATTTATCTTTGATTACTTTATATTTTATTCCACATAGTGCAAGCTTCTATATCTCTTTATCTAAGCTTCCACAAGACCTAATTTTAAATCATATTTCTTCTTCTAATTATGTGTATTTAATATATCTTTAATTTATTAATTATATTTTTTGAGTACATGTCACCTTTAAATAATTTTCCAAGCCTAATAGTTTACTTTATTTTTCAAATGACTTTCGGTTTTGCTTAGCCCAACAATTTATTAAGCAAATTCTTTTATGGGCATTATTTTAAGAATCTAATTTCACGAGGATATTTTTTCTAAATTTTGTGGCTTAGTAATAAAATCTCACTTGATTCGATAAGCATCATTGATAACCTTAATTTTGAGGGTCCAAAACTTAGGGGTATTGCATAATATCCCTCTATAGGATCCTTTTGTCTCGAGGTAACATGTCTTATTATGGCATAAGACTTATGCCTATAACCAAGGAGTGGAGTTGGAGGTAAGGATCCTCCTATCCTATAGAGGGATAAAATCATAGATATCCTCCTGGCCTGGCAAAATGTCAGCAATAGGGATACCAAAAGCTAGAGCTTGTTAAACCTCTACAAGAGTCTTAAACTTCTTGGCATAAAGAGCTTCCTCGAACTCCTTCCCCTCTCTTCTTTTTATCAATGTGCAACGTTGTCCTCTACATGAGGAGTATCACTAGAGGATCCAAAAGTCTTTGACTTCATTGCAATAACAACCTCCTCAGACTCCTTCCCTTCTCTCCTCTTCATTGACATGTCCGAAGGGTTTATCGAAGGATGTAACTTCGAGACTTCATGTTGCGACTCCTAAGTCGTCCCTCTCGGAGCTACTTATGCAGGTTTTCTTGGTGGTACCTGCATAGTCATGCTAAGAATGGCCTTCTTCTTCTCATTGGGCTTGGGGAAGCCCTCTACTCAACAGTAGCCTTAATTGTAAGCTAATAAACCTTTTCCTTCTTAGCCATAGCTTAGGCCAAATGCTTCCTTAGTTGACTTGTCTAGCACCCATACTTATAAGAAAGAATATATATATATATATATATATGTAAATAAGAATCATGGTTCCAATACAAAGGCAAATTTTACAAACCATGTCGAGCTAAGCTCGAAGAATGAAGTTCCCCCATGAAGTATTTGATGGGCATCAGTTCCACTAGCTTAGTTCGGCATAGCAAGCTAACTAAATGATTCCTTCTTCTTTGTGGAAGAAAATTGGCTCACCACTTTCATAATGACTGATTATCACCTTAGTGTCTTAGAAGAAAATTTTCTTCTACCAAGCTTATATTCTCTTAATAGCTTGCTTGTCATTAGGCAAAAGCTTAGTATCATCAACATAAATAGGCCCTAGCCATCTACTCTAAAAATCCGACCTAACTTCTAACCTTATTGACATAAATTTGTTGTGTTAATTATAGATCTTAGAATCTAAACCAATAAAAAATTTCCTCTTATATCGGGCAACAACATAAAACCACCCATCACTCTACTACTTTATTGTAAACAAAAAATACCTAAATAACTCGTACACCTAATCTCAAGGTCTTCACAAATTATCTCAAAAGCTATTAGATTCCTATAAGTGTTGAAGAGAATATGCTTAGTGCTACATGAAAATAATTGAAAAATGCCTTCTAGAAGTTAGAGAACAACAAGCACAAACCTAAAATACTTTAAATAAACATGAAATTCATTCTCGAGAATAAAACAAACCCTTCTATCCATCTTATGTTTCCTTAGACTCCATTCTTCTAGAAGTTTGGTCAAGAAAGGCTCATGCCTTGATATTAAGTTCTTATTAGCACAACTAGAAATCCTATTTAGATCCCATTTATAAAACAAAATGTCATTGAATAGATAGACAACCTATTTATTACCTTCTCCATCATTGAGATATTCATCCTTCAAAAGACCCTCAATCTGAGTGAGTTTATCATACCCATCAATCACATTATTGCAACTAAAGTCTAAGCCATCTATCGTTGGTTGATGTCGGTTCCATTGATTCACGGTAGGGGAGTAACATTGGAGGAGGAAGGACTAACTATCATAGTTCTTGCCATACCTTATTTCTTGAAAGATTTACTTAATTTAAGTACAAGTTTTGAGCATAAAAGAGAAGGAGTTTCATAGTGTTTGATCGAGTGAGAATTTTTGGGAATCATAGAAATGTGAAAAGAAAGAGATAAGAATAGGTTTAGAGTTTTTATAAAAAAGAGAAATGGCAATTTTAGGGAAGGCAAATCGATTTGATTTGGATTAGACCCGATTGAGGACATTTGTAATTCATAGTAATCCAATAGCTACTGTTTCACTGATAGTTACTAAGCATATAAAGAAAATGATCATAGAAAAGACAGCTGCCATGTGCATTTCGAGGATAGAGAAAATGAAAGGCCAAAACTTTTTTGTTAGAAGCTTTGCTTTCTTTAAAGACAAGTTTAGCTTAAATAGCATAATAGCCAAATCAATGAAGTAACTTACTGTAGTCTAGCAATCAGGCTATTCTAAGCCATAGTAGAAGTTTGGTCACTATTCTACGAGTTGCTTACTTAGTAAATGAAGAAATTTAGCTAAGTACTACATCCTTACTCAACACATTGATGATGGGGGGTAGAGGGAAAATGTTAATAGTAGATTTTCATCCCTTCAATCAAATGCTCGGTGATATACTAACCTGTATCAAGTGATCTGAAAATTGTCTAAGGAGTCATGCCTTTAGCTAACTCTTATTATAGTTAACCACTTAATTGTCACCATTTGGTCAGTAGCTCAATTGCTAACCTCTTACTAGAGCTTCCACAACTTAGTACCTATTCTCCAATTAGTGTTTTTGGAGGCCCGATTGTTAAGGCTTAGTTTATAGAGGTTTAAATATTCAAATATGGGTGCTAACAATTTAGTAGTTACATGGATAACAACTATCCATTCTCCCATTTCTCTCTATGATTTGTAGATGCATAAATTCAAGGAAAGCTATGTATCATCAAATAGTTCAACTGCTAGCCACTTTAGTTATCAAACAAAGGCATATAAATATGGGAGCATAGCCATTGTAAGAGCTCTCTATACACTCTAAACACCTCCCCTTTATACTTCCATACTCTCTTGTACATAAAATTAACTTAGGCATTGGAGTAACTATATCAAGTTAACCTCAACACCCCCTAAAGCCTAACACTTGTTCTTTTGCAAATCCCAACATACTAAGCCTAAATTTCGATAACAACAAAACCTAATTTTCAAAGACTCGAAATTTATTAATTTCATGTATATTTTCAATTATTACTTAGGTCGATCCTAAATGACATACTAACTTAACTTAGATGTTTTTTACACTTTCTATTTTTCAATTTTCTAATTTTTTGTACTTTTCTCTAAACTTCCAAAGATAAAAAGGTGGTAAAAATGGGATGTCTATAACTATCCCTCTTTATGATGAAGTTTGAATAAAACTTCACTATAAACAGAAAAGTCATGTCTATTTTTGTTGAGTCCTAGCTTAAATTGGTAGGTATCCTTAAGAGCACAGATTTCTTAAGGATCTGAAAAACAACTCTAACTTGAACTGGTTGGTATCTTTAAGAGGAGGGATTTCTTAAAGATTTAAAAGACAACCTTAGCTTGAATAGGTAAGTATCCTTTAAGAGGATAGACTTCTTAAGGATCTAAAAGAAAACAACCCCGACTTGAAATGGTAGGTATCCTTTCAGAGGATAGATCTCTCAAGAATCTAAAAGTAAATAACCCCGCTTAAACTAGAGGGTACCCTTAAAATGATAGATATCTTAAGAATCTAAAAGACAACCCTAGCTTGTTAGATCTCTTAAGAATCTAGAGCTTAATTACTTTAAAACTAAACATGTTAAACTCCATTTTAACATTATCTGGTATTCTAATTATATAGTTGCAATTCCCCTTGAGATGTTGAACACCCTAATTAATTAATTTTCCTTGCTTAATTAGTTTTTAGAATTTAATTATTTTATGAGTCTTTGATTTTATCTACCTAGAATTAGACAAAACTAATACTTTTAAAAGTTAAACATCATTCCCTATGGGTTTAACCTGGTTCTCATAAGCTTTATTACTATATATGCAACCTAGTACACTTACTAGTAAAAATACGCTTTAGGTATTTGTTATATAAAGTAGAGTTAGGTTAAGCATATCAAGTTTTTGGTGTCATTTCTAGTGATTGTTTTGCACTAATTTCAATATTTAGGAATGTCTAGATTTAGGTGCTTTATTTTCTTTGCTTCTTTTCTTTTTTTTTTTTTCTTTCGTTTTCTTTATTTATTTATTTTTAGTTTCTTTTAAGTATCAAGTTTCTACTTCTTTTTATTTGATTTTGCAAGCACTTCTTATGAAGGAAAATTGATATGGTCTTTTCTACTATGTTGCATAAGGCCTACTATTTATATTATAAGGAATCACATATAAAAGTGGGCCTACAAGATATACTTAGCTATTTCCAATTCTCATGCAAGATGGGTAGTAATTAAAATAGACACATCTTGGAAATTGATATGTACACAACTTGATGAAACAAAGAAACATGACAAGTAGAAGTGTATATTGCAAGTACATGGCCATGTATGTTTTCCTTACAATATATGGCCACTTGATGTTTAATACATAGTGTGTGGGCTTCTTCTCCTAGTAAGTATATGGTATGTAGCTAGTACACGGATGTGTTGATTTCTTGTGAAGCTTTCGCATTTAATTTCCATCCTCATAATCTCATGTGCTTTTTGTCAACATGTGTATATTTTCCAACATTACACATTTTTCCTATAAAAATATATGCATTGGTGTAATAAATTGTAAACTAAAATGTTAGTAATAAAGTACTAAATTACACTAAAAAGCCTATAAAAGCACTATAATATATACTTATAAAATAAGCACAACTTGGCTTTATCAAATTCCCCGACACATAAATATTTGCTTAGTCTTGAGCAAATCAATCAATTCTTATCAAGGATTAACACAAAAGAAATCAGGACAAGAAATATTAACTCAACTTATTAATATTCAAAATAGCCAAAAAAAAAAAATCACATTTAACCCTGAAATAAATTATAGATCAACTCCTTATGAGTCATGTCATGTAAACCTAAAAGCTTCAATTAATTGTCTTTTAGGAACTTGCATAATCTCTTCCCAAGCACTTTCTTAATGCATAGGAAACACAAATATCATAATTCAATGGTTAATCCATGTAAATCAAAGTTTACCTACACTATTTGACTGAGGATTCATCTAATCAATTCATTTCTTTATGTGACTAGGCAAAAATCATACATGCCCCCTTATACTTAGCTAAGATGTATATAAGTCTTTCCTTAACTTTGTCGAGCATTATAATCAAGAGAAAACACATGTTGTGTCTACTTATCCTTTGATAATCCCCTTAGTATATAGTTTTGTTAGGAGGTTTTTCAATTTAAGTCAACTTCTTTATTGAAGCTCATTAGCATTGGGAAAGAACCTCATACTTCTAATAGACCAAGGCTAATAGCCCTTACATTTGCATTGATAATGGGAAAGAACCTTTCTCTTCTAAAGGATTAAAGTCGATCCATATCAATTTTTATATCAGTTTCCTTTTCAATGGCAATGGGAAAGAATCTTACTTTTCTAAGGAACTAAAATAGATCCATACCTATCACAAACTGAGGATGGCTTAGTCGTAGCAGACGTCGTATACTGTACGAAGAACCCTTAATTGGTTACCCTTCCAATCATGAACTCTTCATACAATATATAATGCTCTACAATCACTAGTTTCTCAAGAACATACATATTCACATGATATCATCACACAAATATATTTATATAAAATTTGAACTACAAAGCTTACAATACATAGTAATTTAGTATATTTAAGTCTATATTATTGGTAAAATGAAAGTACATAAGTAAAAGTCTACATAATTTGTGCTCTCTCAATACATAGGATGATTCGCTCTCGCCCAAGTCCCCACGCTAACTTGTAGCATCCCCCGGCCAGCCTCTACGAACAAGTTATCCTACAACAAAAGTCTAAGAGGGTGTAAGCTTAAACTTAGTGAGCAAAACCTTCAACTATACTACGGGTAAGTTATAAATACATTATGTTTACGCATATGAATGAATAATCAAATAGAATGCTAATCAATACGTATAGTTAACTAGTTCATATACGTAACTCAGATTTAATGCCCTCCAAAGTTAAAGTTGGAGTATACACGGCATCAATCAAATCCGGGTATAACTAGTTCATATACGTAACTCAGATTTGCGCCTCTAACACCTAGTGTCCCTGCGGGCCAGGGTAAGGTCATTTTGTACGAGTGTACCGTACAGAACCAATAAATTAATAATAACAACCCCCGAATGGCCTCTCTTTACCTCCGTATGATGTGATGGTCGGAATTGTGTCTATGCAATGCATGTACCAGTTTCTTTTTATAAGTCGAGTACAATTAAGTCCAAATTATGCTATGATTATCCAATAGTACACACAATCATTTTCTATATTACCATGTAACAACAAAGCATTATCTATACTTAAGGTAAGTTCACAACTCAGCACATAATAACATACGCAAGCATTTCCCCAACCCCATACAGTAGTCAATTAACAATAACATTTAAGTCTACTATCTACAATCACATATAAGTATGGAATCATAAGGTAAATACTTACTCGACCATAATGACTCGCTTTAGTTGTAGTAATCAATCGGGACATCCTCGCCCACCTTGAGATCACCTAATCATTACGATATAATAACGTTAGTAAGTAATTGAATTAACTAGTAATTCTAAATATCTATTTACCTAATTCTACTTAGATTACTATCAACTTTTATCCATTTAGACTTTATTATTAATCGTATGTAATTTTTTCGTTCTATTTTTGATATTTATGAATTTATAGTTGTTTATTATCGTTTTCAGATGTACGTTCACATGGTGATGTCTGTTTTGGACATTAAGACCCGTGTTTTATGATATGGATTAAATTTATGGAAATTTTAACTATAGAAACTTAATTATTCTTATTGTTTATATTTATATCCTTTGTTTATACTTAATGATTTAATTAAACCCTAAATTCTTATACTTAGAGAATTTTACCTTGCTATAACCAATTCATGTACTTAATTAAGTGCAATCCAATTTAGAGAATTTTATCTTGCTATTACTAATTCATGTACTTAATTAAGTGTAATCCAATTTAGGCAGTGTATTAGGGTTTACTAATTTATGTACCTAATTATTATGCACTCTTTTTACTTCTTATTTTATAAACCTATGCTTATATCATTGCTTACATCATCATTTGCTTATTACGTCGTTATTTAATTACATACGCCTTACCTTATGCTTATGTCATACCTAAGTGTCTTATGTACACTTTACATAAACTACTATATACTTATACCTTTACTATACTTACATGTATACTAGTATACTTATACATATACTTATACTTTTATCGTATTTATACTTGTACATATACCTATATACCTATACGGTTATATACGTATTTTTGTACAAATTTCGTATGCCAAATTTTCCTCTTAAGAAAACTTCCCTAATTTCACTCTTTTTGTGTTTTAAGAGTGTATTTAGCATGGTATAGGCATGTATTATTAGTATTTGTCCTAGTTTAGGTTATGTACATAGTAAATACTTGTGTACAAATATCTCCATACTTGTATTCCTCCAATATATCCTTATATACATATACATAAGGGCATATACACATGCATCTCCTTCCTCTTCAGTATGATTTCTATCCTTCTACACCTAAAAGTAGAAACTTTATGCATTCTTTAACATGGATACACATAACACCTAACTACTCATCTAATTTACCTCATCACCTAACTAATAAGTAATATAAAGCAATACATAATAACATAATCATATACCTTAATTTATTCTTGAAATATAGAGACAAAGTTGGAAAATTTTGAAAGTGAAAGGGAAAGGGGATGGTCAAGGCAATGGAGTGGGGTAAGGGGTTAATTCTTTTTGTCTTGTGTTGTGTTTGAAATGAAGAAGATGGTGGGGTCTAAAAGGAAAAGGAGTGGACGACAATTAAGGAGAAAAGAGAAAAGGAAAAGCTAAAAGAAAAGAAGTCATGAGATGGATTAGATATTTTCTAAAGCATTAGTGTCTTTTGTTGACATTTCTAAATGTTGACTTTAGTTAATATGTGTTGACTTAGTCAACCTTTTGACCTTAGTCAATATGTGTTGACTTGGTCAACTTTCCATAAGTATATGCCATTTAGTATATATAATGTAGTAATTAAGGACAATTAAGAGAAAAATTAAGAAAATGAGGCATTTGGTAAATTGATTAGTAAAAATAGATGATGAGATCTCACTTTAGGTATTTATATCCTATATATATCATTTGGTAGGCTACTTAGTATAACTAGTATGAAAAGTATCAATTAGGGTGTTAAGGTTCACTACATTTAACCTAAGCTTCAACTATACCCTTAACTCTATGTAATACTATCTTAATCATATGCTTAGAAGATAAATGTGATATGTGATACATTATCTTAGTTTCTAAAGGATTACTTAAGGATTCTAAATATGTATGCATGATTGAAAGTCATCTCTAATCTTTCACTAATGATTTGGCAAAATATGAAGGTTATATTATCAATTAGGGTTTTAAGGTATATTATGATGAATTAGTGCACGTATGTCTTTAAGGTTATCATTTTAGGATTTTTATCACTTTTAAATGAAATCTTTAGTGTTTACATACATTTAGGATAGAAAAGTTTCATACGCGATTGATTAGTTCTTTTAAGTTTTTCACTTTCATTAGCCTTATTAACTCCTAGATTATCTAACATACTCGAGTCTACTTCAAACGCTAGATCGAAAATTTTAGAGATTTACATCCTTCCCCCATTCAAATAAGTTTTGTCCTCAAAACTTGAAATGCATACCTTGTCTATCAAATAGATACGGATATCGATGTTTCACCTCATCTTCCGCTTCTCAGGTAGCAGATACTTGTTCATGATTTCTCCAAATGACTTTCACATATCTAATCTCTTTATTCCTCAACTTTTACACTTTACTATCCGTAATCTTAACTGGATGCTCTTCATAAGTCAAATTCTCTTTCAACCTTATTGGTTTTAATTTAATGACTCAGGATTAGGAATATGTTTTCTCAAAACAAATACATGAAATACATTATGGATCCTTGACAAATTAGGCGGTAAAGCCAATCAATAAGCCAACTTTCCAACTCACTCTAGAATTTCAAAAGATCCAATATATCTCGAACTTAGTTTGCCCAGCGGATAGAGAGGCAAAGAAGAAGCCAAGTAATGACCAGAGTGCCGATTAGCCGACCCGAACAGGCAAGTCACCGAACACTGTCGAATACCAAGCAAAAAAGCTGGCCCAAAGATGTAGTGCTAACTTGAACATATGAGAAAGGGCAAGGGTCCGGTAGGAAGACTCGCTAGATCAAATACTTCAAGTGCTAGGGGTTTGAACATATGGTTGCTTAGTGTTGGAATCGAAGGACAATGGTCACTAAGGGAGACTCCCTGAAGTTAGACGTAGAGAGTACAGATGAAGAACCCGAGGAGGAGGAGGTTTTTACTGAGAAAGAGTTTATCAAAGAAGACGTATACGTTGAGGACTTAGACCAGCTACTCATGGTTATCCGACGTACTATGAGCGTGAAACCCTTACGAGAGGAGGAGTAGAAAGAGAACTTATTTCATATCACTTGTAAGGTGAATGAATAGACATGCGCCCTCATCGTAGATAGTGGGAGCTGCACTAATGTAGCGTTAGCTGACCTCGTCTCAAAACTGAGGTTATTAACTATTGAGCATCTAAAGTCATGCAAGTTGCAATGGTTAAGTGACAAGGGAGCATTACATGTCACTTGGCAAGTACTACTACCACTCACTATCGGCAATTAATCTGACCAGATTCTCTGTGACATACTGCCCATGTGCGCTTCCCACGTGTTGCTAGGAAGATCGCAACTGTTTGATAGGAAAGTCATCCATGATGATTATAAGAATATCTACATGTTTGAGAAGGATGATTGGAAGATCATGCTAAATTTGATGCCACTGAGAGAGGTTCACAAGTTACAGACGAAACTTGCTCGCGAATCAAAGAAGGCTCTGTTGATGAGTAAAGCCAAGCTCCGAGAGGCCATTATTGTTGATGAACCAACTTTCGTTTTGGTCAGGCGACTACTAAAAATGAAGGGGTGGGATGAATTACCCCAAGAGGTGAAGGAACTATTAGATGAATATACCGACCTGTTCCCAAAACAGTTACCTGAAGAGTTACCTCCAGCCCGAGGCATAGAACATTACATTGACTTAATACCGACACTACACTACCGAATAAGCTTCCTTATCACATGAGTCTCGAGCAAGCTTCCAAGCTTCAACGTTAAGTCAATGATTACTGGAAAGAGGATACATAAGAGAGAGTCTCAACACTTGTACTGTACTTGTACTTTTAGTGCCGAAGAAGGATGGAACTTGGTGGATGTGTGTTGACAACCAAGCCGTGAACAAAATCACAATTAAATACAAGTATCCAATCCCGAGACTAGAAGACATGCTGAATGAACTAAGTAGAGCCAAAATTTTTAGCAAGATTTATCCTAAGTCTGGCTACCATCAAATCTGCATAAGACCAAGAGATGAATGAAAGACTACATTCAAAACTCAACATAGACTTTACAGGTGGATGGTCATGCCCTTTAGCTTGTCGAATGCCTTGAGCACCTTCATGAGGCTTATGAACCATATGTTGAGATATCTCATTAGGAAGTGTGTCGTAGTGTACTTCAACAATATCCTGATCTACAGTGCCAACATGTCGAGTCACTATGAACACATCAAAGCAGTCTTAGATATTCTCTGTACCAAGAGATTATTTGGTAACCTAAAGAAATGTTGTTTTTGCCAGCATAAAGTGGTATTCTTAGGCTATGTAGTTAGTGGAGAAGGCTAACAAGTTGATGATGAGAAGATTTAAGCAATTGTTGAATGGCCGACCCCTACTACTTATGCTGACGTGAGAAGTTTCCATGGACTAGCTTCGTTTTACTGAAGGTTCATCAGGAACTTCAGTACCTTCGCTGCACTACTTACTGAATTAATGAAGAAAAACACCAACTTTTGATAGGGAGAAAGGGAGGAGAGGAGTTTTGTCAAGGTAAAGGAGAAGTTGACCTTCTCCCCAGTGTTAGTACTCTCCAACTTCAACAAAATTTTTTAGCTAGAGTGTGATGCGTTAGGCATTAGAATAGGCATTGTCCTAATGTAAGAAAGACAACCAATTACCTTCTACAGTGAGAAGCTCCAAAGACCCTAGTTAAATTACTTCGTACATGACAAAAAACTCTTGGCATTAATCCGAGCACTGTAAGTGTGGTAGCACTATCTATTGCTGAGAGAATTTGTCATATATATTAATCACGAGTCACTGTAGTATCTCTGAAGTCAAACCAAACTGTCTAAGCGGTAGGCAAGATAGGTTGAATTCCTTAAGGGATTTAATTTTGTTATCAAATACAAGCAAGAAAAAAGCAACGTAGTTGCAAATACTCTTTTGAGGAGGCATGCACTCTTGTTAGAACTACAGACCAAATTATTTGGTTTTGCAAATATCAAAGAACAGTACTCTAAGGATCGACACTTTGGACCAATAATTTTGCGATGCATGGATGGGAGGACAGTAGACAAGTTTTATGTGGAGGATGGCTATTTGTTCTGAAGCAGGAAACTGTGCGTGCCGACTTGTTCCCTATAGGAATTATTAATTAGAGAAGCCCATAGTAGCAGACTCTTCGGACACTTTGGAGAATAGAGAACCTGTTAACTATTAAATGGTCGATTCTTTTGGCTGAAAATGCAAAGGGATGTGCACTGAGTGGTCAAAGGCTGTGTTGTGTGCAAAAAGGCCAAGTGCTGTGCTGTATAAGGGAAAGTAATGCCCTTACTTGTTCCGACAAGACCATAGACTAAGCTAAGTATATACTTTGTTCTCGGACTACCGAGAACTGCTCGAGGAAAAGATTCTGTAATGGTCATCGTGGATTGGTTCAATAAGATGGCACACTTCGTGCCTTGCACCAAAACTAACGACACTTCGACTATTGCTTCTCTTTTCTTATAAGAGGTTGCACGGATACATGGCATGTTGAGAAGTGTAATCTCTGATAGAGACCTAAAGTTCTTGAGACATTTTTGGAGAACCCCGTAGCATCGGTTGGGAACTAAATTGCTCTTCAGTATCTCATGTCACCCCCAGACCGATGGCCAAACAGAGGTGGTTAATCATACTTTGAGGTCACTACTCTGAGCTGTAGTAGGCAAGAACATGGTTGATTGGGATGTCTACCTACCAGTGGTCAAATTCACCTATAACCGAACTATACATGACACTACCAAGTAGATTCCCTTCGAGGTGGTCTAGATTCAATCTTGAGTTGCCCCTCAACTACACCCCTGCACCAGCACCCGTACAAGAGGACCCTAACACCTTAACCAAAGCACAATCTCTCCATCACATCTACGACAAGGTCACTTAGCACATCGACCAAGCTACCAGGAGAATGCGTGAAAAGACCAAAGGTCAGTCGGCCAAACAGTTTTAGTCGGGGGACTTGGCATGGCTACACCCTAACAAGGAGTAGTTCCCGAACAAAAGGAAGAACAAGCTAACCGCAAGGGTAGAAGGATCTTTTAGAGTCCTCTAGAAAATCAGTGACGATACCTACAAGTTGGAGCTACTTGGGGACTATGGGGTTTTTGATGCCTTGAACATTACCAACCTCAGCCTATATCACCCTGATGGAGGACTGAACGAACACCATTCAGATTTGATTCCAAATCCAAAACAACCTGAAGGGAATTATGGGAATCAAGCTACGGGACCCCTGACACGTAGTTGAGCCCGGGGACTAGAGGGGCTAATATGTCGAATTCTTATGTTTCAATTAACCCCTACCAAAGCCAAGTACTTTCTTATCGAATCACCTTTAATGGCGTGACGTATGACAACTCATTATTCTGTGGTTTGCCGAGTGGATGAGTACTCTCCAGTACCAAGCCGTATAATCACCTGGCATCATCTTTACCGAGAAGCTAAGAGAGAGAATCTAGATTGATTAAGCCATCCTTGCTTGAACAAGCCCATCTGTCCGTACTTTTTATCCGCATCTCCTAATGATCTCGCCAATGCTGCATCACTACATGTATAGTATCACATGTAGAATCTATAGCACCAATGATTATTTTCCTTGTATATTCATTTTTGCCCCTTTATTATATGTACATTGCCCCCACCTAGGAAATATCTTTTTTGTCTTTTCCCTTTTGGGCAAGTTACCCTAGTTTGTGAGTATAAATACCTTTGTACCTATAGTTGTAAGACATCAGATAATCTTCAATATACTTTTGAGTATTTTCTTCCCTGCATAAACACTATTGTTTACTTTTGGTATCACTTTTATCCTTTCCCTTAAGTAAGGTTAAGTGGTGAGTAACCTCATTGAACCATTTCGTACATCACATCGAATCGTGCCATGAGTCCTCAAAAGTTCCATTAGTGCATCATATCCTCTAGAGCTGTTCATGACTCTTTTCGAGCTTTTTGCAAGCTTGGACCTATTCAGTGGTCAGCCTTATCTGTTCTTGGCTACGGTTCGCAACAAGTGGTATCAAAGCATTTTACCAGCCAAAAGGACAAGTCCTTACCTAGTAATGGTCCTACACTTACATAACAAAACTAACGAGGACATCAATTCTATAAGGAGGATGGATTGTAATACCCTTTATATGTCAAGTGATGGGATTCTAAATCATCGAGGTGCCTTTTGATGTAGCAACTCGGATTACGTTGAAATTTCAAAATTAAGCATGCTCAGACTGGAGCAATCTCAAGATGAGTGACCTCTTAGAAAGCTGTTGTATCAAGAGATGAAACCATACGGTGTTTTATGCCAAAATGAACAATATCTCAGTAGAAAAAGTTCCGATCGAGTCATTATATTGATTTATGCAACGAAGTAATTATGCTGAAGCACACTTTGGCATACTTTATAGTTGTTTTCTATTTTATAGATACCTGCATACTGGAACAAAAAACTATTATCAATAATTGATGCCGTTTGTCGAAAAAATGTAGTCCACCACCACAATTTTTAATAGTTTTTGGAAGTTATGCAGTGAGACATTCTTTCCTCTTGTGGATTGACTTGGTCCGTTATAATTCCTTCCTATTTGGATTTGAACAAAGGTGTTGGTAGTTTGTTGTTGTATTTCCACCATTCGAATTTTACTTTCCTTTGGTTGTTAGTCCGGATATTGATGTTTTCTTCTCCATATTTTTATGGTCTTTGATGTTTAATTTGAATTTTTGGATCCTATAAACAAGAGATTATGTATTTTTCGACACTTGCTTGTGCCATGAAAGTTGAAACTGCCTTGACAACCGCCACCGTGTTACACATGGGAAGGATCTGCACTCTGCGAAAAGAGGAAGTCATCCCTATTAACCGCTACACTTGTTTGGTTTTAGATGGACACTTGTCTGGGTTTAGGTCCGATAAATGCACCAGGCGCTTGAGATTGACAATGGAGATTTCTTGGGTTGGGTAATGACCATATGGAAGAAGCTGGAAGTCATGTTGAGAAACTTACAGGAAAATTCAAAAATGGAACTCATGTTGAAAAGCCTACGGACAAATCCTTCTCGGGTTCAAATTCTTATAGAATGGGGTCCAATACCTTATAAGAAGTATTCAACAATAGTGGGAATGCGCATCAAACACTGAATGGCACTGTTCTAAGGCAGGTTCAATGAGGCAGATCAGAGCGGTTTTACTCAACAGCCGACCTACTCTGATTAGAATACACTTGAATTCCGAGTCAGTACAAGCCTCTAATTAGGATACGAGACAGCTGCACGTGGGACCTCCCAATCCCCCAGCTGCGACTTAGGCCGATCTGTGCCTTACATGTTCTCTGAGCTCTGCATTGCATTTCACATGCCAACTATAAGTGTTTCATGACCGCGCAATGTTCCATGTTTTCCGAGCTCCGAGCTTGTGACGTCGGTTCATGGAGACCAAACTCAAGATAAGAATTTGAGGATTAAGTCATAAAGTCCTTCACATAGCTCCAGGGATTGCTGTTATGCCCCACAATAGCCACATCTCTTCAGCCATAGAATAGCCCGCCTTCAGTTGAAATTTCACATTTTGCCAAGAAATCCAGAATTGCTGACAGATCTCGACTGAATACGATGAAATGACGATTTTTGTTGTCCTACAAGTATCTGAGGTTTGAAACACTGAATAAGGTCAAAACTAGCATGCCAGTATAAATCCAGGTAAGCATGGTTTCCAAGGCATGAGAATGAGGATCGACAAGGTTTCCAGGATCATCCACTGCTATTTACTGCCAGAGATTTTCAAGGGAGAACAATTAATACATTTCAAGCATTATAGCCTCAAGTTCCCTACGCCAGATCGTGTTGCTAATTCCAGCGCAGCTTTATACGGACGAGTTGATCTGCTGCTTTCACAACCAATCCGATCTCTATCCTAAGTAGACATGACGTCGGTCGAGCTATTCCTCTCAACAACCGAATTACATTACACTACAGAGCTTCAATTTATAAGACTGACACTCTACCACTGAGCTATAGTGGCCGAAAGTTCTAGAAGTTCTTTTCAACCAAGCCATACACAATCCGACGTTGGCAAGCATGCACCCACAGGTTGACGATCAAACAAGTATGACCGCTTCGACCTTCGGTAGCTCACAAGCCACGAATCCGAGTAACTAAGCTGAGTTAATCCTTACATTCGAGCTTAACTCCATCAGTTGCCGAATTGCACACTTAAAGGTTGAGCAGAGTTTGAAATTAAATTCGATCTCATCTCTGTCCATAGCCGAACTTTGTATTCAAAAACTGAGCTGAGTTTGAACTTGAAATAGGGGAATGCATATACTATCCGAGCCATAAAGCGCAAGACCAAGCTTTAGCTAAAGATAAGCCCGACATGTCCCCACAGTTGCATGGGATTTGAGCTCTAACTTCGCTTGGAGCTACAGTTTTGAGCTAAAATATGAGTAGTAGTCTTCACCAATCGCAGTAGCTATCTTCAACCAAGCTACAACATATCACCGCAACAACTAATTGGCATCCCAAGCTTTCTTTATCTGCACGAAGGATTTGACTTGAGCTAAATACCAGACCGAGGTATACACTCCTTGCTGATCATCCCGAGCCACTCCGAGCATTTCCCCAAACTATCCTATGGACTATGGACAATTTCTCTACTCATGCCGGCTAGAAAACTTCTCCAACAGAGTTTTCACTAGTTATGTCTAACTCAAGACCGAAGCTCCATAAAACACGATAGGTCCGAACTGAGGACGATGGATCTGAACTACAATCTAACTCAGATGTCGCTCTGCACTTCAAGAAAGCCGAGCTAATCTCAACTTAGAAACAATTGAGAGCCGAGCTTCTTGGACGCACAACCATAAGCGCAACCTGAGGACGATGGATCTGAACTACAATCTAACTCAGATGTCGCTCTGCACTTCAAGAAAGCCGAGGTAATCTCAACTCAGAAACAATTGAGCGCCGAGCTTCTTGGACGCACAACTATAAGCGCAACGGGCAGTTCTGTATTTCTATCTCCATTTCGATTCCAACTCCGATTATTTCCCCAACTATGGTGTTCAATCTGAGCTAAAAAATACGCATGAGACCCAAGCTGCACAAACATAGTGTTCCCAAACACATGCAGTCACAACAGTCTCAACTCCATGTTCGATTTCTTTGTAGTTGACATACAGCAAACCATGCACTCGAGCAAAATGAGATACGAGCTCTCTCCTCTTCTCGTTTACATTTTCATCTTCTTTGCTATGTTGGTCAGTATCATAAGTTCAAGCTCTTCCGAGAAGCCCCAAAAGACAACCAAATTGAACTACCGTGCTTTGGCATCCAAGTTTTGTAAATATTGTAAAGTTTTGATCGGAATTCTAAATTGAACTCAAGTATCCTAAACTACTTTATGAGTTTATAAGGCCAAATAAAGTGAAAACTTAATTAAATTATAAACTCAAATATATTATAAATGAGAAAAACTCTAATATACTGATCAAAACCTCAATCGCATACAAAAATCTTATACCCTATGTATGGGTATAAACAAAAAATTGAACTTGAGCTTAATAAAAATCCTAAAACCAATACCTTAATAATATAAAATGTATAAAATTTACCCTAACAATAATAAAGCTCTAATATGATACGATTATCGATTGACACGTGTAATTATGTAAAATCGTTAATGAACGAATAGAGATAAATTTTAAATATTTATTAACGTAAAGAGTAACAAATTAATTAACAAAATTTATAAGATTACGAATATTATTTTACAATTATTTTTTACTGTATATATATATATATATATGTATGTGTGTTAGTTTTATACTGATTTAATTATTTCGATTTAATTTTATTATAAATTTTATGTTTACTTATTAAATAGTATATATTAATTTTTTATCTTATATTTCCTTCCATGATTACATTATATTTTCTACTAAACATTATCCAAAAGTTAGGAATACTAGAAGAAAAGTCAACTAAATTATTTTATAATTTTTTTCTTTCTTCCTTTTCCTTTTCCTTCTTTCTTTCCTTCTTTTTTTTTTTCCCTTCGTACTTTTTCCTTGCAAATTCACGACTACCAAGTGTGTGTGTAGCGACCCTAGGAGGAGCCTAGTAGTATTGCCTAAAATTTCCATATGACGTGTACACCCATGATAAGAAAATCGCCTTGCAAGTCAGAGATTGCAAGACTCTAAATAGTTATTTGCTAGAGTTTTCAATTTTAGTTCATTGGCTCATTATATAATATAAATAATTATAGATATCCATTTTTTCCACAGTTCCTTACAACCGCAAAGAATCGGTATCCCCTACCAAAATAATGAAATAAGATAGACAATTTTAGAAAATTCTAAACTTACTAAAGATACTAAACTTGATTGAAATATTAGTCATTTTTCGGAATATTCTAAATTAACTACACAAGCTTTTCACCATACTGATTCAATGGTAGCACTCTGCACTCAATTCTTATTCCATTCCCAACTATCGATTAACTTGCAAGGAAAAGAACTGTTGGGGTATAAGCTTACGCTTAGTGAGATAATTACCCTCCTCAATATAGCATGGCAAAATTTATTAGATGCACAATCATATGAATGCATGAACAATCAGTATGCCAAACAACGCATGCAGTGACCTAGGAGCTGCATACGACTCAGAATTACGCTCCCTGAAGTCGGGGTTTGGAGATAATTAATCGACCCAAACCAAAATCTGGGTTCTAGACCTTGGGTTTTAATTCATTAGCACTATTGTGCGTAAGTCAAAACAAAACTATGTATATATATACATATATATACTTTCATTACTGAATAATAAATCATATTTTCAAAATCTCAAGTCTAGCAGTGTGGTGGCCTCCACAATCCATAATCACACGCCCTAAGCAAAAGCCACAAGACTCGGCCCCTCGCCGACGGTTGGCGTCTCCCAGCGCCTAGTAAGCCCATCAGCTTAAGACAGAGACTCAATATATATGATGGCGTAGCTAGTGCCCAATCCTACAGGAAACTCGTATTCCTGTGAGTCCCTTCCCATCTTCTGCATGAAGCGGCAATCAGTGTTATCCGTATGCAATATGGGGTATGTATGATTCATTTTGATTTCTTAATCGTATAAACGATTAACTCGATTTTCAAGGTAATCAGACAATTTCATTCCATACGATTCACATGTATATATAATGCAAGCAATTCCCATTATTAGATATAATTAACAAGTCATCACATTCATCCATAGATTCATACACATGCATTTCCCATATCCCACAAGCATCCAAATTGATATATATAAGTTTAGGTGCATCTATTCTACAAGCACAATTAAGTAAAGAGTTATCGGGAAGTTACTCACTCTACCATGTGGGTCAATCAAAGTAATCCAGAGGCAAGTCGTCTCCGTAAACAGTGTCCCCTAGTCATTGAAATAATTTTTATAAGGAATTGAAACAAACTTAAGAAACTAAGTAAATTTTCCTTATGTTTATACTCTTGACTAGTTTTCAAAATTTTTCCCGGTTTTTACCTAAAGTTCAATTACGTATAACTTTTTCGTTTTAATTCCGATTTTTATGATCTTATAGTCAATTTTCATCATTTTCGAGTGTACTTTAATGTGGTAAGCTTAGATTTTCGAAATGAGATATACAATTCTGTCCATGGGTCAGAACAGTAGCATTCCTCATGTGTTGGAGTGTTTTTGGGCCTTGTTTGGTAAATGGGCTTTTTGATAACTTGAGAAATTCTTTGGGCTTGGTCTTTAGATTTTATCCTAAGCTTAAAATACTCCTTGAGATCAGATTTACAACTTTGACTTATATTCCTAAGGCTAACAACCACTTCTTGGGCCCTCTAGTGGGCTTAAGTTGTCAAATGGGCTTGTTTTTTGTTCAAACTAAAGTTAATGAACTTGGTGGGCTTATGGGGCCTTAGGTGGATTGCTTATGGGCTTCAAAACAACTTCTCTTGGTACTTTAAGGTGCTGGTGAGATTTTTATTGAAGGCCCAACTTAGAGTTCTAAGCTCGTTTTGAAAGTTTTAAGCTCGGTTTTGAGTTTTATGCTTTATATGCTTACTATACTTGCTTTAGTTAATCTTTTTACTTTGTTCATTCACTTTTATCATATTTTTAGGCTTCTTTCCCCCACGTTCCAGATTTGTTCATGATGGTCCCAAGGGGTCCTTACTTGGTTTTCAACTTGTTTCATCATTTCCTTAAGTTTAGGTGGTAGATTATGCACTTAACTACTTGTGTACAAATCTTAACTTAAGTTTTCTTCCATCGAATGATCCTTTAACTCATGCTCCACATAAAGAAATAAAAGATCTTATACTTAATACAACTCCCATATGATAGCTCATGTCATACAAAGTTGGTTTCTTCATAAAACTTCATTTGATGGATTTTTCCTTAACTTAAGTCTAGATTTAAGCATGTTTAACTTAATGGAAACAAAATCAACATCCAAATAACTATGGAACCCTCGTGTCCAGCATGCTTATCTTCCATTAAAGTTCTCATTTTAAGATTTTCTTAACTTAAAATCTCCCATTCAAAGCATTAAATAAATGTACATACATAACACCAACTTTACATGCTCATATTTCAACTTCATGTAAGGGTTTTATGGTTTGTTTCTTAAAACGATTTTTTTGGTGCTATAATAACTCAAACCTTACTCATATCTTCAAGAAATCCAAGTCTCCTAACATAAATACTAATCCACACATCACAAGAAACACTTACTCGTCCTTAATGCAAAGTTTGGTGGTTGTGCACTAAGGTTCCACTTAAGCCTTTAACTTTGCCTCTTCCTTTTAGCCACCTTTTGGAACCCGAATCTTTTGCTCTTTTGGAATGGGATTTATGGAAGATTCTAATGGTCTTAAAAAGCCTTAGATGGTGAAAGAAAATAACATAAGAACAAGAGAAAAAAATGCCGTCAGTGAAGCTTCAAAAATGGAAGAAAAATGGATTTTGTGGAGTAAGGTTGTTTCTCCTTTTTATGTTTGTTTCAAAGGAGAGAAAGATGAAGTGAAAGTGAAATTGAAAGGGAGAGAAATGGTGGAAAGTGTGGCCGGTTGGAAATTGAGAGAGAATGAGTGTTTAAAGGTCTTGAAAGTGTTGTCTTGTAACTTACAAAAAGTCAACAATTGCAACTCTTGATGATGTAAGCATTAAGGGGTGAATAGTGATGTGTAAGAAGAAGTGATTAATGGGTGAATGACAAGCGCATGACCCCCTTTTCTCCCTTTTTAGATCTGCCATTGGAAGTCTTTTTAGGCCATAGAGTGGTCTTGTCACCTTTATTAAAGTTAAACTTATGAATTCTTGTGAAAAATTGTCCATATGTAGTATAAGTGAAGAGGTGATAAGGAAATTATCTTATCACTAGATTTTGATAAGTTATCAATTGATAAATGATTCCAACTCTCAATTGATAAGTTATCTAAGGTGATTGGTTGGTCTACTTATTTATGTGTAAGGCTTATGCATGAAGATAAGGGCATAACCTTATAGAAAATTGTTTTAGGATTTTTATCTTATATTGTTTTGTGATTTATGATTTGATTTTTGTAGAATTGTGAAATTTTCTAAAGTTGAATGAAATTATTCAAATTAAATTATCGATTAATTATTTAGAGTTAAAATTCCTTAATGGTTTTAAGGTTTAAGGTTTTAAGTAGCTTTAGAGCTCGCAGTTCTTCAAGCTCGGGTTTTATCAACAATTGGCTTTTGAATTGTAAAAATTTAATTCTTTTCTAAATATAAACTTAAGTTTCTAATTCAGTTTATCCTTTGGGAATGTTCACAATTTACTCGTACTCAAATCCTATGCCTACTAATAGTAAGGTTTACAATTAGTTTATTTATTTATGTACACAAATCTTATGCATGAAGATAAGGAGATTGTTTGATTTGAAATTCTTTTGGAGTTTGTCTCTTAAATTGATTTGTAAGTTATGATTAAATTTTTATAAAATTATGAAAGTTTCTAGAATTGAATAAAATTATTCAAATTAAATTCTTAATTAGCCGCTTTGGGTTATAAGTCCTTAATTGTTTTAGGGTTTTGCATTTAGAGTCTATGGTTCTCGTATTCAAGTTTTATCGATAATAGGGTTTCGAATTAGAAAATTAAATTCGTTTTTAAATGTAAACTTGGATTCTTAGCTTAGTTTATCCTTGGGAATATTTGGGAAGTATTCTTAGTTGAATCACAAGTTTGCTAAAAGTAGGGTTTACAATTTATCCATACGTAACATGGCTTATAAGTGAAAAGAAGGGAATTGTCTTATATGAAATTCTTTTAGGATTTGGTTCTCAAATTAATTTGTAAGTTGTGATTTGCCTCTTAAGAAATTTTCAAGTTTTTTAGAGTTAAATAAAATTTACTGAAATTATATTTTTAATTATTTATTTAAGATCGTAAGTCCTTAATCATCCTAGGTTTTAGGGTTTGAGTGAGTTTATGTATGTTTTAGAGTTCGAGTGAGATTATATATGTTTTAAGGTTTTTCACCAACCTGGGAATAATTTACTTACACTTATGAGCTTAAGGATCAATTGGCTTAATTATTTAGGAACATCGTTTTATTATGTAACATATATATATATATATATCATATGATAATTTTATTGATTTATGGCTTTTCAAGCATTAAGATAATTTTATAGAGTTTTAAATTTTTTTTTATTTGATATTTACAGTTTCTATTAAGTTTAGGTTTACAGTTTTTTTTTTAAAGTACACGTATGTAGGGATTGGGGTTTTCTTGCATGATAAGAGTTTCCAAATTATATTATTGGGTCTTTCAAGTTCGTTTTGAGTTCCAAGCTCAAAATTTTAGTCGGTTTTCATTTTATGTAGTTTTATTGACTTAGGTAAATGTCTACGACACTCGAATCCGATACTATGTTTAGAAGGTTAAATTTACAAAGTCTACAGTGTATTTTTTAATCCCATGTGATCAAATTGTATCTAATTAACAAGATAAGTTTAACTTTTACTCTAATCTTTATCTTGTTTTCTTTTCCTTCTTTCTTTTTCCTTTTGGCTACCATTTGTGCTTCTAGACTCCACTTTATTTTTCCTTTCTCTTTTCCAAATTGAAAACCAAATACAACCCTTTCCTTTTCCCACTTTAAACTAACGCATCTTCTTCCACATCACTCTTCATTTCCTTTTTCATTTTCTTCTCCTTATACACTACAAATTAACCTTCACTTTATATAATGTTACCCCATCCCTTGTATCATTATTTTACCAATTTCAAGGAGGATAGGAGGGCATACTCCAAGAAGACAAAGAGTAATTAAGTAATATACTATTTTGTATTTAGTTTTCTTTGTAATATAAGTTATATGTACCCTTTTGTTGCATGTGTATTTTATAGTGTTTCATGTATATTAGGAGTATATAATAAGTATTATATGAATTTTAGAATCTTTGTAACAAAACTATATGTATATGTATTTGAATTGTATGTATAGTTGTTCTCTTTCATGTGTATGTATTTATATATGTATGTGTTTAATTATATATAACTATATGTACACATGTTATATTTATTTAGTTATGTATATATATAGATATACATATAGTACCTATACATATACATAATATTAAGTATACTTACTCTATCACACTTATATGAAAATTAGTAAGGAATGGTATAAATAGATATATGTATAATATGGTATGACTATAATTATTCATAAAAGTATTGAAAATATATATATATATATGTATAACAATATACTAATTCTATAAAATAAACTAATAAGTAAAAAATATATATATATATATATATGTATATATACATATGTTGGACATGAGCTTCATGGGAGAGATAAGGGTGATTTTCTACTATAAGTTAATAATTAATTATTTTATTAAATTAATATCATTATATAAAATTGTATAATTAATTATTAATATTATGGAATCGGTAAATATAAAAAAAATTAAGAAAAATAAGAAAATAACATTTTACACCATTAGGAAAATGCCATGATAGCTTTCCCCAATATTTTAATTAAACCGCAATATACAAAAATAATAAGATATGAAAAATAATAAATTAATTAGAAAATTTTCAATTATAACAAAAATTAAGATAATTAATGATTTAAACTTAAAAATAGTAAGATAAAGAAAATTATTACAAAAGGAACTCAAAAATAAAGATATTTCAAAAATATAAAATTTTGAAATTAATTAAGCCATAAAATCAATAAAGAAAAGCTCAAAGTAATAATTAAAAATATTTGAGCTAAAATAACAAAATTAGTAACATTTCAAGCCCATAATGAAACATGTAGGTGTCAACTTCTAAAACAGACCTCGCTACGTAAAAGTACGTCTTCATAAAAATCGGAGTTAAAACGGAAAAGTTAAACGTAATTGAAGAAAAATCTCGAACATAGAATTTTATATAAATAAATAATAAATTTCCATAGATTTTAGTAAATACTTTTGTAGAATAATTATCTCACCTAAGTACTTACTATCTTTCATATTTCCTAATCACTAAGTAATCTCGATACAGATACCAATCTCCTTGTGAATTATTACAACCCTTGACTGATAATATTGCTATGTAAATATTTTTGATGATTCTATACTTATTTGTGATTGTAGATAGTAATATTTAAATTTTATTAATAATTGATTGATGTGTAGAGTTGGGAAATATATGTGATTGTTGTTTATTTGTATTGTGAAAAAATGCCTTAAATTATGCTAATGATCTGTTTGTCACATTATAGATATCTATAAAGATTTGACTGTCTATGATATTGTTTGGTCACAAAATAACTAGATCTAATTATACTTGATTTTTCTAAATTAAACTGAATCATGCATTACATTATAATGATTCTAACCATTACATTATATAGAGATAACGAGAGGCCATATGAGGGTCGATATCTATATATTGAAATTTAGTTTTTTAGTATGGTGTACACATACAACATAATCTTATCCTGATCTATAGGATTACTAGGAGTTAGAGGCACTAATTGCTTAGCTAACATTCAAGTCCAAAGGCCTTCGTTTAGAGGTGGTGTGAACTGCGGAAGCCCACTCACAATTATACTTGGAACTTTGTTTTAAATAAAAAAAAAATTAAATAGACTATTTTTCCTTAAATATGAAACGTAGAGTTTCGTAACTATGTAAGTTTAGGTATGATATCTAATCTGACTAATATTGTATATTTTCCAACTCTGACTTTAAAAAGCGTTAAATTTGAGTTGCATATAGTACCTAGTCAATTGTATATATTTGTATGGCATTTTATTTGATCATGTATTCATATGCTAGTAAATAATTGTTGAATAACTTGCTTATTTGTATGGTTGATGGATAACCCATTAAGCTTTTATAGCTTACACCCTTATAGACTACATCCTTATAGACTTTTATTGCAGGAGGATTTATTCATAAGGCCAAGGCATGTTTAAGGTTAGTTTGAAACTTCTAAGATTTTATGTATTGAAGAAGAGAGTTGAGTGAATATATAAAGCAAACTCTCAATTAGAACTCCTTCAATATTTTATTATATGATGTTTTATAGTTATATAAGGTAACTCTCTTTATTACTCTAGCTTAATTACTAATATTGTGAGACAAAGTATTATGTTACTATATATGATGATGATACTTTATGAAATCTTATATTAATATGTATATATTGTGATATTATCCTTGCTCGTATAACTTTTGGGTAACTAGTTGTAGTAATAGTTCCTTATGTTGTATAAAAAGATGTTGATTAGAAGGGAAACCAATCTGTGATCTTTTGTACGATATACAATAACTTGCCACAAATAAATCACCTCTTAAGTCATGATAAGCTCTAAGCTTAATGATAGCAAATCTAAGCCTTTCTCAAGTTGTCCTTCACAATAGAGCTACCTACATCAATGCTCGAGCTCAACAATAGCAATAGAATAGTCTTCTATGACTCATGAGTTGAATTTCTTGCTAAGCTCACTAATTTAAAGCTAAGAACCATCCTTAAGACCTATATAGCTAATGGAGTAAAGCATCAAACAATTGCTTATGAGCTAAATAGTAGCTTTATGCTCTAAGCTCTATTAAACTAACCATAACTTCAAGATCCATCAAAGCTTTGCTCAAGTCAAACCCCTTCGCTCAACAATAGTAGGAACAGCTCTTATTTCTCCACTATAGCAACTCTAAGGGAAATCGATACCAGAGCACCATGCATATAGGTTGAACAGTTCCTTGAATGGGTATCAACTAAGCAATATGTGGTTAAGCTATTCGTATTATACGTCATTACCACATGGTCAAGTGTAACTTCATCTATGTGCTCAAATCGAGTGTCAACATCATAGTCTCTTGACCACATGCAAGTCATGGGTGCTCTAATGATTTTTCTCTTACAAGTTTGTTTTAGAGACAAAATTATTTATAACTCAATAGAAAGTTGCATTGACCTAAAAAATTCATACAAGAAGTAATCTGTGCACACTATCAAGCCTTGCCAAGCCTATGGATGCTAGAAAATTTATGTTATTTTTAGTTATTTAAAGGACATATAGGTAGGGGGGGCCATGTGTTGAGAGAAGCTATATTCTACATATTGAACTCAATTACATGAGCCTCAAATACAGGTCAAGATTTATTAAGGTATTGAACGTAACCATGCTCCAAACAAGTGCAGATATGCGCCAACAGTAGTTAGCAAGAAAGATAGAGCAACTTACTAGGTTGACAAAACTTCATACATAAATTATACTACAAAATTTTCTTCAAGTAAAATCCTTCCGAACACTATAGTACATCTACTATGACTTTAAGGAGGGCTTAGTAGAATTATCTAAATTTTTTATATCATGTATGCACTTATGATATGAGAATTATCTTGTAAATCAAAAATTGCAAGACTATAAATAATTAATTACTAGAGTTTCCAAATTTTTTTTATCTATTAACTTATTGTAAAATATAAATAACTATGGATATTTGATATTCCATAGTTCCCCAAAACCGTAGAGAATCGGTACCCCTTACTAAATAACGAAACAAGGTAAGACAACTTTATAAATTATAAAAAATTCTAAATTATATAGAACCTTAACATATAAATATTTCTATAAGGAATGTTTTTGCACTAGCTATACTATTCCCAACTAACTCTAATAATGTCATACATATCTTCAGTTTGCACTCTACACTTAAGATTTATTTTAGACTAATTTAAATGAACCTGTTAAAGAAATTATAGGAAAACAAGCAAACTATAACTTAGTAAGTTCATTTCTCACTACTACTATTCAAGTAAGTTATCCAATATTATTAGTACACACGTAAGTTTAACTATATAAGAAATGAATGCACATACAGTGAATGCAAGCAACACATCCATAGGAGTACGGAACCATGAAAGGTGTAGATTTACATTGTCTACATATCAATTATCCCATGTACTTACCTATACGGGACACCTTAACTTAACTACATAAGGATACCTAAGGACACCATCCCTTTAGACGACACTCGACTATTACTTTAGTGAAAAAGAAATACTAATCCAAATAAGTAGACCCTAACTAAGGCTATCCACCATATTTAACACCCTTCGGGTACAACGAAGCGAGTCTTCTCATTATTAAAATATCTCCAAGGCCTCTTAGGCACAAATATACAAGTCATCTTGGAATCAAAATGTATTTAAGGTCTTATAAGCATAAATATACAAGTCCTCTTGTGATTATTTAGAGATACCATGCTAGTTTTGCCTCAATAATAAAAATATCATTCACAAGTACTATTAACCCTCACAAAAATCATGTAAAAATCTGTTTTAAAATTAGGAAAATGTTTTCCAAAATACTTTTCTCAAAAATTTGCAATGCTAGCACTCTCCATCAATATTGAATTAAGTCACAAACATACGACAAATATAACCAGTTATTTTAGTAATATATTTATATTTACCGTTTAAGAAGGTGATTATATGAATAATAGCACACAAGCAAAATAGTACTTAAACAAACTATTAATATCAACTAACAAACAACATACAAACATTAAACAGCAAGTAGATAGCAAATCATCAAAACTCCCTCACCTGGATTAATACTTACTCTTCAAGCCTTTAGAATTCCTAGAACTCAACAATTAGGCCCCAACCTTCATCTCTTTAGGCCCTTACAGCATCCTAGTCTCTTTAAATCCTCAATCACAAACTTTTCTAAAACTCCTACGAACTCTACCTCCTTATGTGTTCTCTTTGTTGAACTTGTCACCAAAGAGAGTAGGGGACAAGTATTGATAGGGTTTTTTGATGAATAGGTCTTAGGCTTATTCTACTAATCCCAAGACTTAAGCCTAAGTCTGATAACTCGATCTAAGTGCAATAGGATCACCATCTAACTATAAATAGGGAGTCATACCCATAGGTAAGGGGGTCTCACTTTTCATTCTCATCTTCTTCACATTATTTTACAGTTCCATTCTCCACAAGACGATTGACTTAGACACCAAAATAGCCTTAAGTATCAAAGTAGTCATGCCGAAGCACACTCCAATGCCTTCCATAGCCATTTTCTATATTACAGGTACCCATGTACCAAATTGAAAAACTACCATCAACACTAAATACATCACAGGGTTGCAGAAATGGTGATCCAATTCTTAGAATGGAAGTCGTACATCTCAATACTATTAGTTGAACAAACTAGATCTCTTAACAACCTTAAGGAAGAAACAAATGGCGATTCGAGAAACAACATGACCCTTTTCATGATTTGGTTTATCAACCATATGTGAAGCCATAGACTCAACTTCTCCCATAGGAAATGTGTTTAAGAGGTGAACTTCATTGACGCTTTCGCCATTATAATCAAGCTTCTTGAAGGTATCACTACTTATTGTTAGGTTAGAGCATTACAAATGTTTCATGTTGAAGATATCTCCTAAGTCATGAGATAGATATAAGTACTTAGCTTAAAGAAGAGATTAAGGGTGGAAGAAGAGTCAAAATACCACAAGAAGATGAGAAAGCAGTTAAATTATTTATTATGAACTTCAAAGTTGCAATAAAAAAAAAATCCATTTCTTGCTACTTTATGGTTTATTTGCCAATTTTGTCCATTGCATCTGTGTTTTATTAACTCTTTGCATTTGCAATGTTTATTTTAGCATTTATTTTCTTTTTGGTTAAAAAAAGAGAAAAAATATATAAAAAATCAAGTGAAAAAAAAAAGTAAAGTTTTTCTAAATAAGCATGGTTAGATCATTAATTGTTTAATCACTTGTTTTGAATACTGTAGATTCTTCCTTTTTAGGCTTTCGAGCTACCCTTTATGTAAATTAGCTTTCAATTATTCCATTAGTAGTTGTTTATTACTTCTTCCTAAAGTCTCATTTCAAAACATCTGATTTTTTTCCACTTTAAGTTTGATAAACTAGCTTTATTATTCTTTCCATCCCTCTTGATCATGACTCTAGTACTCCAAAGAATTTTCAAAATTACTTTATAATCATTCAATTCTCAAGTCATTTTGCTTTAATAATCATCAACCCTATTTGATAAGTTTAATCTAAGGTCATCACCTTTATAAATAAGTCCTAGTCTTGTAAGAAACCTTAGTAGCATGAAGACTTGATTCGTTTTCACCCCTTCATTCTAATACATCCTGTTGGCTACCAATTTCCCATTTGCTAAAAGTCTTTCCTATTAAAATTAGACCTAAATAGGTGTCAAGCATAGTTTTTCACCCTCTCGGTTTTTTTATAAAATCAAGTCTTCTTTAAACCGACTAATATTAAATCGTACCTATTTAATACCAATCCTCGACTAGAGTTTATAAAAAACCGTTTCTTTTTATTTGGAAAACAACTTTGGAGTTGCCACTCGACTAGAGTTAGGAAAAACAGTTAAGTTATAACTAATTGGGTGGATTGGTTATAACCTAGCTACTAGTCTAACGATTAAAATCAATTTTGTGAAAATAGTTTTTTGAAAACCAAAGATTTAGGTCCAAAGGTTAAGAATTTTAAACCCTTACGAATACCATCAACTTTCCAAAATTAAAATTAAACTTAAAAAATCACCTTTCAATTTTAACAGATAGAACTCGGTTATTAGTTACCCTAATTGGATAAATGAAGAAATATAAACTAAAAAGGAAAATTAGGTTTTTTCATTTTTATCGTCGCCTTGTAGGTACTTACGTACCCGCTATTTGGGATTAAACATACATAATTCTTTTAATGAAAACTTTAGTAGGCTAAATTGATTTTAATTATGAAAACATGTCAAATTTACAATTTTAGTTCAATTCAGTTTATTTAAGGAAAATTAAAATATTAAAAGTCCTAAATTGAAATTTTCATTTTTGGAAAATCTAAAAAGGGCCCTAATTTGAGAAATGGTTTATTTATTTTTCTAGAAAATCAATTTTTCTAAGTGACAAAAACAATTATTTATTCTTATTTTATTTATTTTTCCTTATTTATTTTTTTTTCTTTATCCTATTTCATCACTTAATTTATTTATTACTAATTATATCTTATTTGTTTTTATTAAACTAATAAAATAAAATAAAATTACTTTTTTCTTTTTTTTTCTTCTTCTTTTTTTTTTTATTACATTTACAAAAGTAAGTAAAAAAAATAATGAAATGAATAAAAAAACAAAAAAAAAAAAAAATAAGCTTCGAACAGATGTAGCTAGATGCGCGGGTTGGACTTGGGTCAGAGCGATCAGGTTAGATCCAAGTTGTCGAGTCAGGTTCAGGTTGCTGGCATAAATCTGGGTCAAGTCAAGGATGGAAGGAAAGCAGCAGCACATGATGGAGAAGCTCCAACCATTTTTTACCACCTAAACGAAGGGAAAAGCAGTTTTAGTGAGTATTTTATTAGGTTTATAGGGTGTAAGCGAAGTGCCAAGACCAATAGAGCTTAGGTTGGTGGTTTTCGAAAGTTAGCCATAGGTGGCAATGGTGGTTCGACCATGTAAGGGTTGCTGGATGCGATTGGTCAGTTAGGGTAGGGATTTTAGAGTGTGGGGAGTTCAATTGTATGGCTAGTTTGAGTCAAAGATGGTTGAAGGTGATGGTTCAAGGAGAAAAAGGGGCAGCAATTAGGGTTTGATGGAGGTTAGCTCAAGGAAGCTATTAGGGGCTATGGAGGCTTTTGAAAAAGGTCGAGTTGGAGAGCCTAAGCTAGGAGGAGCTCGACCGTAGTGGTGGTTAGGTTCGAGTTAGAGTGGAGAGAGAGAATTGAAGAGAGAGAGTGCAGGTTAGAGAAAGAAACAACTGCAAGAGAGAGAGAGAGCTTAGGAGTTGCTCATGAATTGTTTTGTGTCATTATGTATACTCCTCAAAGCTCCTTTTATATACGAATCGATCCCAGAAACAAAGGAAAGTTCGAATCAGATTTAATGAAAAATGCCTAGATTTTCAGTTTTTTTCTAATTTTTGGAGCTCAAATTGAATTCATTTCTGACCAAATTTGAACATGTTATTATGTTTGATTCAAAGTAAGTCGTATATCCAACAAGATTAAGGCAAAAAACTGCATGAGTGTATGCAAAATCAGTGTGAAAATTAGAACTGAATTGAGGGGGTCGCGTGTTCTTGAGTCGAGAAAAAAGAGGAAAATTGAGAAGAAAAAGGGGGAAAGAGAGAGAAAGTGCTGACGTAGCGCCACGTCAGCCGTGTTGACCATTCTTGACCTACCATGTGTCATCTCGTGACACGTGGCAGTTGACATGGCATGCCACGTGGCATTACGTTAGCAAGGCCGTCCAACCCGATGCTACCACGTGTTAGGATACGTAGCACAATCAGATCCCGATACGTAGCAGTGTACTAATTAACAAAAAATAAAAAAGGCCTCCTGTAAACCCCTAAAATTTTTTATCTAGCTTTTGAAATAGACTCGAGTATGTTAGACAATTTAGGAGTTGACAAGGCTAATAAAAGTGAAAACCCTAAAAGAATTAATCAATTACGTAAGAAACTTATCTACCCCAAATGTATCTAAATGCTAAAGATTTCATTCAAAAGTGATAAAAACTCTAAAATGATAACCTTAAAGACACATGTGCGCTAATTCATCATAGTATATCCTAAAACCCTAATTGATAATAAAATCCTCGTATTTTGCCAAATCATTAGTAAAAGGTTAAAGTGACCTTCATTCATGCATATATGTTTTGAATCCTCAAATAATCCTTTAGAAATTAAGATAATGAATCATAGATTATTATATTTATCTCTTAAGTATATGATTAAGATAGTATTACATAGAGTTAGAGGTATAGTTGAAGATTAAGCTAAATGTAGTGAACCTTAATACGCTAATTAGTATTTTTCATACTAGTTACACTAAGTAGTTTACCAAATGATGTTTATAGGTTGTAAATACCTAAAGTAGGACCTCATCATCAATTTTTACTAATCAATTCACCAAATACCTCATTTCCTTTCATTTCCCTAATTTTTCCCTTAATTTCCCTTAATTACTACATTATATGTACAAAATTACATATACTTCAGGAAAGTTGACCAAGTCAACACGTATTGACCAAGGTCAAAGGGTTGACCAAGTCAACACATGTTAACTAAAGCCAAAAATTTGAAAAGTCAACAAAAGACACTTATTCATAAGGATAAAAAAAATCTAAGCATCTAATGATTGCTTTTCTTTTCTTTTCTTTTGATTTTTCTTTCTTCCCTTCCTTTTATTGCCATCCATTCATCTCCCCTTCTAGACCCCACCATTCTCCTTCTTCCATAAACAAAACAAAAGAAACAAAACAAAAACATCCCTCCGTTGCTGTAAGCTTCTTCTTCCCCTTTCACTTTTAACACTTCTCTTTTTGTCTCCTTAATTCCAACACAAACTAAGGTATGTAATTAAGTTACTTTATATTGTTTTATATTATTCATTAGTTAGGTAATTAGGTAGATTAGATAAGTAGACATATGTTATGTGTGATCTTGAAGAAGAGGGCATAAAGTTCTCATCTTTAAGTGTAGAAAGTGAGGAACCATGAAGAAGAGGAAAGAAATACATGTGTATGTGCTCTTAAGTATTTGTACATAAGGAGATACCAAAAGAGTACTTGTATGGGAACCTTTGTACATGGGTATTTACTATGTACATAACCTAAATTAAGATAAAACCTAACTATACATACCTATACTACACTAAATACACACTTAAAAACACAAAAGAATGGAATTAGGAAGCTTTTCTTAAGAGGAGAATTAGAGATACGAAATTGTATACAAAAATACGTATATGACCATATAGGTATATCAGCATGTGCACAAGTATAAATATGGTATAAGGATAAGTATAAGTATAAGTATATGTATAAGTATGCTAGTATACATAAAAGTAGAGGAAAGGTATAAGTATGTGTACATTATAAGTGTACATAAAATAGATAATCATGAGATAAGGCTTAGGTAAGCAAAAGATGATTTAAGGGATGATGTAATCACATGATGACATAAGCAAATGATGATGTAAGTAATGACATAAGCGTAGGTTTAGAAAATGAGAAAACAAGAAGAGTGTATAATAATTAGCTACCTAACTTTGTAAACCTTAAGACACTTTCTAAATTGGATTATACTTAATTAAGTACATGAATTAGCAATAGCAAAGTAAAATTCTTTAAGTATAAGAATTTAAGGGTTAACTAAATCATTAAGTATAAATAAAAGATATAAATATGAGTAACAAGATTAATTAAGTTTCCATAATTAAAATTTCTATAAATTTAGTCCATATCATAAAACACGGGTCTTAACGTCTAAAACTAACATCACCGTGTGAACGTACGTCTGAAAACGATGAAAAACGACTATAAATTCATAAATGTTGAAAATAGAATAAAAAAGTTATGTACAATTAGCAATTAGGTTTAATCGAATAAGGGTTGATAGTAGTCTAAGTAGAATTAAGTAGATAGATATCTAGAACCATTAGTTGAGTTAACTACTTATTATCCTTATTATCTCGTAATAATCAGGTGATCCCAACAAGGGTGAGGATCTTCCGATCGATTATTACGATTAAAGCGAGTCGTCATAGTCAAGTGAGTACTCCTGATGACTCTATACTTGTTTGTACTTGTAGTTGGTGCACTTAAATTGAATATCAATAACTTGATGCATGGGGTTTCGGGATATGCGTATGCTTGATATTGATTGATTATTGTAAGAAATATTATTAAATATGATAATTGATGATTTGATGGTATAATTGATTTTTATATGATTTGGATGGTTTGCTGATATTGATTGATCGCCTCGTAATTTGACCTAATTATATTTTGCTTATCTTAAATTAAAAGGGTCATGCATTATCCATGCATTGCATTTACTTATTCTGGCCGTCACTTCACGCGGAGATTAAGAGAGGCCTTGCGGGGGTTGTTTATATATATTAAAGTGTTTATGTATAGTGCACTCATACAACATGACCTTACCCAAACCTACGGGCTTACTAGGTGATGAAGACGCCAACCGTATGGCTGAGAGTCGAGTCTACAGATCTCCGCTATAGGGTGTGAGTGTGGACTGCGGGGGCTACCTCACCGCTAGGCCTAGGACTTTGTGAACTACTGAATTTTTAGAAATGGAAATGTGTTTTGTGAAATATGGAATTCAAAGTTATGGGTAAAAGCCTAGGTACCAGAGCCCGGTCGTGATTGGTGCCAATGAATCTCCAACCCTTATCTCGAAGGGCTTTAAAATCCGATATTATATGCAATACCGGTTAACTACATATATTGTTTAGCATACTACGTATGCATGCATTCATATGGTTGTAATAATTTGTTTGATAACTTGTTTGCCAGTATGGTACGAGGGATAGCTCACTAAGCTCTTGTAGCTTATTCCCCAATAGTCTTTCTTTTGCAAGTTTACATACGATGGGATTGGGATAAGTCTCGAGTGCTGAGTGCGAGATGAAGATATCTACATTAGTGTTAGAATTAGTTGAGATCTTTATAGGTGAATGCATAAATATTCTATGTAGAAAATATTAACATGTTAGAATTTAATATAATTTAATTTTTCCTACAGTTTTATAATGTTGGTATATCCTATCCTATTATTTGGTAGGGGATACCGATTTTTTGTGATTCTAAGAAACTGTGGGATATTGGACACCCATAGTTATTTATATTTATATTCTACAGTAAATTAATTACTTAAAAATCAGTAACCTTAGTGGTTAATCATTTAGAGTCTTGCAATCTCTAACTTGCAAGGCAGTTTTTATATCATGGTGCACACATGTTATGGAAATTTTAGATAATCCTACTAAGCTCCCTTTTGAGTCCTCACACCTCCTTACCTTTGCTAAGATTCAAACCTAAGACCTCATACTCAATACCCAAACCTAGTCCATGTACTTAACCATTAGACCATTGGCCTGTGCCATATCCATATGTGCAACTTGGTTGGCATGGGTTAGATTTAAATCTAAGCCCTAATTTGACAACCCAATTTCTAAATCTAATTAAAAAAAAAATCTACCCTAATAAAAAGTTATTTTCTAAAATCTTTTATTTTTTTTTTTCAATTTTCTAACTTTTTCCCAAATTTTCCTATTTTCTAAATTTCTTAATTTTTGTGTTTTTTTATCCAAATTTCATTTTTTTTTTACTTTTCTTATTTTTTGAAAATTTTTTTATTTTTTCCTAAACTTCATATTTTTGGGGTTTTCTTATTTTTCCTATTTTTTATTTTTTTCCTAATTTAGAGCCTATAAAAAAATAAAATAAAAATAAATGAGGCAAAAATTAGATGTCTACAATAAGTCGTTTAGTTTTTAAAGTAAAAGCTTCCCTCTCTTCCTTTCTTTCTCAAAGGAAGAAGAAAAAAAAAAGAGAGAAAAAACACAAAAAAGGAGAAGAAAAAAGCAAGAAGTTGCTAATGGTTGCAAATCTTTGATGGGTACAAGATGAGAATAAGAAAACCTAAAGTAGAAAGGAGAGGATCCATGACCGGCCCAAACATAAGCCTCACCCATAGTTAACCTAAGCCCCTACCCCTATAAGACAATTAGATCTAAACATGAACCCTTGGCCTAAGAAATAAGACCCAAGCTCATTAAAGAAAGCTTAAGCCTAAACATGAACCCTGACCAATGCAAAGCAACAAAACTAGATAAAGCCATAGTCTCAAACACAAGAAAGCCTAAATCCTATGATTAACCCCAAGTTCAAACAGCTCCTTTACTTGACTCACTCAACCATGAAGAATTGGGCTAAAAACTCATAAGGGGGCAAATAAACACAAAACCTAAGGGGCACTTAGCCTATAAAATTTAGGTTAACGATCATCTTCAATATAGGGGAATATCGATCAAGTCAGGGGTAAGGGAACATAATTAGGATTCAATCTTTGAAATTCAAAAAATGTTTTCTCACATAGGGGCATACTTTACAAAGGCATTTCAAAGACAGATCAATCCCCATCTTATTGAAAAACTAAGATAGATTCTTACATAAGGGAGTAGTAACTCATTTCAAAGTTTTAGAATAAAAAGAGATAAGCTAAATCCTACACATTAACATCTAAACACTTTGAGTGCGAAGTAACGTCATGATGAGGATATTTTGGACTCATTCCTTAATAGAGGTTCATTTTGAATTTGATACACAGGTCTAAATAAAGTTAGGCGTTCATTTTCAAATCACAAACACATCTTTAAAGGTCTTAGCCAGCTCATAAGACACTTTCCTTTCACCAATCCCTCTTAAGGTCTTAGCAAGCTCGTAAGGCGCTCCCTTTTCATAAATCCCTTTCAATATTTGACAAATTCATGGAATGCTTCTCCTACCTAGGTTAGTCAACTTAAAAAAGCACTTTCAATCCCTTTCAATATTTGACAAATTCATGGAATGCTTCTCCCACCTAGGTTAGTTAGGTTAAAAAAGCACTACCATGTTTCAAATTGATTTCTCAATTAAGATTGCTAGTCCTTTAGAGAAGCTCCTACCTAAGTTAATCAATTTGGAAAAGCACTACTAGGTTTGTAAACCCTAGGAAAATAGTAGTTGAACCATAATTCAAGTCCGAGTGCCCTAAATTGTACAATAAGTCGATAAGGCTAGTAACAATAAAAGATTATGAAGTTTAATTAATCAAATATAACACCGATAACAAAACCCTAAGAATCGATCGAAATCCTAAATCGTATACTGAAACCCTAAAACTAGTTTACGTACCATTAATCAAAATTGAACCCAAAATTGCTCGAAACCTTAAAATTATAAACATAAACCTATAAAATAGTTAAATATTACTGAATAGTGATATAATTATAGTCAAATACAATTTTCGACTAAATCGCCTATTCGTACGAAATTTTAAAGAAATCGCCATAATAACTTGTAAAAATTATAATTGTAACAGGTACCAATTAAATTGATAAAATTTCACAAAAAATTGAAAATTAATTTACGAGGAGAATCATTATAATTTATATGATTCGAAAAATTACATATATTTGTTAATAATTTTCATTTTCCTTCTCTTTCATTTCCAATTTATCTCTTTTCCTTCTTTCCATTTTCACTTCAAGTCTACGTCCTGCACAAACCGGAACCAAAATCAGCAAAATAAAATCCTAATCAAGCAGCCTACGCGATGAAATATATTGCTAAGTGTTGGATAATTAAACAAACAAAAATCTTGCAATAATTATCTAAGATTTTAGTTTATAATCTAAGCTATTGCACACGCGAAATAAAAAGAAAAATCTAGAAATCAAATTCGACAAACCAAACCGATTAAATAATGATAATAATCATAATAAAGTTAAAAATCTCAAAAATAGGAAAATATACTCAAAATAATAAAAATATCAAATATATGATTTAAATAATTATTAAATTGTAACATGTTAAGAAAAAGCGAAAATCAATAATTTATAATTTTTAAACTCAAATAATAATTTTTGTGATATTTTTATATCACAATTTACGCTACGAGTCACAACGTTCAAAACGAACCTCATTACAAGAAAATACGCTCGAAAACGATCAAAATGGACTATAAATTCATAATGATTCGAGCTAAAATGAAAAAGTTATATGCGATTCGATAAAAAGCTCGAATCGACAATTTCATGTAACTAAGTAAAGTAAACCTTACAAATTATAACACTAGTTAGCTGTAAATTCCCAAACTTACAAAATATTCATTATTCTCAGGTGACTTTGATATCGACTTTGAGCTGTCCACAGATTACTACGACCTTTGAGCTAGCCATGGCTGAGTGAGTTTTTCCTTATGATTCCATACTTGTTTGTGCTTGTAATTAGTGAATCTAAATTATGATTTATGAATGAATGTATATGGGGTTGGGTTATGCTTGTGCATGATAATTGTTGTTAATGGTGAATCTACTTTAAATTTCAATAATATAATGTTTGTTGCTTAGTAGATTCACTAGATTAATTGTTTGTGATTTGGAATGATCACTGATTAAATATGACTTAACTTTTTATTCGACTAGAAAAGTTAACTTGGATCATGCATAAATCATGCACTGCATAACTAATTCCGGGCAATCACATTACACGGAGGTAGCGAGAGGCCATACGTGGGATGATTATTGATTGTTATTGATTTTGTATGGTGCACACGTGCAATATGACCTTACTCTAGCCAGCGGGATGACTAAGCGTTGGAGGCGCCAACCGCTTGGCTATGGGTCGAGTCCAAAGGCCTTCGTTTAGGGGTGAGTGAGGGCTGCATGAACCTACTCACAATCATATGCAGAACTCATTTTGATAAGGTTAGTAATGGATGTACCATTACATTTTAAATATAAAACGCGAAGTTTCGTTATGAAATAAGTTCTAATATGGTACCCGGATCTGACTGTTCTGATGAATCTCTAACCCTGACTTTAGAGGGCATTAAATCTGAGTTGTATGCAGTACCTGGTCACCTATATGTATTTGTTTGGCATATTCGTTATGAAATAAGTTCTAATATGGTACCCGGATCTGACTGTTCCGATGAATCTCTAACCCTGACTTTGGAGGGCATTAAATCTGAGTTATATGCAGTACCTGGTCACCTATATGTATTTGTTTGACATACTGCTTGTTCGTGCATTCATTTGGTTGAACTTAACCATTGTATAAACTTGATTGCTGTATGGTTGAGGTAAAATATCTCACTAAGCTATTTAACTTATACTCTTGTAGTCTTCTTTCGCAGGCCGACCTCTTTATGGGGTCGGGTCGTCGCATGCCCAAGGTTAGTTTTCTACACAGGGTCAATGTGGGAGCTAGATGAGTACGGAGAGTACTTTTGATTAATTATAGATTTGAATATCTAATTTTTATATTAGTCAGACTTTAGACACATTTCAAACTCTGTATTTGTAAACTTTTATGTAAATAGACTATGTATTATGTTTTTATAATATTATTATTTATCATGAAATAATATTGCTTAAGCTTGTGCACTCTAGGTAGTTAATAGTAACTGTAGCCTTGTATATCGTATAAAAGGGTCGTCGATTGTAAGGGAATTCAATCTGCAATCCTTTGTACGGTATACGGCGACTACCACAACTAACCACCTCGGGTCGTGACAAGGTTTCGAATTGATTTTCCAATTAGGGTTGCTAGTCCCTAAAAGCACTTGTGCTTATGTTAGTCAACTTAGAAAAGCACTACTAGGTTTCAAATTGATTTCCTAATTTGGATTGCTAGTCCCTTAAAAACGTTCTTGCTTAAGTTAGTCAACTTAAAAAAGCACTACTAGGCTTCAAATTGATTTCCTAATTAAGATTGCCAATCCTTTAGAAATGTTCCTATCTATGTTAGTCAACTTAGGAAAAGTACTACCTGGTTTCAAATTGATTTCTCAATTATGGTTGCTAATCCCTTAGAGATGCTTCTACCTAGGTTTGTCAACTTAGAAAAACACTTTAAGGTTCTAAATTGATTTCCCAATTAGGGTTGCTAGTCACTTAGAGATGCTCCTACCTATATTAGTCAGCTTTAAAAAGTAATATCAGGTTTCAAATTAATTTCCCAATTAAGGTTGTTAGTCTCCTAAAGATGCTCTTACTTAGGTTAGTTAGCTTAGAAAAGCACTACTAGGTTTCAAATTGTTTCCCATTTAAGGTTGTTTATCTTTTAGTGATGCTCTCACCTTTAATCAACTTAACAGAGTGTAATCGAGTTCCAAATCAAACATTTCATTTCCTTTAGGGTTGCCAGCTCACAAGGCATTTCCCACCTTAGGTTAGTTAGCTTTCGAAGCAAATTTTCCTACCTTAGATTTTATCATTTAGGGTTCATGCTAGCTCTTAGAGTGCTACCCCTCTTTCAAGAACCTTTAGGGTTTTAGCAAACTCCTAGAGTGCTACCTCTTCTTCTAAATCATATAGGGCTATAGCTAACCTTAAGGGCATTGTACCATTTTCGAAAAACCCAACCATGTGTCTCAATTAGCTCTTAAGTGCACCACCTTTCTCATTCAAACTACCTTTTACTTTTCACTAAAATCCTAATTAATCAAGCTTAGTATAGCTAGTTATTTGTAGTGCTTCTAAGTGTAAGCCCATCTCTACAGCAAAAATAATGTTTCCTTTATCTTTTTGGTAAAGTTTTACTCAAACTTTGCTACAAAGATGAGCAACTATAATCACCTCATTCTACACTCAATGCCCTCCGTACCCTACAAAACCGCCCTACGCCACGCCACGCCCCCCACCCCCCCCCCCCCTTGTGATACTTTTAGTACTATTTAGAATAAAGGAAAATAGTCCCAATTGAAAAATACAAAAGATTAGAAAATTCAAAAAAATAAAAAATATATAAATTTTAGAAAAAAATTTTAAAAATTGGAAAATTGAAAAACATATAAAAATTAGAAAGTTTAGAAAACCAAAAAAAAAAAAATAGAAATATAGAGAAGGCTTGCAAACTAAAAATTTGGATGAAATACAAAAAAATAAGAAAATAGAAAAAATAAATTAGGATAATAAAAGGGGCTAGGCATTCTTAGGCTTAGGCTAAGAGACTTAATCTAGCCCAGGTTACTTTGAGTCTTCGTATGTATTTTCTTTTCTATAGAAAACAAGATATGGGCCAATTGGCCCATTGGTACAATGCTTGGACTTAAAATTAAAGAAAGAAGGAGGTTTGGAGTTCAATTCTCACAACAAGCACATTATGTCTTTTATTCTTTTATACAACCCTATTGCCATGTGAAGAGATATGATTAGGCAACATGTTGACTTAAGCACATGGTAAACAATGGTTAGACTACATTGCTGACGTGATACCTATGTGGTGCTACATCAGCAAGCTATTTTCCTCTCTTTCCTTCCCTTTTGCACTTTTTTCCATGCTTTTCTCATGAATTCCTACCTAGGGTACTTAGTTTTGATCTTTTCTTGAGCCTCTTTTCTTCATGATTTCACCAAATGGTGAAATCACCAAGATTATTTGGGATTGCTTGGGATACTCTACATTAAGCCTAAGAACATGTCCCAATATGGGTGTTTAAAGGATCAAATCAGCTTTTGAAAATGAAGGAAAACTTAGACCTAAGATTCTAGCAATGGTATAATATGCAAATCTAAGCAAATATGGATAGAATTGGAGCTTCCACTCGTTAAATAGATCTAGAATATCATCCAAACTCTACTCAAACCAAGCTTGTTTCTAATAACTTGGAGATTATGGCAATTGTGCAATCAAGATTTGATTCTCCATTGATTGACCTTCTAAGCTCATTTTAAGCTTCAAAACTATAAATTGGAGGTCATACTTCATGTTTCATCATCTGATCATACAAAAAGCACAATCAAACATACAGTATCAAGCTTTCTTTCTCTCTTTAAGTTTAAGCTCAATTTCAAGAGGTTTCGAGCTAGAATACTACAAGCATCCCCATTCTAGTAGCTCTCCAATGCTACCTCTATCTCTCTCCACCATACTCTTTAAGAGCTTTACCCATCACATAAGGTCTCATCTACCATACTTTACCTTGAAACCTTAGTTGTTGTTGTTCCTCACTTTGAAACAACCACCTTATGGTGATCCCTACCCCTCAAAAGTCAAGACCCAACCCCCCTTATATTTTTTAGTAAGCACAACATAACTTAACCAGTACTACCTTCCACGGCCAAACTTTGATGATCGCCCAACATCTACCATCTGCCATAGCACCCTTGCTAGCTAAATGCTTATTTACTAATAAGATTCACATGAATCTAGTTTTTACCACTTGAAATAGAGGCTAAAACTACCTGAATCCCCACCTCGTCAATCGTTACTTTACGCCCATTTGCAACCCACATGATCCAATCCATACACACTTTGGCCTTCCTCTTTTTAATTTATTTTATTTAATCCTATGTCACTACTAAAAAGACAAAAACAAAATCTTTTATTTAGATTTCTTTTTTATGAAACCCCGATTGTTGAACTATTACCATGGACTTAGGACAATGGGTTACTTTTATTATATGTGAGACCTAAAGGGTATAGTTAGGGAAATAATGAAAGTAAATGTATCAAAAGAAGCTTAAGAAACAAGTTTAGTTATGTGGGAAAACCTCAATCACTTCATATTGATATAAGTCAGTGTGTTTAGTACGATTTAGGGCTTTTGGGAAAATTGTCTGAATTGAGTAAGACCTTAATATGAAGTCACAAAAATTAGAGAAGAGTCCTAGTGAGGTTAATTTCCTAAAATAAAGCTAATAAAAAATTTAATTTCAATTAAACACATCTTTATCGGGTATGCTCAATAATTATTAGAAACTCGAAATTTATGATTCAAATAATTACGATACCTTAGAAATAAATTATTTAACTTATAAAAATTATTTTGGGAGACAAATAGCATGTTATATAGTTATATAATTATGCTATATGCATTACATGTGCCCGATATGTAAATATGTTATTAAATATACTAAATAATTGGTTAGAAATTGTAATTAATCAATAAAAATTATAAAAAATAGCTAACACACTTGTAAATTCATGGGAATAGGCATGGAATGCTTAAAATATAGTGGGACAATTAGTATATGAGTTGGCAAAGGAAGATAAAGCTTAATCATATTATGATATTAATAAAATTAAATCAAACGGCACTTATAAATTGCTTTGCCACCTCTAATCGAACCAGTAATTTATAAAAGGACTTGAGGGATGATAATTGATTCATTTTTCAACTTAGAAACAATAGAAATCCTCTCCTAAAATCAAATTAGGTAATTAAAGAAAAATTATCAAAAGAAAAACACAGGAAAATAGGGGAAATTAAGGTCCCAAAGCTACACACAGCTTGATGTGATGGAGTTTTGGTGGTTGAAAAGTGATATCAAGTAGAGTTTGATTGACCACCCCTCTCTAGCCAATAGTGGCTGGAGCTCCGACAACAAGGTGATGATACTTTTAGCTTTTAAGTTAGTTTATTTTACTAAAAATATCAAATGATATTAAAAAATTATGAAACTTGGTTTTTTTTTTATGCATTTTCAAGTGCAGAATCAAAATATTAACCTAGAATTTTGAAATTAGAAGTGCTTCCTTAAGAAACCACCCTACTCTAATGAATTTTGCAATAATTTTTAAAAATAGTAAACAATATTGTTTTTGAGCTAGTTTTTTGTGAGCATATTTCTCACATGATAAGTTTAATTTACTTAAAAAGAATTTAAAACTGAAAGCAGTATATTGAAAAATAAATTTAAATTCAAAAGGTTAAAGTGATATTGATCGAGGTTTAATAAGTTAGCCCCCCAAATTCAAATTATGTGATTTTTCAATTTTTTTGTGAAAAATGATTTTTTCCATAGGCCAATAGCAAAGTTTGGATCAAGCTACACAATTGATTCTAACTTAATTCTTTCTTAACCTTGGTTAGGTGGCAACTCTACAATTTTTACTTTTTTTAAAGAAAAATTAGATTTTCCTCAATTATTTGTCGAAGGTTAATATTAAATGGAAAAAATTTACTATTGGTTAGATTAAGGAAAATAAAAATAAAAAATTCAAACTCAATAGGATCATACACGATGGCTACAAGAGCATATATGCCTTTGAGAAAGATGGAAGAAAGGTTAACCTAAACCTAATGAACCTAAACAAAGTGAGCAAACTATAGGTTAAGTTCACATAAGGATCCAAGAAGACTTTAGTCCATGTTCACTCTGAGGTCAAGGAAGTGATAAAGTCGAATATACCGACTTTCCTATTGATTCATATATCATTAGAGTTGAAGGACTAAGTGAAGCAACCCGAAGAGGCCAAAAGTTTGATTTAGGAGTATGATGATCAGTTCCCCAAGGAATTGCCTGAGGGACTGCTCTCATCTCGAGGGATCAAGCATTACATTGACCTAGTTCCTAGTGTTGCCCAACCTGATAAGTTGGCTTATTGAATGAACTTAGAACAAGTTGTCAAATTGCATGGATAAGTTAATGAGCCGATGGGGAGAGGATATGTGAGAGAGAGTCTTAGCCCATGCATTGTCCCCTCCTTACTTATGCCTAAGAAAGATAGGACATGGAGAATATGTGTGGATAATCAAGCTATCAACAAAATCATGATCAAATATAAGTGTCCTATACCTAAGTTGGATGACATGTTGGATGAAGTGCATGGCACTTGAGTGTTTAGCCAGATCGACCTCAAATTTAGTTATTGTCAGTTAAAGTTGTAAACAAAATCACAGGTATCCTATTCCTAAGTTGGATGAAGAGCATAGCACTCAAGTGTTAAGTAAGATTCACCTCCAATCTTGTTATTATCATATCATAATGAAGCCACTAGATGAATGGATGATAGCATGTAAGACTTGCTATGGTTTGTGTGAGTGGTTAGTCATGCCGTTCGATCTATCAAATGCCCTAAGCACTTTCTTGAGGCTAATGAACCATATGTTGAGAGACTTGATAGGAAAGTTTGTTATGGTTTATTTTAATCATATTCTAGTATATAGTTTTGACCAGTCCAATCATGTTAATAATCTTTTAGCTATATTTGATTTGTTGCGAGCGAAGAAGTAATTCAACAACTTAAAGAAATATTGTTTCTACCAGGAAGAAGTGGTTTTCCTAAGGTATATCATTAGTGGAGGAGGCTTACGAGTGGATAGTGAGAAGATCTAAGCTATCATTGAGTGGCCAACTTAACCTCTTATGCTAAGATAAGATGCTTTCATGGCTTGGCTTCCTTTTACCTCTTATGTTAAGGTAAGAAACTTATTGAGTTAACAAAGAAGAATGTGGAGCTCAAACAAAAAGAGAAGGAAGATAGAAGTTTTGTTGAAGTGAAAGAGATACTAACTTCTATCTTAATTTTGGCTCTACTTGACTTCAAGAAAATCTTTGAGATAGAATTAATTCATTAGGTGTTAGCATTGGTGGTGTTGTGCTGATGCAAGAAGACCAACCTATTGCATACTACAAAACTATTTAGTATATGACAAGGAACTCCGAACACTAACCTAAGCTCTTCATGTGTGGCAACACTAACTTTTACCTAAAGAGTTTATCATCTACAGTGATCATGAGTCCCTAAGGTATTTAAGAAGCCAACTTAAACTTTCCAAATGACAAGTAAGGTGGGTAGAATTTTTGTAAGGATTTAACTTTATGATCAAATACAAGCACAGTAAGACAAATATGGTTGTCAACTCCCTATTTAGGAAGCATACCCTCCTTGTTGACCTATAGACTAGATTATTAGGGTTTTCAAGCATCGAGTAGTACCACCAAGATCTTCATTTTGGTCCTATGTATGCACGGTACATGGAAGGATGAGTAGTAGATGATTACCATGTAGTGGACGAATACTTGTTCTAAGGTGGCAAGCTTTGTATGCTATACAATTGTATCAAAGAGTCATCAATGAGAGAAGCTCTCATAATGGAGGACTCTAGATATTTTGGAGAGGAAAGAACTTTTAAATTATTGAGTGCCTAGTTCTTTTAGCCTAAGATGAGGAAAGATGTCCACTGTGTTGTAGAAGGGTATAGAACCTACAAGAGAGTAGAGAGCTGAGCTAAACAAGGGGGAGCAATGCCTTTACCCATCCTAACCAAACCATGAGTTGATTTGAGTACAAACTTTATCCTCTTACCTAAGATGGCCTAAGGAAAAGATTCTATCATGGTTTTTGTGGACAAATTCAACAAGATGACATACTTTAAGCCATGCATAAAAACTAACAATGCTTAGGCTATTTTTTTGTCATTTTCTAGGAGATCGTTCAATTGAATAATGTACTAAGGAGTATAGTATTTGATAGAGATCCTAAATTTTCTAAACCATTTTTAGAGAACTCTCTAGTGTTGAATGGGGACAAAGCTACTCTTCAGTACATCATATCATCTACAGATTGATGGTTGGATAAGAGTTATTGTCAAGCTTGATTTTTCGATTTCTTATTTAAAAGTTGATTTCTCATTTCCTGATTAATACTAAACCTTAACCCATTTAATATTAATTCTCAACTAGAGAAATTGAGAAATTTCGGTTTTTTATTGAAAATTATTTTTTAGAGTCGCCACCCAACCAAAGTCGGGAAAAGAAAAGAAACTATAATCAATTGGGTAGATTGATCACAATTTGGCTACTAGTCTTTGATTTCAATTTTAAATGAAGAACCAGAGAGTTCCAAGTTTGGGGGCTAACTTATTAAATCCTTAACGGATATTACTATTTATTTACCGAAATTAGGATTATTCTTCTAATTATAATATTTAAAAAAATAAATAAATAGATAAATAAAAAAATCAAAAGAAAAAGAACCTAAGTTTAACATATTTTATCGTTGCTCCGAAGGTGCCTACGTACCCGCTAATCGGAATCAGACGATCATAACTCTTTCTGAAAGTTTTAGTGTATTGATTGATTTTAATTTTTGAAAACTGACCGAGTTTACGTTTTGGTTTGTTGGTTTTTATAAAAAAAATCTAAACAGTCCTAATTCTTGAGTGTTTTTATTTTATAAAAAATGCTATAACAATCCTATTTTTTTTTAAAAGAAAATTTATTACTAAAAAAAAACTTTCTTTGTAAGGAATTCTAGAAAACACTTAATACTAAAAACAATTAAACTAATATATGTAAATATATGTGTCATATGTTATAAAACTAATTAGCTAACTAATCAAAATAATAATAACTAAATGACCAAATAAATAAAATAAATAAATATAACAAAAAAAAAAAAGAAAAAGAAAGAGAATTAAGCCTTACTTGTTGTTCGCTATGTAGTTATGGAGTTGCTTGCGGCTGTAATGGGTGTTCGGCCGTAGAGTGTTACAAGAGTTGCGATGTTCACTTTAGAGCGTTGTGTATCGGAGACGGCAAGTAGATGTGTTGTTGCTGTTTCTGTTAGAGGGTCGGCTAGGAGTGGATGTGTTGTTGTTGTTTCTATTAGAGGGTCGGCTGTGAGTGTGAGAGGGGGGCTGTACAATATGCGGTTGCGACTTGTAAGGAGTTAGGCGCTGTGTGTGTGCAGTTGGCGTGGTTGATCGAGACTATCGACTAACATAGGGGTTATGTTGTTGCTCAAGAGACTGCCGTATTGGTGCAGTCCAATCGTACGGCCTAAATGCAGTTGTGGACTGCTGTAGTGCGAGTTAACTCGACCGATGACGTGTGGTTGAATCAACGCTACGGTAGAATTGTGGCTACTGTTATGTGGTGCAGCAGTGATAGTATAGCGGCGGATTGTGCTGTGGAAGGGACGTGTTGTGGCGGATCAGGATGATCGGGCGATGGTCGTTGAATGGGTTTCGGATGTGTTGTTGCAACATCCGAATCCAATTAGGAGGGCAGCAGTGGTCGTGTGTTGGTCGAGCATAGCTCAGCCTGTCGAAGAAGCTGCAGCAGTGAACTATTCTGCTATCGTACGTGCATGTAGCAGTGTATCTAGACTGCGATGAGCATGTGGCAAACTGCAGTTGTGTATGGATTGCAGATCTAGTTCAGCAATGTGCAGTTGGACGAGTGAGGATCAATGCTGCAGGATGTGACGCGCTTACTACTACTATTCGGTGTCTGGAGTGTATAGGATGGACACTTCACTACTGCTGTTCGGTGATCAATGTGGTTCTACATTGTGTTTTGTATCTGGATTTTTTCTTTTTGCTGTGTGCAAATGAAGTTCAATCTGCTGTTTTTCTCCTCTCTTCTTCCTACTGCTGGTGTGTATTTATATAGAGTCTAAACCAAATCGTATCACATCATATCTAATTATATCTAATTCGTTAATTAAATTAAATTCAAATCTGATTTAACTAAAATTCATATGATTTGATTAGATATGAATTCGATTTTAAATCTCGCTTTTGCAAAGATAAAAAAATAAAGACATAGGTGCTTACTGAGACTTGAACCCAAGACCTCCAACTAAATCTACCCCAAATACTCTATTACTTATCCATTAGGCCGTTGGCCTGTGCCTTGACATTCATTACAATTAAATTATATTTAACCTATCCGATTCCCTAAAATAAGAATTTTAACTAAACTAAAACTAAAATTAACACTAAAACTAATAATTCCTAATATAAGTTATTTCCTAAAAATCTACAAAACTTTTTATAATAATTTTTTTTCTTTTCTTATTTTTTTGGGTATTTTCATCATTTGTTAATTTTTATTATTTTTTTATCTTTTATTAATTTTTTTTGTTTTTTTTTTATTTTATTTTTGTTTTTGAATTAGGACCCTTTTTGTAAAAATAAAACTTAGAACTACAAAGGAGCAAAAATTAGGTACAAACAGCTACCCCTCTTTGTGGTGAAGTTTGAGCAAAACTTTGCCATAAAGACAAAAGAGACACCGTTTTTGCCTCAAGACGACTCTATCCTAAGAAACATTAAGATACTTGATGAGGGTTAGAATAGCGAAGGGTAGCATCTTTGTGAGTTAGCAAAAATCCTTAAAAAGAATAATGAGAACTGGGTCGTACCCTGATGAGGAAACTTGGTCATGCCCTAATGAGCTGACTAACTAAGGCGGTCAAAGCGCTCTTTGAGCTAGCTAAGACCAAAGAACGAAGAAAACTTGGTCGTACCTTGATGAGCTGACTAAGACCTGAAGAATGAGGGAAACTTGGTTGTACCCTAATGAGCTGACTAACTAAGGCGATCAAAGCGCCCTTTGAGCTGGCTAAGACTTAAAATAAGGAAAACTTGGTCGTACCCTAATGAGTTGACTAACCAAGGTGGTTAAAGCGCCCTTTAAGCTGGCTAAGACCTGAAACAAGGAAAACTTGGTCGTGCCCTTAATGAGCTGACTAACCAAGGCAGTCAAAGCACCCTTTGGGCTGGCTAAAACCCGAAGAATGAAGGAAAACTTGGTCATGCCCTAATGAGTTGACTAACCAAGGCGGTCAAAGTGCCCTTTGAGCTAGCTAAGACTAAAAAATGAAGAAAACTTGGTCGTGCTCTGATGAGCTAACTAACTAAGGCGGTCAAAGCACCCTTTGAGCTGGCTAAGACCTAAAAACATGAAAAAACTTGGTCATGCCCTGATGACCTGACTAACCAAGGCGGTCGAAGCGTCCTTTGAGCTGGCTAAGACCTAAAAATGAAGGAAAACTTGGTCATGCCCTAATGAGTTGACTAACCAAGGCAGTCAAAGTGCCCTTTGAGCTGGCTAAAACCTAAAAATAAGGAAGGAAAACTTGGTCATACCCTTAATGAGTTGACTAACCAAGGTGGTTAAAGTGCCCTTTGAGCTAGCTAAGACCTAAAAACACAAGGAAACTTGGTTGTGCCCTAATGAGCTGACTAACCAAGGCGGTCAAAGCGCCCTTTGAGCTGGTTAAGACCTAAAAATAAGGAAAGAAAACTTGGTCATGCCCTTAATGAGCTAACTAACTAAGGTGGTCGAAGCGCCCTTTGAGCTAGCTAAGACCTAAAAACACGAGGAAACTTAGTCGTGCCCTAATGAGCTGACTAACCAAGGCGGTCAAAGCGCCCTTTAAGCTGGCTAAGACCTAAAAACACGAGGAAACTTAGTCGTGCCCTAATGAGCTGACTAACCAAGGCGGTCAAAGCGCCCTTGAGCTGGCTAAGACCTAAAGATGAAGAAACTTGAATTGGAATAGCGCTTCCTGAGCTTGCTAAATCCCTAAGAGATTATAAGTTGGGGAACATTCTGTAAGTTGGGCAATTGGGAGCCTATGAAACTCTGGATTGAGACTACTCTTAGGAGCTGAAAAGCTCCCTAAGAAATTATACATTGGGACTGTTTTAGGAGTCAGCCAAAAGCTTAAGAAGCTTTAGATTAAGACTGCGTTCTATGAACTAGCTAGATCCCTAAATGAGAAAATGAGTCGAAATAGCGCTCCATAAGCTGACCGAAGCACTAAATACCTTAAAGAAATTTTGAGTCAGGTAACATTCTGTGAGTCTGATGATTGGGAGTTTAAGAAACTCTGGATTGGGACTACGCTCTACAAGCTGGCTAGTTCCTTAGGAGATTATAAATTGGGACTGTGTTTTGGGAGCCAACCTAAAGCTTAAGAAACTTTAGATTGGGACTGTGCTCTATGAGCTGGCTAGATCCCTAAATGAGAATATGAATCTAGATAGTGCCCCATAAGCTGACTGAAGTGCTAAAGGGACTACGTTCTATGAGTTGGCTAGACCCCTAAATGAAAATATGAATCTGAATAGTGCTTCATAAGCTGACTGAAGCGCTAAAGAAGATATGGATAGGAACAATGCACTATGCGCTGGCTATATCCTTGAGAAAACGGATAAAGGGTAAGCACCCTTCGGACTCGCTTAAGCTCTATTAAGAGTTAAAAGTAAAACTAAGGAACATAGCTAACTTGAAAAAGACTCTTGATTTGAGAAATTTACAAACAAGGAATTTGGTGAAAACTGTTTATAATATGAATTGAAAATTTGGCTACTATAGATTAAATGGACTGGAAAATGAATGGAAAAACTTATAACAAGCCTCTACTTTCTCTCTCTCCTATTCTTGTCTTTTCATTTTCTTTTTCCTTGAAAGTTTACTAACGGATACAAATTCCTATTTAAAAGGCAAAGGCTATAATCATATAGGGTATCTCATATCTACCTTAGTTTGTAACCTAGACAATGAGCTTCTTAAATAGGCCTTAGACATTCATTTAGTAAGAAAAAGGTAACTCATGATTAGTTTAGTCGAAGAGGACTTCCTTACGCACTCTCGATCTGGATTTCACTCTTGATTACTATTCTAGAAATTATAATCCAGTTTGTAAGTGATACACTCTGATCGATCTGTTAGGTCTTTTTGGGTTCAGTATTGTAAATTAGGCTTTTGGTCAAATGGTTTCAAAAGAAGTTAATTGAGAGGGCCTATTTTGAAAGAAGTACTTTCATCCAACCCAGGTGTACAAGTCAAGAAGCCTTAAGAAATGAACTAGATGTGCACTTGCCCCAGTTTCAAAAATCATTTTTATCTTAGATAAATTATTCTTCAAAATTGGAAGAGCTTTGAGTAAGGAGGTAATGTGGGTGGGAAGGTCTTGTATTTGAGAATCTGAATGGATAGAAAGGGTTTATGTGATTTTGAATTGAATATGGAGTTTTTGGTTTATGGTTGAAAACATGATCCTGAATGAATATGAGTTTTTGTGTTTTTGGTTAGGAATGCGATTCAAGGCCTTTTGTTTTTAGAGCAACTTGGGCCTTCTTTGATTGGGGATTTTCTCAAGCCCGATATTTGGGTATTTCTTCATTTTCCTTTTTCTTAGTTTTTTTTTTTCCTTTTCTTTTTCTTTTTCTTTTTTTTTTTAATTTCATTTCATTTCTTTCTTTTCTCTCCCCAAAAATAACTATCTCTTTTGTCAAATTTTTATCTTTAGATGAATCAAGGCCCTAAATCCATAGGTTCAGAGTGCATTAGCTTAGGTAAGCTATATGTAGCCTTTGGGATATCTGGAAAAATGTTAGGTCTTCTTCAAAGGGAACAATTTATCAAAACCAAAAATTATCCTTAAATTGTTATTACTAGGGTAAGCACAAGTCAGTTTTATCCTTCTCTCCTAATTAATGACCCTAACCTCCGAATTACCCCATTGTAGGGTGGTTCTTGACAGGGTTTACATTTGAAGTGACTCTAGATCAGTCCAACAGGGTTATCAAAGGATAATTGTGTTTGGGATTTGAAAATGAATGCCTAACTTCATTTCGATCTACGTATCAAATTCAAAATAGACCTCCTTTAAGAAATGAGTCCAAAATATCCTCACCATGATGTCTCTTAACTCTCAAAGTGTTTAAGGGTTAGTATATAGGATATAGCTTACCCATTTTCATTCAAAACTTTTTAAAAGTGAGTAACCAATTCCTTATATAAGGATGGATTGACCTTAAGGTGATGATGGACCTTAATCCCCAATTCCTTGGAAAATGCTTCGGTTGTGAAATTTCAAAGACTAAATGCCCCATGCCCCAAACTTATAGGTCTTAATTCCCTTAAGCTTCCATATCTGACTTTGGGTTAGGTTCTGTAGAGTTCAAATGGGCTGGAACTGACAACTTTTGAAGTGGAAGGGACTAATGAATTGCCCTTTTTGTTTGTACCAGGGATTAAGCTTAGGATAGTGTTTCATGGTTTTGTGTTTTGACTTGGTTTATGGTTGGACTTGATGGCTCAAGCTTCGAGTTAGTTCAACTATCTTGATGGGCTAGGGCTCGAGTTTGGTTGGTTATTTTCTTGGCCCAAGTGGGTCTGTTTAGGTTATCTGCCTTAATGGGCCAAGTAATTGTGTTTATCTCGAACCCTCTAAGGATTTGTAACCGTTAGCAAATTTCTTTCTTTTTCTTTTCTTTCCTTTTCTTCTTTTTCTTTCTTTTCTCTTTCTTTGTTTGTTTGTTTTTTTTTTTTTTTTTGAAAGAGAGAGAGGAAAAGTTAGAGCTTTTGTGTTACAAAGATTGAGTGATGGAATTGTAAATGGAGGGTTGCTTTAGTAGAATTCTTTATATACAAACTTAGAACAACATTACTGATAGTCTATTTACAAATGAGGAATTCTAAAGGAAAAAGACTAAATAAAAATCTAAATCATATTTATTCCAAATGAAGAAGGCTATTTGCAAAATGTTGAATTTACCTAAAAGAATGAATATTTCTGGTGGGTAGAATACTAGGCACAATGATAACTACCTATTATTTTACAAGTTTGATTCTTTTCGTTTAGCTTCTTTTTTATTTTTATTTTTTGTTTTTTATTTGCTCCGTGAGGGTTGGGCTCAGCTGATGTGGGACCAAACAAAAAGCGATAGATTCGAGCTACCATAGATGTACGAAGGCCCGTACTAGAGTGATGTTCACGGGGATTTTCTGCAGAGAGAGGATGGGTTCAATCTTATTCTTAATAAACTCCTGTTTATCTGGGCTGAAGAGTCGAAACCACGTTTGAAGCAGTTTTTTAGGCCAATGCGGTAGGTGGACATGAATGTCTTTAAAAGACCCTTGACTTGATCCAGCCATGACTTAGTTAAAATCAAAATTAAAATTACAACGTAATCTAAACCTTACATAAAATTTTACAAATTATTTACAAGGAAATATTACAATTACAATCACAACTACCCTTGACCATTTAGGTTTGCCATATCATAGGTTCTTGTGATTTCTTTTTTTAAAAAGAAATATGTTTTCATGTGATGCAACGGGTGGGTTCTAAAGGTTCTCAAGTTCTGTAACCACTACGTTTTTTCAAAGCAACAATTCTGTTATCGCATTTGAACTTGAGTGAAGTAGCCTAATCGGCCTCGGAAGGTGGTTAACCCACAACATCCGAAGCTTACACAATGGCCCCCCTCCTAGGTCCTAAGACGACTTGGTTCTGATCGTATCTACCATGCATTTATGATGCAGAAAAACAAAATAATAGTAAATCCCCCCAAAATTCCCCCTTAAATAAATTGCCATAACAATAAAAAAAATGTTAGTAAAAAGCAAATAAATAAAATAAACAAATACATAAAATAACACCTAAGTTTTTATTATTTTTATTATTTCATTTTTTTTTTAAATAATCCTATTTTCGGCAACTTCTAGTAGCTAGCCCTCTAGCAATCTCTAGTGAAGTCGCCAAATTGTTAAACTTGATTTTTTGATTTCTTATTTAAAAGTTGATTTCTCATTCCTGATTAATACTAAAGCTTAACCCATTTAATATTAATTCTCGACTAGAGAAATTGAGAAATTTTGGTTTTATATCGAAAATTATTTTTTAGAGTCACCACCCGACTGAAGTCGGGAAAAAAAAAGAAACCGTAACCAATTGGGTAGATTGATCACGATTTGGCTACCAGTCTTTAATTTCAATTTTAAATGAAGAACTAGAGGGTTCCAAGTTCAGGGGCTAACCTATTAAACCCTTAACGGGTACTACTATTTATTTACCGAAATTAGGATTATTCTTCTAAATATAATATTTAAAAAAATAAATAAATAGATAAATAAAAAAATCAAAAGAAAAAGAACTTAAGTTTAACATATTTTATCATCGCCCCGAAGGTGCCTACGTGCCCGCTAACTGGGATTAGACGATCGTAGTTCTTTCCAAAAGTTTTAATGTGTTGATTGATTTTAATTTTTGAAAACCGATCGAGTTTATGTTTTGGTTTATTGGTATTTATAAAAAAAAATCTAAACGGTCCTAATTCTTGAGTGTTTTTATTTTATAAAAAATACTCTAACAATCCTATATTTTTTTTAAAAGAAAATTTATTATTAAAAAAAAAACTTTCTATGTGAGGAATTCTAAAAAAAACTTAATACTAAAAACAATTAAACTAATATATGTAAATATATGTGTCATATGTTATAAACCTAATTAGCTAACTAATCAAAATAATAATAACTAAATGACCAAATAAATAAAATAAATATAACGAAAAAAAAAAAGAAAAAGAAAGAGAATCAGGCCTTACTTGTTGTTCACTATGTAGTAATGGAGTTGCTTGCAGTTGTAATGGGTGTTTGGTCGTGGAGTGTTGCTGGAGTTGCGGTGATCACTTCAGAGCGCCGTGTATTGGAGTCGGCGAGTGGATGTGTTGTTGCTGTTTCTGTTAGAGGGTCGGCTGGGAGTATGAGAGGGGGGCTGTGCAGTGCGCGGTTGTAACTTGCAAGGAGTTAGGCGCTGTATGTGTGCAATTGGCATGGTTGATCGAGACTATCGACTAACGTAGGTGCTGTATTGTTGCTCAGGAGACTGCAGTATTGGTGCAGTCCAATCATACGGCCTGAATGCAGTTGTTGACTGCTGTAGTGCGAGTTAACTCGACCAACGACGTGCGGTTGAATCAACGCTATGGTGGAGTTACGGCTACTGTTATGTGGTGCAGCAATGACAGTATAGCAGCGGATTGTGCTGTGGAAGGGATGTACTATGGCGGATCAAGATGATCAGGCGATGGTCATTGAATGGGTTCCGGATGTGTTGTTGTAGTGTCCAAATCCAGTTAAGAGGGCAGTAGTGGTCGTATGTTGGTCGAGCGTAGCTCAGCTTGTCGAAGAAGCTGCAGCAGTGAACTATTCTGCTATCGTGCATGCATGTAGCAGTGTATTTAGACTACTGTGAGCATGTAGCGAACTGCAGCTATGTGTGGATTGCGGATCTAGTTTAGCAACGTGCAGTTGGACGAGTAAGGATCAATGCTGCAGGATGTGACGCGCTCACTGCTGCTATTCAGTGTCTAGAGTGTGCAGGATGGACACTTCGCTATTGCTGTTCGGTGATCAGTGTGGTTCTTCACTGTGTTTTGTATTTGGATTTTTTCTTTTTGCTGTATGCAGATGAAGTTCAATCTGCTGTTTTTCTCCTCTCTTCTTCCTACTGCTAGTGTATGTTTATATAGAGTCTAAACCAAATCGTATCACATCATATCTAATTATATTTGATTCGTTAATTAAATTAAATTCAAATTTAATTCAAATCTGATTTAACTAATATTCATATGATTTGATTAGATATGAATCCAATTTTAAATCTCGCTTCTGCAAAGATAGAAAAATAAAGATATAGGTGCCTACTGAGATTCGAACCTAAGACCTCCAACTAAATCCATCTCAAATACTCCGTTAGGTCGTTAGCCTGTGTCTTGACATTCATTACAATTAAATTATATTTAAACTATCCGATTCCCTAAAATAAAAATTTTAACTAAACTAAAACTAAAATTAACACTAAAACTAATTGTTCCTAATATAAGTTATTTCTTAAAAATCTACAAAACTTTTTATAATAATTTTTTTTCTTTTCTTATTTTTTTTTTGTATTTTCATCATTTGTTAATTTTTATTATTTTTTTTATCTTTTATTAATTTTTTTGTTGTTTTTGAATTAGGACCCTTTTTGTAAAAATAAAACTTAGAACTACAGAGGGGCAAAAATTAGGTGTCTACAGTCATCAATTACACCTTGGGATCCCTACTTTAAGAAACCATAGGAAGAAACCAAGCTGATTGGAATGTTTGCTTACCCATAGTCGATTTGCTTACAATAGATCTATCTACAACACCATGGGTTAGACTCCCTTTGAAGTCATCATCTGCAGTTCCAACCCTGAGTTACCTATGGACCATGTAATTGTGCCCATAGTAGATCAAGAAAATTCAAAGGTAAGAGACCGAGCTTAATCCCTCTAAAAGATCTACCTAAGAGTAACTCATCAAATAAACTGGGTTGCAAAGAAGTTGAAATAGAAAGGATAATGAAGAAGAGGGAAATAATTTCAACCCAGTGACTTAGTTTAGTTGCACTTAAGTAGTGAGAGATTCCTAAACTAAAGGAAGAACAAGCTATCTACTCTAATTGAAGGATCATTTAAAATACTCCAAAAGATCAATGATAATGCTTTTAAATTAGAATTACCAAATGATTATGGGGTCTCTAACATGTTCAATTAGAATTACTTGAGCCCATACTCTCCTGAAGAAAATGAACTACCTAAAGACCATCTGGATTTGGTCCCAAATCCTAATCAAGTTGGAGGGGATGATAGAAATCGACCATTTGGACTCTAGACTAGAACTTGAGCCTAAAGTCTAAAGTGCATGGCTTGATGAATTCTCTCTCTCTGTCTTGCTGTTGAGGAGTTTAACCTCCTATCTGCATCTGACCTTCGACAACTAACGAACTATTATGAGCATTATTCCATGTTCGAGGTTGTAGAGGCCCAACTTGAAGGAGTTTCAAATGCTTCATCAAACAACTCGATAAACAAGTCCAATAGCACGACTACTTCTATTCTAAGCTATGAAATGAGGGTAAGATGAACCTACATCTAACGACCTTATGCCGACCTTTCCAAGGAATTGCCTACTTACCTACCCAAATGAAGTTGCATCAAGTGCGGCCATAACGTGTGTCCTCTAACAACCATACTATACAAATAGAGGTTGGATGTTCCCCTCTTATATTTTACCAAATTGTCTTTTTCATTTATAGTCCTTCTTATACTTTTCCACGTTAGGTAAAATGCTCGTTTTGGAAACTTCTTCTATTGTAATAAATGTTATAGAAATGCAAGTATAAATACCTTCCTAAATGTAAGCCACAATCATCATCACCAATATATGGAATATTAACTTCCCTTCGTGAGCTTGTTTTCTATAAGTTTTCTTCATTTTACACTTATCCAATCCCTTGAGCAAGGCATTGTGGTGAGCAACCTAACTGAACTTAGTTGTGTGTCATATCAACTAACTCGATTAGTCTATGAAATTCTTTGTGTGCCATATTGTTGGAGTAATTCACGGTTTTGCCTACTTCCCTTTGTTTTCACCATTGTTTTTCAACCCTTCTATAAGTTTGGACCTAACCCAAGTATCGTTGTCCTTGTCAGTCTTTGGCTACGGCATATCAGATGGCTACCTATACATACCCCTTCAAGTGGCCACCAACCACCTCTAGCTTTAGGGCAGCAAGATTGACTACAAATATTATGGTAGGTCGCAAGACCCAATTTTGACTAGGTTTTCTTCAATTCTTTTCTTTTCTTTTAGACTAACCAACCATGTGGGGTTTTTGGGTAGGGGTAAGGTTTCACTTAACCCTCCCTTAGTCAACCTACAGTGATGATTGTCGAATCTCAGCCTTGATTACAACTTAGTACATTACCTATCAAGCTAACTTACCTTGCCAAGGTCTACAACGTAACTTGTTTCGACGATTTGTGAAAGTTTGGGCCTAGCCAATCTAATGGGCTGAAGAGCCTAGCTTGCCCATTGAAGTACTTTGAATTTGAAAAGTGGCACAAACAGTTGAACATCCACTTAGCTCAACTACATAGCCACCCACTACTCCATGTCTTTAGGTATGTGCTTAAATTAAAAAGTTGCCACATAGTCTATGATTAAAAGCTACCCATCACTGCACTTATTGGACAAACACCTATAAACATGAAGGCATTGATGTTATAAGAACTCTCTACACTCTTTAAACATTCACTCACTTACTCTCTTACTCTCTTACATACTGAGTCAAACATTGGAGTAACGATGTTGGACTAGCCCCAATACGCCATACCCTAACTTTCTTTCTATTTTGCATGATTTAACCTACCAACCATTTCTAACTAACAACATTTTGGCACCATTTGTAGGATCTCTTTCTACTTATGGCTAAGACACGCATAACCAAAAGTGTAGGAGCTAGTACTTCTCCCAAAACTTTCAAGAAGGGAGTTGGCACTCTAACGAGGATCGTTTGGCTAGATTAAAGCAACTTTAGGCTAATCTAGCCAAAGAAAATTAAGAATTATCTACGAAGAATGATAAAATTCTAAATCTTATATGAAAAAAAGTTTGCTAAATCAGAATTGAGAGCATAAAGATAATAGTGCCAAAGACTCTAATAATTTAGTCCACTTACCTAAACAACTAAGAAAGTAAGTCAAAGCAATGCATGGAACTTTGACTCTTATACTAGAATGGACAAAGGAAAACAACCACAGCAAGTGCATTATGTTGAACCATCACATATTAGCACTCCTATTACGACTAGTCAAAAGTTTACAATTAAGAAGAGTCCTTTTGTTTTAGAATCTTGGAGGAAGTTGACATGTCTAATCATAGTAGGTTGAAACATATAATAGATCGAAGTACCTAAGGGATCATCTTGAAGACTACCATACCTTTGGTAAATTACATGACTTGAGTGATATCATGGCTTGCCAAGCATTTCCTTTCACTTTAAGGAATGCTATGAGTACTCGATTTGAACATTTGAAGTCGAACACTATTACATGCTTTAAGGATTTGGTAAAGGTGTTTTATAACACTTCCTTGCAAGCAAACTCCCAATTAAGGATTCATTTGTCCTTAACACTATTAAAAAGAGATATGATGAATCCATTAGAGATTATCTAGCTTGATTTATGGCTAAGTTGGTTCAAACCTTGAAGTTAGACATGAGTGTTAGCTTGAACACAATTATTGATGGAGTTATGCCATATGGAGATTTCTTCAAATCTCTGGATAAAAATAAGTTGAAGACATTTGTAGAATTCAAGGCCAAATCTACCTCTTATATTTAGCAAGAGGACAAATAGTAAAGCCCAACGTAAGGTTGATTCGAATAGTAAGTGGTCGAAAGAATGATAAGAGAAATAAAAGTTTGAAGGATTGACTTAGCGGACATGATGACCAATTCTTAAAGGGAAGCAATGGTGAAAGGAAGAGGCTGTGCATTTCGACCTATTCTGTTCACACCCCTCTTAATCGTCCAACATCTAGCATATTGATGGAAGTACAAAATCAGAGGGTATTGCAATGGCTTGAATGTATGAGAGGAAATCCATCATGTAGGAATTTAAACAAATATTGCGATTTTCATCATGATAGAGGCCACAACATCGATGAATGTATTCAACTCAAGAATACAATTAAGGATGTAATCTAGTGAGGATATCTAAGCGATTTTTTAGCTTGTGACATTAAGAATATTAGGCTACCAACCCAACAATGAAGAGATGATCAAGATAATGATGATCAACCTGCTTAAGGAAAAAGGGAGGTAAGAGAAGGAGGTGATAATAATAGGGCTCTGAATAGTGTCATAAACACTATTATCGACAAACCCTCCACTTTAGGCCAATCTTGCTCTTTGGGTTCGACTAACATCATGTAATATGTCTATAATGTGCAAGGTAAGAAAGTGAAGGTTGACAATTCCATCTCTTTCACAGAAAAGGATTTCAAAGGCATGCAAAGGCCTTACGTTGATATACTAGTAATTAACGCAAGAATTGTTAACTTTGAGGTTAAGAAGATCCTAATTGGAACTGGAAGTTTGGAAAACATTATCTTTCAACACGCCTTCGACCAAGTAAAGTCAAAGATTAAGGCACAACTGAGTTCTTATGACTATGATTTGTATGCTTTCAATCCATATAAGTGATTAGAGTAATTTCCCTATCTAAATTGAGGATGATAAGAATATGGCAATAGATAAAGTGGATTTCCTTATTGTTAAATGTCTATCTCCTTATAATATGATTATGGGCCAACCATGCTAACACTTATTTGATATGATCCCATCAACAACACATCTTAAGGCAAAACTCCCTACTCCCATTGAAGTTGGGGTATATAAGTGTAACACCCCAAAACCTAAAACATTATAGACCGCTACATATCATTAGTCTCTAATGACATATTGGGTGTAACATTTAAATAAAAACTTTAAATAATATTATAAAAGTCTCTAAATAATCTTATACAATTAAATCTTTAAATAATGCTAAAATAACTTCTAATTAAGAAATATTGATGCCTAATCAATCGATGCTATCACATAGGACTAAATAATTTTATCAATTAATTTCTAAGGATGCTCTTTTATACCATATGTAGTCCTCACTCTTCCCATTCCTAAGGTAATAACAATTAGCTTCATAAGTTATTAAAGTCAAGTGGTATAACTGTAAGTCTTGCAATTGAAAATATAATAAAGTGAGTTAAAGCTCAATACATAACATACAACCACATGCGTATAATCAAACAATGCATAATCACATGTGTAGAAATGCGAAACAAATAAATCACACAATTCATTTAATTATCTTTACTTTTAAGTCAGTCACATGAATACACAATAATGGTCCTCAAGACCCGATTACATCACAATTCATATCATAACCTAGCATTTGGGCATGCCTCTTTAGGCCCCTCTACAACCTAACGTTGGGCATGACTCTTTGAGCTCTTCTACAGGCATGCCTCTACAACAACCTAAATCTACCCTAAATCATTTCTAAGCGAGACTCCACTAAGGACAATGCGTTGCAAGGATCATCGAGGTTACCCCCTAGGGATCTGCCTCTCCAGGCTCTTAAGACGAGCTAAACACAAGCGACAAAAAGATACATAAGCCGAATATATATTTAAATCATTTTAATTTTTGTTATCCTAACACTCATATACAAAAAGTGTCACATACCTAGATATTTGGAATTCGTTATCAATGAATCAAAACTAGTTTTAAATTTAAGAAACAATAAATACTCATTAAACTTCTTTAAATATTAAATAAACAATTTCTCCTAGTTATAACTCACTTTTAGAGCATTTAAATCTTCTTAAATTTACTTAATGATACTTTTAAAGGGATTTACCTTAAATATAACTAAGGAATAAAACAAAAAAAAAAGAGGAAAAACTCAACTTAAAGGAGTAAAACCTATAACACAGTTAGGGACACACTCATGTCTTTTTGGCTATGTAATTTACTGAGTTATATTTCACTACTACGAGGGACATGACCAAGGATACAGTCGTATCTTTTGGTCATGTAACTTTTTGGTCTACCAACTCACGTCACCTATTGCAAGGGATACAACCAAGGACATAGTCATGTCTTTTGGTCGTATAACTGTCTAATTGAAACCTTTTTTTTTTCCTCTTTCGCCCAAAACCTTTCTAAACTTATTTTATCCTCTAACATCTCAATACATGGATCAAAACACTCTTAAATTTTAGAAAACTCAACTCAGCAACATAATCCCATCAACAACACTCCTTAACTTTCATGTCTTTATTTCAAATCAATACTACCCAATAAATTCTATCACTACAATATTTATCTAACAAATATCTTTTAAACTTATTAAAAGAATAAGGGTAATAGAGATTCTATGAAACATAAGATATATACCTTAATTTCGGCAATCCTTTAGGGTTTCTTGTTTTTCCTTAATGAACTATGCAAAATCATAAAAAGTTAACATAAAAATTCTTAACCTCCATAAAGAAATCTCGAATTCTACAAATTAGATCTTCACTTACCAATGCCCTTTTAGGGTTGCATAAACTTTATGTTTCCACGGCTACTCTCTCTCTGTCATAAAAAGAAATCTCACATTAATCTAAAATTTACTCTCTTTTCTTTAAAAAAAAAAAAGAATAACAGCAAAATTCCCTCTTACCTTGAGGGTTTTTGGAGTTTATAGGAGGAGAGTGCCATCCTATAGTGCACAATGAGTTAATTTGTGCACTAGTTAGGTTAAAACTAAGTTATGATCTCCATGCAATTCCGTTAATATGCTTTATTAAACCACGACTTAAGACCTTAATACCCTTTGCTCAAAACTTAATTACCTTTATTCGATTTTTATGACTTTTATTCTTTTATATCTTTTTTTTCCAAGGTATTACATTCTCTCCCTCTTCAAAGAACTTTCATCCTCAAAAGTTGCTTGAACATTAGGAAAACTTGAGAGACTTATTCCTACAATTTTCTATGACTTCGAGGTAAGTTGCTCTCTTGAGCCTTACTTATTTAATTATTTCTCCTCCTTAAAATCACCTTTACATAACCAACTATCTATCTCGTTACAAGATCATTCCTAAAATTGTTATCTACTATCCACCAAATCTCCTATTATTGTCATAAATCTTCAATTACTTAAGGTTTCTTCTTTAGCTTGTCTTCCATTGTGTTACTCTTATTATAATTTAACCATATAATTTTTTTTATCATTTTCCCCTATAACTTGTCTCCATTATTATGGCTCTACATAACATGACCCTTAGTCTACTTTAATCCAAAGAACTTAAGTTTACTTGGATAACTTTCCTAATAGCATCAGGCTATGACTAGTTTCTCCCAAAAAGTAGTATTTATCTCTAAGTCAACTTCTAACAACTAAACTCCTTTTATTTATTTGAGAGCTCCAACTTTATTAGCTTAAGAATATCAATTATCAGTTCCTAAGTAACCTCGGATTCATTATGGTTACTTCGCTACACCTTAGCATACGAATAAATTTGTCTTCTCCATATTCTCCTAGGTATCCATAATTTCACCCAAATACATAACTCTCTCTCTTTCCAATTCTAACATAAACTTTTATCCCAATCACTAAATTGCTTAGGTCCTTTTAACATCGCTATAACTTTTTTTCACTTATCTCATGTTACCTTTTTGCTACTCCTCAATCTATTGACCAACTTATACTAAATTCACCTCACAACTCAATAAATTTTGTAACACCTTAAAACTCAATAAATTCAACTTAAAACTTTTATTTTCTTCTTTTTTCTCTTTTATATTTAAATATTCTCTTCATCTTACCTTCTTCTATCATCCACTTTTCACTTATTAATCATTTAATTATAATACTATCGGCACTAAATGAATAAACATAACATTAACAATAGAAGCCACACTCAAAACATTTCTTACACCCTCATTTCTTTCACCATTTTATAACTCCCAACATATTAGAGACTTAATCAAACAACATGAGTCCCCATCTTTTAGATCTTATAATCTTTGAACAATTCTATGAATCTACTAAAGAAAGTTCACACTTCCAGAGTTTGTTAAAATTCTTCTCTCCACCAACCATTCTCAACCATTATTTGTAGAGTTTTCACTATTTGACACTTCTACTATTGCCACCATAATTTAATCTTGAGTTACCCATTCTCTTATAACTTGCGTCAAGCTCAAAACTATTACATTGAAGGGGATACACTTATTGTTACGTCATGCTTTTGGTCTACAAATGTTTGATTTTACCATATTACTATAATTATTATGATTATAGATTATGATGTAATTGAAATATTTGATACACTGAGAGTTGTTTAATTGAGTTTCAAAGAATTTTGTTAAGTTTTTATCGTACTTCATTGCTTCTTGCTATCACTATAATTGCTATTGCTTGTTATTATCATTATTAAATTTATAGGTCTACTTTGTTCCTTCCTAAGATTTTGTTATAAATTAATTATTTGATAGTTATCAATTGAATACTTTTATACTTTTGTTGCCCTTAGTTAATATTGAGTAGTTTACATATGAAGCATCTCAATACATGTATACATATATATGTGCCAATGAGTAACAAGACATGATTTGACTCGACCAAGACTTGACCAACAACCTAACTTAACTTACACAATAAACGTAACATGACATGATGACACCGTTGACAACAATTGACATATTTAAAATGACTTGAACTAATCAGAAGATAGAAAAGGAACTTGTCAACCCCATCACATATACACATGTATTAATGTACATATGAAACATCTCATTAAACTTTATTATCATCATAATTAGTTAGAATTCAATGAACTCTTTGTTAGCGTTGTGTTACTACTCACATGGATGGTCTAGTGAGACAGCTTTACTATTGTTGTTGGTATCACTGTTATTGTTAAGATACTTAATTATTATTATTAGCATTGTTAATATTGTTAGTTATTATTATGTCCTTATAATGTCTCTACCCATATGGATTGTGATTAAAAAATGACTTTATATTTGTTTAGAGAAATTATAATAGATTTTTTAAGTGATTAGCTTATGATTCTGATTCTTTATTTTGCACTCTTCTAACTAATACAGTTGGTCATTTCTTATTTCTTAATTGCCATTTAATAGCTTCTTAATTTGCCTTATATTGGTCATCCAAGACAAATTGACATGTATTTACGAATATATAGATATTCTTATAATAATTAAGTATGTTCTTATTATATTTATTACTTTAATAATTTTAAACTTTCCATATAATCATTTGTTAGTTAATAATTCCTTATCTAAGGGTCATGTTTTGTCCGTTGTATTTTCTTCCAAAAATACTTTGTTTCTTATTTTGTTATACTTATGTTATTAATTAGAGCTATTTATAACCAGTTTGTACTTTCTCCTTTCTTAAATGTCTTATTAATTTCATGTTTTATTACATATTGGTCAAAGATAGTTTTATAAAAGTTTATGAATTTACATGGATTTTTATGGCATAATCTTTAGTTATTATTTATTACATTATTATCATTATTGTTCTTTCTTTTATTCACTAATCAAAATTACAGGTCAACTTAATATGATTTTATGGTTATAAATTCCATAATCGTAAGACATGTTATTTGTAGCGTGTATCCCTCCAAACCATTTAATAATAAACATTTTACCTTAATGGTATTATTTTATATAGTAACGGTTCTTATCTTTTACTATATTATCCTTTTTTTGACTATATATCTATACTCTCAAGTATTATACTCCTATCTTTTTAACCTCATAAACATAACTAAACAATTATGTAGACATCCATTATTCTCAAATAGTTAAATGAAATCTCCAAAATAAATAATGATATCAAATAATATAATTTTATGTAACTATCAATCCAAAACATAAATTTCTTTTTAAGGTTAAACCTAGCCCACATTCTACCTCTCTCATCATTAAACTATCTTATTGATTTATTACTTATTATTATTTTTTTCTTTTTTTTTTTCCAATGATTCATAACCTATGCTTTGATATCACTTTATCTATAACACCCCATAATCGAAGACATCACAAATTGTTACGTGTCTCTAGTCTCTAATGGCACGTCAGGCATAACATGCAACTAAAAACTCCAAATAATACTATTAAAGTCTCTAAATAATCTTATACAATTAAATCTCCATATAATGTTAGAATAACTTCTAGTTAAGAAATATTAATGCTTGATCAATCAATGCTATCACATAAGACTAAATAATTTTATCAATTAATTTCTATGGATACTCTTCAATACCATACATAGTCCTCACTCTTCCCATTCCCAAGACAGTAACAATTAGCTTCATAAGTTATTGAAGTCAAGCAGTATAATTGTAAGTCCTGCAATTGAAAATATAATAAAGTGAGCCGAAACCCAGTACACAACATACAACTACATGCATGTAATCAAACAATACATAATCACATGTATAGAAATGAAAAACAAGTAAATCATACAATTCATTTAATTATCTTTACTTTTAAGTCAATCACACAAACACATAGTAATGCTCCTTATGATCTAATCTGATCACATCACAATTCGTATCATAACCTAGCGTTTGGGTACGCCTCTTTGGGCTCCTCTAAACCTAATGTTGAGTACGCCTCTTCAAGCCCCTTTACAATAACCTAAATCTACTTTAGATCATTTCTAAGCGAGACTCCACTAAGGACAACGTGTCATAAGGATCATTAGGATTGCTCCGTAGGGATCTACTACTCCAAGCCCATAAGATGATCCAAACAAAAGCAATAAAAAGATACATAAGCTAGATATACGTTTAAATCATTTTAATTTTTGCTATCCTAACTCTTACATACAACAAGCAAGTGTCACATACTTGGATATTTAGAATCCATTACTAATGAATCAAGCCTAGCTTTAAATCCTAAAAACAATAAATACTCATTAAACTTCTTTAAATATTAAATAAACGATTTTTCTTAGTTAAAACTCACTTTTAGACCATTTAAATCTTCTTAAATTTACTTAATAATACTTTTAAAGGGCTTTACATTAAATATAACAAAGGAATAAAACAAAAAAAAAAGAGAAAAATGTAACTTAAAGGAGCAAAGCCTATGATACGGTCAAAGACACGATTGTGTTTTTTTGGCTATGTAACTTACTGAGTTACACTTCGTTACTGCAAGGGACATGACCAGGGATACAATCATGTCTTTCGGTCATATAACTTTTTTGTTTACCAGCCTATGTTGCCTATTGTAAGGGACATGACTAGGGATACGATCGTATCTTTCGGTCATGTAACTTTTTTGTCTACCAGCCTACGTCGCCTATTGTAAGGGACATGATTAGGGATACGACCAAGGATACAGTTGTGTCTTTTGATCGTATAACTTTCTTATTGAAACCTTTTTTTTTTTCCTCTTTCACCTAAAACCTTTCTAAACTTACTTTATCCTTCAATACCTCAACACATGAATCAAGACACCCTTAAATTTTAGAAAACTCAAATCTACAATATGATCCCATCAACAACACCCCTTAACTTTCACATCTTTATTTCAAATCAATATTACCCAATAAATTTTATCATCACAATATTTATTTAACAAATATCTTCTAAACTTATTAAAAGAATAAGGATAATAGAGATTTTATGGAACATAAGATACATACCTTAATTTTGATGATCCTTTAGGGTTTATTGTTTTTCCTTAAATGACTATGCAAAATCTTAAAAGATTAACATAAAAATTCTTAACCTCCATATAGAAATCTTGAATTCCACAAATCAGATCTTCACTAATCGATGCCCTTTTAGGGTTATATAAATTTTATGTTTCCCTTCTTTACGTAGCTACTCTTTCTTTACCATAAAAAGAAATCTCACGTTAATCTAAAATTTCCCTTCTTTTAAGGAAAAAAGAATAACAACGGAATTCCCCCTTACCTTGAGGGTTTCTGGAGTTTATAGAAGGAGAGTCTTATCTTACAGTACACAATGAGTCAATTTGTACACTAGTTAGGTTAAGATTGGGTTAACATCTCATTGCAATTCCGTTAATACCCTTCATTAAACCATGACTTAAGACCTTAATATCTCTTGCTCAAAACTTAATTATCTTTATTCTATTTTTATGACTTTTATTCCTTTATATCTTTTTTTTTTTCTAAGGTATTAAAGTACAAGAGATTAATAGTTGGCTAAATTGCTGTATTTAAGATCTTTGAGGCACAAAGAAGTTTTCTAGATAAAGACTAATCCAAAGAGGAAGTCTAGTAATATGGAGAATGTCAAAGAAGAAGTTGAGGAAATTCAACTTAGGGACAATTTAGATAAAACAACTAAGATAGGGAGATCACTATTGGTGAAAATTCGATAAGACCTTATTAGGTTCCTTTAGGATAATGTTGATGTCTTTGCATGATTTCCTTCAAATATCCTAGGTATTTTGACAAAAGTCATGATGCATAAGTCGCAGATAGATCCCAACACGAAGGTTATTCAATAAAAGAAAAAGCATTTTTCCCTTAAGTGGCATGCAATAATTGAAGAGGACATTCAGAAATTGCTCAAGGAAGGGTTCATAAGGGAATAGCCTTATTCAACCTGGCTAGCTAATTGCATGCTAATCAAGAAGTCGAACAGTAAATGGAGCATATGCTTAGACTTCATTAACCTAAATAGGGATTGCCCCAAGGATTGTTTCCCCTTGCTAAAGATAAATCAAATGGTTGATTTAATTGGCAGGCATGCCTTACTCTCTTTCATAGATGTATTCTCCAATTATAACTAGATTAGGATGGAGAATGAAGACAAGGTACACACATCTTTTATTATGAACTTTAGAACTTGTTGTTATACGGTCATGCCCTTTAGGTTGAAGAATGCTAGCACGACCTATCAAAAACTTGTAACAAAAATGTTTAGGCCCCAAATACATGGCAATGTTGAAGTATATGTTTGCAATGTGATAGTCAAGAGCAAAGAGGATGATTAGCACCTTGCTGATCTCTATGAGACATTCGAAACTTTGAGGAGGTACAACATGAAGCTTAATCCACAATCTTTAGGGCTACCTTAAGTAAATTCTTAGGGGATATGGTAACTCGATACGGCATTGAAGCAAACCTTAGAAATATTGATGCAACAAGGAATATGAAGTCCCTAAGTACCATCAAGGAAGTTTAGGAGTTGAAAGGATAGATAGCTACCTTGAACATATTTATTTTTCAAAGTGCACAGATAGATGCATAAAGTTTTTTAAGATTTTGAAGAATCCTAAAGAGTTCCAATAGATTGACAAATGTAAAGCCACATTCAAAGAATTGAAAGATTTTTGGCATCACCACTGCTACTTTTGAGGCCCATACTCAAGGAAGATTTGTTCTTACATTTAACAATCAGCAACCAAGCTCTTTCCTCTATCCTTGTTCGTATAAAGGGAAAAGAGCGCAAGTCGATTTATTATATGAGCTATCTTGCAAGGCCTAAAGCAAAGGTATATTAAGATTGAGAAATTCTTCCTAATTATGGTAATTTCAACAAGTTAAAGCCACATTTTGAAGTTCATCAAATTATAGTCATTACTAACTAACTTCTACGGCAAGTCTTGCAACAACCTGATTCCTTAGGAAGGATGATGATGTATGCCTTGGAATTGAGTACCTATGGTGTGTAATACAAACTTAAAACAACACTAAAGGCCTAAGTTTTGGTAGATTTTGTGGCTGAATTCATCGAAGAAGAGGACAATGTTGACATGGCCGAGAAGCCCACTTTGAATTTATATGTAGATGGTTCCTCTATTTTAAAAGAGGGAAGTAGAGCAAGCTTTATCTTGCAAGGGTTGCACAATATGAAGATACATAATGCGTTGAAGTTCAAATTCCTAGTAAACAATAATGAAGCTAAGTATAAAGCCTTAATTGTCCAGCTAAAGTTGGAAAAAGAAGTTGAAGTCAAGACAATTGAAGCCTTTTCAGACTCGTAATTGATCGTGAATCAAGTACAAGGATACTATGTGGCAAAAGAGGAGGTGATAAGCAAGTACCTAGTTGTTGTATGAATGCTCATGGAAGAGTTTCAGTCCTATACGATTGAAAAGATTGCTAGAGCTCAAAATATTGCCGTCGATAAATTGTTGTAATTGGCTAGCATATCACTTCCTAATTTGAATGACAAGCTCTTTATTGAGTATTTACCTAGCAAGAGTTTGGAAATGATGGGACAGTATTAGAAAGTGCAACTTTGCCTAAAGTAGTCATGGATGGACCCAATCATCAAGTATTTGAGGGATGGTGTCCTACCTATAGATAAGAAAGAAGCTCGGAGGCTCATATACTAAGCCATGAATTATACTTTGATTGACAATAACTTCTATAAACGCGACTTTGCTCAACCTTATCTTAGTTTCTTGGTATCGAGGGATTCTCAAAAAGTTCTTTTTGATTTACATGTAAGAGTATGTAACAACCATGTGCAAGCTCAAACTTTATATTTTCAAGCATTGAAGCTCAGTTATTATTGGTTGATCATGAAGAAAGATGCCAAAAGTGTTGTATAGTAATGCCCATAGTACTAAAAGCATGAAGTCTTGAGTTGTGCACCTTCTAGTGAGTTATATTATTTAACTAGCCCTTAGCCTTTTACCTAATAAGGATTGGACATACTTGGATCTTTTCCCAAGGAAACTATACAATGATAGTTTATAATAGTTATGGTGGATTGTTTTACCAAACGAGTAGAGGCTAAGGTAGTGGCGAATATTATTGAGCAAAAGATTGAATCATTTGTACTCAGCTTTTATCTTATGGTTTAGAGTCTCCTTCATGATAATTATTGACAATAGTCCATAGTTTGACAATGACATATCCTATGCCTTTTGTGAGAAGCATGACATCTAACTAAACTATACTTTGGTAGCTCATCCCCAAATGAATGGACAAGTGGAGGCTGTCAATAAGACTATCTTGTACAACTTAAAGAGGATAGTTAATTAGGCGAAGGGCAAGTGGGCTGATGAGCTGCCTAATATTTTATGGGAGTATAGGACTACCCATAGGACTTTAATAGAGAAAACACCTTTTAAAATGGCTTTCGGATTAGAGGCTATCTTACCAATTGAATTGGAGTTACCTAACTTACGAAGACAAAAGCTTGATGTTATGACAAATCAAGTCGACTTGATAACCAATTTGGATACTATAGAATAGATAAGGAACATTACAAGAGTAAGGGTAGTTGCTTACCAACATAAGGTAGCAATATATTACAATCAAAAAGTCAAGCACAAAGTGTTTCAACCTAGAGACTTAGTTTCTAGGAAGATGGAGGTAAGAGGCGATTGAGATAATTAGGGGAAACTGAGTGCAAATTAAGAGAACCTAGTAAGGATTCAGGAACTCATAGGCAATGGGGACTACTAACTAGAAAGGCTAGATAAACAAGTTATTCCTTGTGCATGGAATGCTAAGAATCTTAAGTTGTATTTTGAGTAGTTGTTCCTTATTATCCATAATGTTATATATTTGCATTCAATGTCTATTTCAAGACTAAAATTGTGGCCTAATTTTTATTAATATGAAAGTATTTATCTCCCAATTTGCTATGTGCATCTTTGTTTACAATCTTATTAATTCTTAATCTTACTATCATTAATAGATAATATAGTTCAAGCTTGTACGACAAACAAACTATTACTTGTAAAGTTCCAACCTAAAATGGTTAACGAGCTTACTTGTAAATGTTAAACAAGCTTGAGTCTGTCTAAAAAGAGTTCTAACCTAATACGACTAAAGCTCGAAATTGCCTTTAATAAGCACAAATTTAGTTTAGCCAACGAATTCTAACATTAAAAATAAGTTTAGATCTTACACGAACTTTGTTTAACTACGTCTACAGATAAGTTGGCAAATAAACTATGCGTATATCAAGAGGCTAGAGGGGACTTCCTTAAATGATAATAGAAGTTAAGGCTTCATTATAACCACTGAATGGTTGTCATTCTAACCTAAGTAAACATCAAGAAATATTTAAGAAAAGATAGGGTATTCACTAGTAGGAAATTAATTATCAGATTAAGGTTAGGGGACATTCTCTTTAGCAAGGTCAGCGAAATTAAGATCATTGGTTATCTTAACTGGAGTATTGGGGGGGCACTTTTCGTACGTAAGGAATCTACTTTGCAATGGGTTCTTCAACAGGTTTGAAGGCTTTAACACTTGTTGGTTGATCACCATGGTGCCTTTAACCTTCTACTCCTTCCTCATCGTTGACCTCCTCATTGTCTTTGCTATTAGCATCATCATTATCAACATTGATGAAATCAAGACAAGAGAGTTTATAGTCAGGGTGAACTTTTAGCACTTTTACCTTGGCTTATTGAACCCTTTCCAAAAGTTTCTTACGAAGCAATTATTCATGTTGCTAGCTTAAAGTAACAATTAGTAATCCCTCTTCCATAGATGGTTTCGTCTTAGCAGCTTACTATAGCTCAACAACATGTGCTTCGAGTTTGGAGTTCATCTTTAAATTCTTTATTTATACCCTCAATTTATATTCCTCTTCACTCATTGGGGCAATTGTTTGCCTTCGACTCTAGCATTTCTTCCTTCTTTCTCATAATTACTCCTTTAACTCCTTGCTCTCTTTATGGAGCCCATCATTCTTAGCCTTTAAGCTCACCACCTTATTAACCACCAACGAGTGTGCCAATTTTTTAGCTGTAAGCTTTCCCTATAATTTTTCTATCTCTATTTTACCCTTGGTCTTAAAGTTCTTGATTACAATAGTTTATTCCTTGGAGGAGTTGTAAGCCTCCTTAACCTTCTACAATAAAACATTAAAAGTGATAAGCCAATTTACTTTTGACCACATTAACATATAAAGATGATTGGGTGTACCTTTCTCATTCTTCTTTGGCCTCATCTATGGCCATCAAAACATGACCGTTGATCTATAAAACATGCACAAAAGGTCAACAGCTAAACAAACAATGCAACTTAAAGTGAACTACAATGATTCAGACACATACATCACATAGTTTCTCTATAATGTGGCCTTTGTTACTACCACCTACCCTATCTACATCCCTTCTCACTATCTCCTTATCCCTTAGTGAAATTATTCCCTCCAATAAAGCCAATAACTTTGTCCTATCACTTAAAGTAAAATCAGTCTCTAAGATGGCATGACTCTAGTAGGGTATGTAATAGCAGCTTTCCATTAGTTGTTGAACAAACTCAATAGATCTAGTGCCTAAAGCCTTCTTTCATAGAGCAACCTTGGTGCTATCATCCATATCCACCCCCCTTGGATGGAGGCTCTTCAAGATGTTCTTTTCCTCGAGCTTGGCATAGACGTCAGCTCTGCCAAGCTATCTGTAACCTCTCTTAGAGTGGTCTCTTTTTTCTCTTTTTGAATGGCTCGTTCCTTTACATCTTGTTTTTCACCTCAGTCTGACTCGAACGAGCTTTGGCAGCACACTAATTCAATTTGTATTTCTTGGCTTTAGCTTAAGCCACTAGCTTCGTAAGATCCATATCACCTATACCTATGTCAATAGAAAAGAAAAATGTTATAATTCAAAGCAAGTGTAAAAAACCTATAAATCCGTGTAGGGCAAAGGTCAAAGGCAAAGAATCACCCCCCCAATGAGTTATGAAGATCTTCCTTTTAGTAGCTCAACTTAACACGATGGGTAAATCAAGCCCTACCTTCTTTATCAAAGCATGTTAGCTACCCTTTCTCATAACATTAAGTGATCTTCTTAACATCCTAGAAGACCATCTATTACATTATCTATGTTTTATCTTCTTAATGGTAGTAGCATCATTTGGAAATAGCTTTATATCTTTGGTTTGAATGGGTTCATTCTACTTACTCCAAAAGATCCATGTTAAATCTCACTAAAATATATTTATCATGTTGTTTATGGATTGATGGATTCCAAACCATCCATAAAATTGCGATTGCGATGTGCTGCCTCACAAAACCATCCAATGGGCTAGCATTTGATCACAGAAAAAAATCTAAACAATTGTGATATAGCTCTGGCTTCGAGCTGTTCATAAATTATTTCGAAAGCGATAACGAGTTTGTATATGTTTGGAGAAAACATACTTGGCAACACACGGAAATAATTGAAAATTTGTTTTTGAAAAGAACAAAAAGGAAGATGCAATCTAAACAAATACTTCAAATAAAGGTGAAACTCACACATAATTAGGAAACATACCTTCTCATCTTCTCTCGACCGACGAAGATGCCATTCAAGTGAAAAATCTTCAAAATACTCACTACCTCACCTGATGAGTCAATATTACAAATTGGCTTGTTATACAAATACTTGGTAGGTGGTTCATGATAGGAATTAGGCTATTGGGCTATTGACCTGCAGTTATGTCCAAGGTTTAAAAGGATTGGCAAGATGAATCCTCTTACTCTAGTTAACTCCTACCAAGCTTAAGCATCTCTACCGACTCATTTTGCATACCGAGTTGAATTACTACCTATTTGCACAGATAGTATGTTGAGAAGCGAAAGGCCAAGATAACAATCGATCCTCATTCTCACTCATGCATGGCCAATCACTTACTCAACATCACCTTTGCTAAGATGATGTGAGAGATACTCTAGACTAACTAAGTCACGCCTACTCAAATAAGCAAGCCAACTGTACTTTTTGTTCGCATCTTCCATTGGCATCACCAATACAGCATCATTACATGTATAGAATTATGTGTAGAATCCGTTACACCAATAACTATTTTCCTTGAATATATTCATTTTTACCCTTTGTATCTTGAATATTATTTCCTTAAGAAATGCGCTTTTTGTCTTTTCCCTTTTAGGTAAGTTGCCCTAACTTATGGGTATAAATACCTTTGTATTTGCAGTTGCAAATAAGAGATTATCATTAATAAAGTTGACGTTTTTGTCTCTCATAAACATTACTCCGTTTACACTCATTTCACTTTTATTCTAACCCTTAAGCAAAACTAAGTAGCAAGTAACCTCATCGGACTATCTCGTACATCATATTGAGTTGTACCGTGAGTCCTCAAAAGTTCCTTTGGTGCATCATATACATTAAGGCTATTCATAGGTTTTTGCTTACTTTTCATTTGCATATGTTCTCTAACACATTCCCCATTATTTCCTTTTCGAGCTTTCGGTAAGCTTGGACCCATTCAGCGATCGACCCTCACCGTACTACTTATTAAGCTAACAAAGAAGAATACCAACTTACGATGGGGAGAAAAAAAGGAGAGGAGCTTTACCGAGATTAAAGAAAGATTGACCTCCGCCACGGTATTGGTTTTACTTGACTTTGAGAAAATATTCAAGCTAGAATGTGATGTGTCAGGTATGAGGATAGGCATTATCTTGATGCAAGAAGGCCGACTAGTTGCCCTCCATATTGATAAGCATAAAGGACCTCAACTAAACTATCCTGTGTATGACAAAGAACTCTTGGCACTAATCTAAGCATTACAAGTATGGTAGCATTATTTACTGTTGAGAGAATTTATCATCTATACTGACCAAAAGTCATTGAGGTACTTCCGAAGTCAAACCAAATTGCTAAAGCAGCAAGCGAGATGGGTTGAATTCCTTGAAGGATTCAATTTTATAACAAAATATAAATAAGGAAAGAGCAATGTAGTTGCTGCTCTTTTGAGGAGACATGCACTTCTAAGTGAACTGCTAGACCGGATTATTTGGGTTTACAAGAATCAAAGAATAGTATTCTGAGAATCTACACTTTGGACCCATATCTACGTAATGTGTCAAAGGAAGGACAGTGGATGATTATCATGTGGAGGAAGGATACTTGTTCCAAGGAGGAAAATTATGCGTGCAGACTTATTCACTATGGGAGCTACTAATCGGGGAAGCCCACAGTAAAGGATTATTTGGACATTTCAAGGAGAAAAGGATGTATGAATTGTTGAGTGGTTGATTCTTTTGGCCGAGAATGCAGCGAAATGTGTACCAAATTGTTGAAAGCTGTATCATGTACAAAAGGGCTAAGTGACGAGCTAAAAAAGGGAAAGCAATTCCTTTACTTATTCTAATGAAACCATGGACTGAGTTAAGCATAAACTTTGTTTTTGAATTACCACAAACTGCTCGAGGCAAAGATTCTATAATAGTTATGGTGGATCGGTTCAGTAAGATGGCACGCTTTGTGCCTTGTGCCAAATATAACGATGCTTCAGCTATTAGTTCTCTTTTCTTGTAGGAGATTGTACGGTTACATGGTGTATGAGAATTGTAGTGTCCGATAGAGACCTAAAGTTCTTGAGTCATTTTTGAAGGACCTTATGGCATCGAATAGGGACCAAACTATCATTTAGCACTTCCTATCACCCCTAGACTGACAATCAAACAGAGGTGGTTAATCGTATTTTGAGATCGCTGCTCTAAGCTACTATAGGTAAGAACTTAGCCAATTGGGACGTTTGCTTATTGGTGGTCGAATTCGCTTACAACTAAACAGTACATGACACCACCAAGCAGACCCCCTTTGAGGCTGTCCATGGTTTTATCTTAAGTTATCCTTCGATCACACCCCTATACCTAAGCTCGCATAAGAAGACCGAGCTAAAGCATAATCCTTTCAACACATCTATAACAAAGTCACTCGGCACATTGACCAAGTTGCTAGAAGAATACAAGAGAAGGCTAAGGGTAGGATGGCTAAACAATCCAGTAAGGAGACTTAGTATGGCTATACCTCAGTAAGGAATGATTTTCGAGTAAGAGGAAAAACAAATTATCTACAAAAGTTGAAGAACCTTTCAAAATCCTCTAGAACGTTAATGATAATGCCTACATATTTGAGCTACTTAAGGACTATGGGGTTTTTGATACCTTCAACATTGCTGACCTCAGTTTATATCACCTCGGTGGAGAACCGATCGAAGACCATTTGGATTTGATCTCAAATCCAAATCAACTCGGAGGGAACAATAAGAATCAAGCTACTAAGCCATTGACCTACAATTGAGCCCAAGGACTAGAGGGATTGGTAAGATGAATCCTCCTACTCCAGTCGACTCTTGCCGAAGCTAAGTTTCTCCTTGTCGAACCATTTTACATGTTGAGCCAAATGACAGCCTATTTCTCGTAAATAGTATGTCAAGAAGTGGAAGGCCAAGAAAATAGCTAATCCTTTTTCTCACTCATGCATGGCCAACCACTTACTCGACATCACCTTTGCCGAGATGATGAGAGAGATGCTTTAGACTGACTAAGCTACCCTTGCTCAGACAAGTAAGCCGATCGTACCTTTTGTCCGCATCTTTTAATAGCATTACCAATATAATATCGCCACGTGTATAAAATCATGTGTAGAATCTATTACACCAATGATTATTTTCCTTGAATATTTATTTTTACCCTTTATATCTTATATATTATTTCCTTAGGAAATGCCCTTTTTACCTTTTCCCTTTTTTCCTTTTTCCCTTTTCCCTTTTAGGTAAGTTACTCTAACTTGTTGGTATAAATGCTCTTGTTTTTGTAGTCACAAATAAGAGATTATCATTAATAGACTTGACATTTTTATATCTCGTAAATATTACTCTATTTACACTCATTTCACTCTTATCCTAATTCTTAAGTAATACTAGATAGCAAGTAACCTCACCAAACCATCTCGTTCGTCATATCGAGTTATACCGTGAGTTCTCGAAAATTCTATTGGTGTGTCATATTTATTGGGGCTATTCATGGTTTTTTGCTTACTTTTTAGCATCTGTTCTCTTACACGTTCCCCATTATTTCCTTTTCGAGCTTTTAGTAAGCTTAGACCCATTCAGCAATTAGCCTTATTTGTTCTTAATCACAATTCACAACAGTTCATCTTCTTCATCCTTAGGGTACACATCTATTAGAAGAGCATCAATACAAGTAAGCTTCTCCTACCTTTCAATCATACTATTCGCCAAGTTACTAGAAGTTGAAGGTAACTTAGTCACCTCATAAGAGGGGAGAAGGAATAGCTTCAAAATCAATGGGAGTGGTAAAGTGGATCTTACTGCTAGTCATACCTAATGAAATGTTGAAGGTTGAAGAAATGAAAGAAAAACGTGAAAGAAGAAAGAAATGTTAAAGAAGAAACTTTGGAAATTTCATACAAGAAGATTTTAAGAGAGAAGATTGAGGAGTAAAATGAAGTAGAAAATGAACAAAGAGGTTTCTCAAAGATTTTATATGTATCGCCCAATTATCCACTTATTAGAGAATGAAGAGAAGGTTAATTAGGAATAATGGCATGTTTTGATTGATAAGCATCAATGGAAGATACCTATTCAATGTAAAAAATCCAATGAATATAGTGTTACTAGCAGTTACCAGAGTGTACAGTGAAATAATGATAGATTTAACAACTGTCCCATACGCAAATAAGGAAAGCAAATAGGTAGGAAAACGAAAATGTTATCACCTTTGGGTTGAGAACTGACATAATACGTCTTAGCGAATATCGAATGAAGTATAAGAGCACTAATAGAAAGCACAGCAGAACTACTCATAATCACATGATTAACTGCAAGCATAAGTTTGAGTAGCCTACTTACGATCAAGCATATTGAGTGATGATCCCACAAATACTTCCATAGTTAAGTACTTCACTACGAGAATTGGGTAGGGGAAGGGGGGTTAATATAAACCCCTAAAATTTTTTATCTAGCTTTTGAAATAGACTCGACTATATTAGACAATTTAAGAGTTGACAAAGCTAATGAAAGTGAAAACCTTAAAAGAATTAATCAATCGTGTAAGAAGCTTTTCTACCTTAAATGTTTCTAAATGCTAAAAATTTCATTCAAAAGTGATAGAAACCCTAAAATGATCACCTTAAAAACACATGTGCATTAATTCATCATAGTATACCCTAAAACCCTAAATTGGTAATATGATCTTCGTATTTTGCTAAATCATTAGAAAAAGGTTAGAAACGACTTTCATTCATGCATATATGTTTTGAATCCTCAAGTAATCCTTTAGAAACTAAGATAATGAATCATATATTACATTTATCTTTAAAGTATATGATTAAAATAGTATTACATAGAGTTAGGGGTATAGTTGAAGATTAGGCTAAATGTAATTAACCTTAATACCCTAATTAGTATTTTTCATACTAGTTACGCTAAGTAGTTTACCAAATGATGTTTATAGGTTATAAATACTTAAAGTAAGACCTCATCATCTATTTTTACTAATCAATTCACCAAATACTTCATTTCCTTAATTTCTCCCTTAATTTCCCTTAATTACTACATTAGGTGTACAAAATTACATATGCTTGAGGAAAATTGACCAAGTCAACACATGTTGACCAAAGTCAACAATTTGAAAAGTCAACAAAAGATACTAAGAGATAAAGAAAATATCTTAACACTTAATGATGGCTTTTCTTTCGTTTTCTTTTGATTTTTCTCTTCTTCTTTTTCCCCTAAATTGCCATCCACTTATTCCCCTTCTAGACCCCACCATTTGCTTTCTTCCATTATGAAAACAAAACAAAAACATCCCTCCATTGCCGTGAGCTTCTTCTTCCCCTTTCACTTTCAACACTTCTCTTTTTGTCTCCTTAATTCCAACACAAACTAAGGTATGTACTTAAGTTACTTTATGTTGCTTTCTATTATTCATTAGTTAGGTAATTAGGTAAATTAAATAAGTAGGCATGTGTTAAGTATGATCTTGAAGAAGATGATATAAAGTCCTCATCTTTAAGTGTGGAAAGTTAGGAATCATGAAGAAGAGAGAAAGAATACATATATATGTGCTCTTAAGTATGTGTACATAGGGAAATACCAAAAGAATACTAGTATAGGAACCTTTGTACATGGGTATTTATCATGTACATAACCTAAATTAAGATAAAACCTAACTATACATACCTATACTACACTAAATACACACTTAAAAATATAAAAGAATGATATTAGGAGGATTTTCTTAAGAGAAAAATTAGACATATGAAATTGTATACAAAAATACGTATATGACCGTATAAGTATATAAGTATGTACATAAGTATAAATACGGTATAAGTATATGTATAAGTATGCTAGTATACATAAAAGTAGAGGAGAGGTATAAGTATATATACATTATGTATAAGTGTACATAAAACATATAATCATGAGATAAGGCTTAGGTAAGCAAAAGATGATGTAAGGGATGATGTAATCACATGATGACATAAGCAAATAATGATGTAAGCGATGACATAAGCGTAGATTTAGAAAATAAGAAGAGTGTATAATAATTAGCTACCTAACTTAGTAAACCTTAAGACACTTTCTAAATTGGATTATACTTAATTAAGTATATAAATTAGTAATAGCAAAGTAAAATTTTCTAAGTATAAGAATTTAAGGGTTAACTAAATCATTAAGTATAAACAAAAGGCATAAATATAAGCAAAAACAGTAATTAAGTTTCTATAGTTCATATTTCTATAAATTTAGTTCATATCGTAAAACACGGGTCTTAATGTCCAAAACGGACATTACCGTGTGAACGTACGTTCGAAAACGATAAAAAAAACTACTATAAAGTCATAAATATCAGAAATAAAACGAAAAAGTTACATACGATTAATAATAACATCTAATCGGATGAAAGTTGATAGTAATTTAAGTAGAATTAGAAAAATAAACATTTAAACTTATTAGTTAATTCAATTACTTATTAGTATTATTATATCGTAATGACCAGGTGATCCCGAGGCGAGCGAGGATCTCCCAATCGATTACTACGATTAAGGCGAGTTGCCATGGCCAAGTAAATATTTACCATATGATTACAAACCATATGATTCCATGCTTGTATGTAATTGTAGATAGTGAATTTAAATATTATTGTTAATTGATTATTGTAGGGGGTTTGGGAAATGCTTGTGTATAATATTGTGTGTTGAGTTGTGAATTTACCTTAAATACAGATAATGCCTTGTTTGTTGCATGGTAGTATAGAAAATGATTGTGTGTATTATTGGATGGTCACAGTATAATTTGAACTTAATTATGCTTCGCCTATAAAAAGAAACTGGGACATGCATTAACATGCATAGCATGGATACAAGTCTGGCCATCACATCACACGGAGGTAAAGAGAGGCCATTTGGGGGTTGATATTATTAATTTATTGGTTCTGTAAGGTGCACTCGTACAAAATGACCTTACCCTGGTCAGCAGGAACACTAGGCGTTGGAGGCGCTAACCGCCTGGCTAAGGGTCAAGTCTAGAGGCCTCCGTTTAGGGGTGAGTGTGGACTGCGAGGGTCTACTCACAATTATGCTAGAACTTAGTTTTTATGAAAATAAAAGAATTATTTGATTTAAGTACGGAACATAGAGTTCTATAGTAAAGTAAGTTCTAGTATAATACCTGGATATGATTGGTGCCATGTATACTCCAACCTTAACTTTAGAGGGCGTTAAATCTAAGTTGCATATATGAACTAGTTAATTATACGTATTGTTTGGCATTTTGGTTGATCATTCATTCATATGCGTGAATATAATATATTTATAACTTGCTTGTGGTGTGGCTGAGAGTTTTGCTCACTAAGCTTAGGCTTACACCCCTTTAGACTTTTATTGTATGATAGCCTATTCGTAAAGGTAAGATGAGGGATGCCACAGGTTAGCTTGAGGACTTGGGCAAGAGCAAGCTATCTTGTGTACTAAGAGAGAATAGTTTATGTAAACTCTTATTCATGTATTTTTGTTTATCTTAGTATTATAGACTTAAATATACTTAATTGCTATGTATTGTAAGCTTTATAACTCAAATTATATATATATATATATATATATGTTTGTGTGATGATATCATGTGAATCTAAATGTTCTTTGGAAACTAGTGGTTGTAGAGCCTTGTATATTGTATGAAGAGTTCTTGATTGAAAAGGTAACCAATTAGGGCTTCTTCGTACAGTATAGACGTCTGCCACGACTAGGCCGTCCTCAGTTTGTGACAGTTGAAAATGATGATGGTAAGATTTCGCCCCTAATTATAGCTTGACACATTACTTACTAAGCTAACCTACCTTGGCGAGGACTACAATGCAACCTATTCCATCAATCTAGGAAACTTTTGGTCTAGCCAATTTGATGGGTAAAAGAGCCCGACCCATCCGTTTGAGTACTTTAAATTTGAAAAGTAGTGTGGACAACTAAGCATCTACCCAACTCAATTACATAACCATCCATTGATCTATGTCTTTAGGTATGTGCTTAAATTAATAAGGTACCACATGGTCCATGATTAAGAGCTACCCATCACTAAAGTTATTAGACAAACAATTGTAAATATGGGGCATCAATGCTGTAAGAACTCTCTACACTCTTTAAATATTCACTCACTTATTCTCTTACTCTCCTATATATATTGACTTAGGCATCAGAATGACTATGTTGGACTAGCCCTAGCACCTCCCAATTTAACTTTCTTTCTTTTTTATAGGATTTAACCTACTATTTGCTAAGTTTAAGGAATTCATTAAAGCTTTTAGAAATTTATAAGCAATTAGAAGAAAGCAATGGAACAAATAAGTTACTTTGGTCTTGGATTTGGAAATTGATTTTTCCACCTAAGATCAAACTCCTACTTTGGAGGATACAGCATGATAGTTTTACTTATAACTTTAAACCTACGAAGGAGAAATAAAAACCGATGCTAGTTGTCCAAGGTATAGGACATAGAAGGATATTGTATACACCTTCTATTGATGTGAGAAAATACAAAAGTATTCAAACAATGTGATAAGAAAGGATATACATGACCCAAGTATTCAAGGGAATCTTTTAGTTTGGGTCAAATATAATTGCCACATTAATAAGAGGGAACTAACTTAAAAGCGCACTCCAAAAGCGTTTTTATTTGGCTTTATGCTATAGATGCTATGGTTCCAAAGAAACCAAGGCCTAAAATGTCCTAACCCATTCAATTGGGACAATCAGGAACTTATTAGGAAACTAAGCCATGAATATTGTTCCCAATTAAAAAAAAGGAAAGAATTTTTTACAAATTAGATGTTTTATAGCCAAAGTAAGTCCCTCTAAAGCCACAATGGGTTAAATTGTCAATTGATGGATCTCTGAATCACAGAGCAAGCTTATGGAGTGGGAGTTTTAAAGACTTTGTAGGAAGGTGGATAGTTAGATTCACTTGCAAATTAGGCTAAAGTGATATTGTAGTTGCAAAAATATGAGCTATCTACTAAGGTGTTTTACTTTGCTTATAGAAAAGCTTGAGGAATGTGGAAATTGAGATTGATTCGAGAATTGAAGCACATTTATTACAAAAACTTGAACTATGTACATTGAAATATAAAGAAGATGAGGATCTAAGTTATACCTCGTAAACTAAATCAAGTAGTAGATTGGATGGCAAATTTTGCAAATTCACAATAGGATCCATGTCATTTTTTTGAGAAAGTGTCATTTGTGAACCTACAAATATATATATATATATATATATATACTTGATAAGGACTTATTAGGTTTTGGTATTATGGAAAGTACTAAATGCAGAAGATTGAAATCCTCATTTTTTGAGGATGATGATTATGGATGAGGCTATTTTAGGGCATGAACTAATGTTTATTTTGAAATTAGGGTTTCACTTATGTTTGTGTCTGTACGTAAGGTGTTTGTTTTAGACATAGGGTTACTTTTGTGTTTGTATGTATAGTGCTCCTCTATTGCACATGTTAATTGTATGTAAACACTTTACTTTGTTTTAGTAATATAATATCCTATTTTCTCAAAAAATAAAAAAGGTAAAAACTTATCAGAAAGGGATGTTTATGCTAGAGCTACTCCAAACTAAGTCTTATCATAATAGCCATTAGAACCAGTCTTGAATTTGCTTTCTTTTCTCCATTGTTTATTTTTGGGCCAAAGTTTGATAAATCTGTCCAGTTGTAAGCTAAAATCATTTCTCAAGAACATCTTTGCTATGTACACAACTATGTTAAAGTTTAGGACATGCCCATTACATAAACATATTAAGATTTTCTAGTAGTTGCTTTTGTTTGGTTATGGTTTAGTGGGCTTCAATTGGGAAAAAGATGTGCAATGCTTGACACTTATTTTTCGGAACTACATTACTTTAGGATAATGAAAATGAAAAATAGAGATTCAAATTTCACTAAAAGGATAAGAAATAAAATAAGAAGAAATGGCCGGTCTAGTTGGGATATTTCAAATTTTAATATCTCTAAGTCAAGATAACCTGCTTTTCTCACAAAATACTTTGCACATGTTTTGTCTGATTTAATAATGAAGATGATCAAAGATATAGAAAGAAGGCACAAATTCCTTATTGGTGCATAAGAAGCTGGTTGATGGGGTTTTAGGTGCCTGTTTCTTCTCTTAGAACAAGGGTCTTGAGTTGATTATTATTTCAATCTTTGAATGCAGGAGGTGAGATTTGTATTTGTTTCTCTTTAGCCTAACATAAACGAATCCTATTCGTGGTGGTAGAGTTGAGAGAGTGTGGAATTGAAAAGGGAAGGAAGGGTTCATGAGAAATGGAATTGTATTGAAAACCGAGATACAAAGCGCTTCACCACCCCCCTCCCCCTCTTAATTTTGAAAACAACAGGTGAATGAGCCAAAGTTAATCAATCCCATGCACACGTCCCTTTCTTAGCTCCTCTCCCCCACCTCTGCCGTCTCTGCGCTATCTCTCTCTCTCTCTCTCCACTCCCCATTGGGAATGCCAACCATTCATTTTCCACCTTTCTTTAAAACCCTAGTTACTCTCTCTCGTTACTTCTGTGTGACCTGCTCATGTCTCATGATACATCAATTAGATGTACAAAATGTACCCATTTTAGCTTTTCAAACAGTGATTTCCACATTCCGCAAAATGCATTATTGTGACTACTGAGTATAACATTCTTTAAGTCACATTTTCAAAACAAACCCCCCAAAAAAAAGAAAGAAAATCCAGGGATTTTTGTTGCCGGAAAGCCCAAATGTATTTATTAGACGACTACTGTAAAACGCAATTTTTCCATCTCTTAATGCATGTTTTTGTCATAAGTATAATCAATATATATGGGAAACCATATATATTTATTTTCTAAAGAGTTCATGTCGCATTAATAAGACCAAATATATTATTAAACAAAGTAGGAAGAGTGAAAAACACTTTCTGAGTCCGCCACATCTAATATTATATTAGTGGCAAATTCTATTCAAACCCTATCTCTCTCTCTCTCTCTCTCTCTTTTCTATTTGTATTGCATCATATATATATCCATCATATCCTACAGCAACTGAACAAACAAAAAGAAAAAAGGGGTGGGGGGCGAAGAGTAGTTGAGGCTGTTAAAGCATCTATCATCACTTAATCAGTTGAGTGGTGAATCGTCCCATCATTAATCAAATCACCATCATTATCATCACCGTCTAATCGTCGTCTATATCTTTTGAAGAATCTATCAAGAAACATCATCATGTCCTCCTCATCTGCCTTTTCTCCAGACCCCCTCTCTCCCACTGAGCAGCTCTGTTATGTCCATTGCAACTTTTGCGACACCGTCCTCGCGGTAAAACCACATATCTTTGTTTTTTTCCATAGTGTTATACTAATGCTTACCTATTTTATCCTCTATTATGTCATCCCCGTAATGAAGAACTCTACAATAAGTAGTGATCCACGAAGAATTAAAAACCGTTATATTTCGTATTTAGCTCAAGTTCCTAGAAACATTTTAATGAAACCTTGAGCAACCAAGTATGCCATGATAACACTTGATTGATGTTTCAATATGGTATTAGGTTAGCGTCCCTTCGAGCAGTTTATTCAAGACCGTGACGGTTCGATGTGGTCACTGCACCAACCTCTTGTCCGTCAACATGCGCGGCGGCCTCCTCCTGCCGGCCGCAAACCAGCTTCACCTTGGGCATCCTTACTTTACCCCACAAAACCTCTTGGTAATGTTGATATCTTTCTCTTTTTGGGAATGTAATGTGTCATATATACGTGCATAATATGCACGCACCTAGAGTTAAATAATAAATACTTCTCTAGGGTTTCAAAGAAGAATTTTATAGTTCATCTTTTATTTGTTATACTAACGGATAATTCTTTGTTTTCTCTGACATTCAATATCTTTCACGGTTAGCGATACTAGATTCGGGAGAAATTTAACAAAAAGATCCTTTGAAGTAATATACAAGTATAGCTTAGATTTATAAAAAAATGCTAACTTTTCTTTTTCCACTTTTCGGTGAACAATACCTTTTACGTGATTAGTTAGGGTTACTATGAATAAGATGTTTCATTCATAAGAATGCGTCCTAACAATGAGTCTCCGTTGAAATGAATGTTAGGAGGAAATACGCAATGCACCGTCAAGTATGTTAATGAATCAGTCTGCACAAAACGACTCGCTAATGCATCTGCGAGGAGGAATGGAAGAAATCCCTAAGCCCCCGGTCGTTAACAGACGTGAGAACCTTCAATTTCTTCGAGCTCCTTAGTCGTTTCCTTCAATTGATATTCTTCTTTGTTTAAAACAGTCCACTTTTCTTTGTTTTTTATTTTCTTAATATATGTTTCAAATCTGAATTTTGCACTCTAAACCACCTGAAAGTCCATTGTATGCACAGTTTTTGAGGTTCACTGCTAGTGCTGAGAAAAACTTCCAAATTAATTGTCTTCTAGCTCTTACCTTTTGCTCTAACAGTGTTGTATTAGCTGATTGACAAAAAGAACTATCAAGCTAGTCTACTCCAAGTTTTTGTGTCCAAGGCTTTCAGCTTTTCTTTGAATGTTTTTGGTGTGTTTGAGAAACATGAATTCAACATCATATGTCCAGCCTTCTTTTCTTCTTCCTCACTTTTTTCAACCATATTTTATTTCTTAGAATGACATTGAAGGTTTTCGTACCCCGTAGGCATTTTGTAATTCAAATAAAGTTTTCGGAAGCCACATTACCAAGCTTTAGTATCTGACCACCCAAAACAATATTTCTACACTGGATTTAGATACAACAGCTTCCCATATTGAAATAAATAAATAAATAAAGCTAGATTTGTCAAATAATCATTCATGGTATAGTTTATACACATGAGATTTTTTCTTTTTTGGGTAGGTATGTATGTGTACTTTTAATGAAATACACATGTTAGTCTTTTTGTGCCCTAGAGAGCAGAAAATAGAAAGCAATGAAACGATGAGAAAGTAGACATATATTTGGAGATTAAAAGGTTATGATGAGATGATGATAGGAAGAGTGGGTAAAGACAGGAAGATAATGATATATCTGAAATTACATCGGGAAAAGTCAGCGAAGTGATTTTAATGTGCTGTGGATTGTCTTGTTTTTTTATGTTTGTCTGCCTGCGCTGCCCTCTGCATGCAATTGTCCAGCCCCGGAAAAAAGACAGAGAGTCCCATCTGCCTACAACCGCTTCATCAAGTGAGTTTCTTATTTACACCCGTTCTTTTTACCTAGACTTATAGTATATGTATTAAATAAGCTTTTCATATTATAAAATCAACAACATAAATGAAATTCTTTTTCTATTACCCATTTGTTGGGTAAATCAAATTTTTGTAACCTAATCCGTTTAAGGTGGATCTTCCAATATGGTTTTTCCTCTACAGCCAGTTGTAAGATTATGTTAGCTGATGTTTTATCACGTGAAGTTTTGAATACATTGTCACCTATTTTGAAGAAGATTAGACAAGAGCACACAAGGCACTAATTAAGTATATATTTAATTCTCTTATAAAAAAAATGTTTACTAAAAGAAATGCATAAAAATAGATAAAATTTTTCTCATTTTTACTGCACCCATCTTAGGATATAATCATTTTCTATATATAGAAATAGTCGGTTTCATATGCAATGGTGATAAAATGAAATATGAATAAGAAGGAAAAAAAAAAGGGAAAGAAAATATTGGAATTGAAAGAAAGAAATATTATATTTAAAACGGATGTGATGTATGCATTGAGAAGGGAATGTGAGTAAATCTAGAAAGCATATGGTTGATCTTGACATCTATCAATTCATCTACAGAGACGAGATCCAACGCATCAAGGCTGGGAATCCTGATATCAGCCACAGAGAGGCCTTTAGTGCTGCCGCTAAGAACGTGAGAATCGAGGCTACTTAGTTCTCTCTATCCCGCTAGGGTTTCACTTCCTCACTCTCTCTCTCTTTTTTTTTTTTTTTTTTTTTTTTTAACTTGAAGCCATTTATTACAACTTGAATCCTTTCTATAGTATATATTTTGATTTCTGTTTGAATAAAACAATACGTTCGGTTCTAGTATTCCTTGGTTTCTTTCAGTGGGCCCATTTTCCCCATATCCATTTCGGACTCATGCCTGATCATCCACCCGTGAAGAAACCCAACATCCGCCAACAGGTAAATTTATAATCTTTTCAAATTCAGGTTAATCTCGGGCTTTATGGTCCAATTTACGGGTGTTTGGATACTAATGAAGAATATTAGGAAAGAAAAATCTTTCATTTCTCTAACACTAATTAGACAATTCACCAAAAATAAGTGCATAAAAAATTAAATCAGTCTTTCTTTCTCTTTTAATTTTTAACTAATACATATTACCGGGCACATGTTAACCTTTTCATTAACAAATAGAGATCTATGCTATGACTATGAAAGGCTAAAAATTTAATTTGTAAACTCTAAAGGACTGGCAACTTGTCCTTAGCATGTATTATATATATATGAACGGCTATTTTAATCTTTCGTTATATTTTGTGATATGCTGGTTATTTTTCTGCCGACATGTATGATTGTGTGACTTCAAACAAAAATAAAAGGGTAGAGATGGATGATATCATTTTATGCTTTTAAACGTCAAATCTCCAATACAAAGAATGATGTCGTTCATTTTTCTTTTCACCAGCCTAATTCTCACAAATTCTTTCTATGTGCCATTTTGACGGCTTTTGATTCTGTTTAATCTTTTGTTTTGTTATTGTCGTTTTCGTGTCCTTTATGCTGAAAGTCTACCATGTGTAACCGAAATTTGCTTACCCTATCAAAACATTGAAATTATGTGTTTGACATATGTATACATATGTTTGATTCAGGAAGGTGATGACATGCTGATGAAGGATGGGTATTACGCTCCTCCGACAAATGTTGGTGTCTCCCCCTACTAGGATTATTACAACTGAAGCATTTCGGTTGTCCTCTTCTGACTCGTTCTCTCTCTCTCTCTCTCTCGCTCCACTTTGTTAAAAAAAAAGAAAAAACTGCTAGTATCTGCTAGGTTTTCACGTCTTAATCCGTTCCTAAAAGAGTAATTTTAACATTGTCATGGTGTTCTTGTAAGCATCGTTGAACTAAGAAGGAAGGGTTACTTTGACATCTTAAATGGTTAGTCGAGAAAAGCCACGGAGTTGTCTCTCTAACCCAAACCTTCAATGTTTCTACATCTGTATCCATTACCATTAAACTATCTAATGTTTCCTTGCCACTATTGCCATCAGCTTTTTTTCTATAACTTTATATGTAGTGTAAAACTCCTGGACCTTACATTCAATAGTTTGTAGTTTTTATTTATCTTTTTTTAAACAAAGAAAACGTAATTTAAACAATAGATGTACTTAATATCTTACAAAATCGTCATGAATAAATGAGACTTGTTTTTATATACTTTTACATAAATTAATAGCATCACACTACGAGATTTAGACGATGGTTTCACATCACCAACAATTTGTACCGTAGTCTCACACCATCGATGGCCTTCACACTAAAGAAAAGTTTCACACGGAGCATAAGAAAATAATTTCTTTATTAACTTTCACTTGAAACCTTCAAAATGTAAGATACTTATAGATGTAAAGGCCAAATAAGAGTTCTATGATCTATCTAACAATTAATAAATAACCATTATATTAAATAAAATAACAAAAAAAATCATCTAATGATTGATATTAGTATATAAGATACCAATATAATAAAATCCTACAAATAAGAAATCAACATATTAAACCCAAATAATAGAAAAATAAAATAATATACACATAACAAAATCATGGTTATTTATTTATTTATTATTTTGTTCATACCGTTTCCTCTCTTAAGAGATCCATCTTGAATCTCTGAGATTTCTAATGAATCCTATTACATAAAATTGCCATATGCAAGAAATAATCTTGAAGTCATGACATAACCACTCTTCATATTCCCCATTATATTTTCTTGGCTCAAAAAAATTAATGACCGGCAAATTGGTGTAATATTTGTTTTGGTCTCTAACAATGTCTCTAGTCTTTCCTTTTTCTCATTACATTAATTACCATACCATTTCCCCTCTCTTAAAAAGATTCATCCTTCAATCTTTAAAATTTTCTCTTAACCCTCCCAATCAAATTGCAATCTACAATAGCCAATCTTGAAGTCATGACATGGCAGTTCTTTATAATCCCTGCTAAATCTTCTTAGCTTGAGAAAATTAATCTCTAGCGATTTGGTTTGCTTTGGTCTCTAACAATGAATAAAGTCTCTCTTTTTCTACTTATCATAGTCACTGTATCTTCCTTTGGGTATTTCAAATCCATGTGATGAAGACTGATAAATTCCCTTATTTGATCCCTTGAGCGTATAATTGTGTGTGCTTTCATGTTTTGGGGGCAAATTCAAGAGAACTATGATCTATTTTATTTTCTTGGACATAATGTGAGACTTGCTTTTACTTTTAATATGTTTCTTACCAACATAGAATTTGGGAAATCCTAAATCATCAAAGCAACGGTGAATGTATTCAAATTGGCAAATTATTGTACTTGACAAGTCATAACATTTCCCGTCTCAAATATGAACTGCTTATAAAAATCATTAAAATTGGAATCCAATGTGTTAGAAATTTTGGTATGAAAAAAAAAATAAAAAATAAAAAATAGAAGCAAGAAAAACGCACTTGGTCCAAGAAAAGAACACTAAGATCGACCCCTAAAAAGAACAAAAGTATAGGCTCTGCACTAATTTGTTTTAGGATAATGCATGCGAAAACTTATAGATGAATGAGAAATTATGGAAAGAACGGAAATTTACAGAGGAAGAACATAATCTAAAAATAATTGTAATGAATATGTTGTGAAATCAACACAAATGAAAAATAATTTTCATATTTTTTAATAAGTAACAATAAAACTACAAGAGGTATAATTGATAGTCTGACGTCATTACCAATGATTTCTATTTTAGCCTCACATTCACCGAGAAAAAGGAAGGCTCATACCACCCATGAAACAAAAAACATTTGATCCCATTCTTTATAAATAAATTTTAAAACCTGAATAACATAACATACTTGTGAAGGTAAGGTTATATATGAAGCTTACGTTCTAAACAATAATGAAAACACCACCCAAATAAATAAAATGAGAAAAATGTATCTAATTGGATGCAGGATCATATGCTTTTGGGAGGAAAGATATTTTATTAATTAAGATAGTATTAGAATCATGGTGGGATGGAAAATATTTGCTTCTAAAAGCGAATATATTGTATCTTATATATATAAAAGAATTTTATTTAACAATTATACCTAGCACATTTTATAAAATTTTTTAAGATAGAAAAATTCTTTTATAAGATGATTGGGGTGTTTAGTGTAAAATAAGCTTTTTCAATGAAATATGTACTATTTGAAAATTAATGTATAAAACCTCATGCTAGTTTTATTAAAAATAAATAAATTATAAAAGATTTTTTGACAAAAAATTGCAAGTAGAGCAAAAAGAGCAATTTGATATGAAAATAAGTATTCATCGATCCTTTTTATGATAACTTTACAAATTTGTTCTAATAGTAGTACAAAATAATTTTGAATATAAGTTAGTATGTGATTAATCATTCAACAAATCAAATTTATTATCATAATATTAAGTGTAAAAAGAAATGTTACAAAGCCAAATCATATATTGGTACTATTTTGCTAATAATGTATGTGATAGAACCGAAACAATTGTAATATAGGAAATATAGTTATTATTTATGATATACAACAATAGAAAATGCCAATGTATGGGAAGTTATTTAATTAAATATGAATTTTTAATAAAAAAATTGAATGTTATTAATTATTGTGAAAAAAAATTAGGAAAAAAAAAGCCAAAAAGAATGTTATTTATCAGTAAATGTATCTTAAAAATGCAAAATGGCACTTATAAGATTTGAATCCAAAATCTCATGTTTAGTAAAAAAAATACTTAACCACTTATCCATACCTAACATTAAATTGAAATTTGCTCTTTAGTACATAAATAGATATACATATATATATATAGCCCTTATTTTCAAAATATTACCTTTTTCCTAAGTTGACAAAGGCTAAAGCTGTCCTCCCCCAAGGCCCTAAATCTATCCTTATAATTAGTAGATATCTAATACATAAGATAGTAATCTAACGAAATCTTATAGGTAGGAAATCAAATCTAATTAAAATAATATCATATATAAACAATAACATAAAATAAAATAACGTCTACATAATTAATAAAATTATCATTTTTTCTTTTGTTCACATCGTAAAAAGTAACGACCCAAAACCCAAGATGCCATAACCTCGTTACGTATTCCTAATTTCTATGAACACGTCAGGCGTTTAGGAACTTATAACTTATCTAAAATTCACAAAAGAATAATATGAAATCTGCTAATTCATAAATTAACAACCTTTAATTTAAATAAAAGTGAAATGGCATCCACTAAAACTCCATAAAACACCAAAGCACTCTAGATCATAAACTGAAGTTTTATAGTTCCAACAACAATTAACCTACCAAACTTAGCAACAGGAGTCACATGTGACTCTATAACCATATAAGTCTCACCATAAACCATTACAAAGAAAATAAACACAATCTCAAGTCCATTCCTACAATTAAACTATGATGCCCTAATTCCATCATCAAAGTAGTAATAATTTCCTTACTCATCATAGCAAAGATAATCAAATCTGTAATCCCCAGCACAAACCTTATCATCTACCTCGTAACCCATCCTTGCAACTAAAAAATAACAATCCCTATAGGGTGAGTCAAAGCTTAGTACAAGATACTATACACACGCGCATGCGACATAAGTATCAATCAAATATACACATACATGCATAACGTTTCTAAATGCAACAAGCAATAAATTTAATGTTTCATTTAGACCCACAACTATAATAGTCTCAGCGTCTTGAGACTTAAGGTTACTTACGACCCCTAATATATAATATATATATATATATATATATTATATAAATATTGGTGTTGGGTACTCTCCAACATCTGAGTGCTATAAAATCAACATAATTTTACCTAAGTTATTTTAGTACAAGACTCCACAGAGGATAGCATCGCATAAAGATTACTAGTTGCCTCACCAACACCATTGGACTTAACTGATGGGTAGTCAAAGTCAAGCACAACTAATCACATAAATTAAGTCCAAGTTCAATTTAATCCAGTTCATATTCACTACCTTAGCACACACATTCAACAAACACATATCTCGTACTTAGAGTTCCTATCTCAAGTTGATTCAACACCACACGTTCTCTAGTTCTTGTCCAAGATATAAAATGTAGCTTAGAATTTAATAATTTCACAACTCGATTCTTCTTTCTTTTTAACTCTACCCTCAACTCCATACTCTAAGCTTCTAAACCACATTCTATATACCCTTTCAATATTACCCTCAATATATATATACACAACATCGACACTAACACAACTCCTAACATGTTGTCTTACATGCATACACACAGTGTACATTGCCACTTCGATTTCTTGTACGCATGCACACCGTACACCACCGCATGACCACAACTATTACTTAGTTAATCACACAATTTACGACGCCCACACATACATACACTATGCTGAACAAATGCACACTCACATGCAAGATATAGTACACGCATACTACATATCTCAACACCACTCTAAGATACCAACAAGTTGTGCTTTACATCACAATCGCATCACCACCACGACATTAACAGCATCAATACCTCAATTCCCAAAACTTAAAGGAACCCTAAATGCATAAATTGGAAAAAGTTAGAATGAGGATAAAGAGAAGACTTACTTGAATACGGAGGAAAGATCGATTATTATTGAATTCCTCTTTCAAGAACACGAATCTTGATTAGGAATTTGGGGTTAAGATGAGTTTTGCAAGTTCCCTGAAAAGTATCGTAAGTTTTTGTGTGAGAGGGAGTTATAACAACTGTAAGTTGCAAGTGGTTGAATTAGTAGGGAATATAACTTTTTTCTAAACCAAAATGCTCCTAGCATTAATGTGTAATTACATGCCATACTAATGTCTGAATCTTTTCCTATGACAGTTTTACCCTTAGCACTTGATACTTAATAATATGATATACCAATGTTTGAATATTTTCTTATGACATTTTTTCCCTTGATACTTGATATCAATTTATATACCATACCAAAATCTAGATATAAAAATTACTTATTTCCTTTAATTCCCTTAAATTAGTTAATTTATTATTTTTATTTTTAACTTGGGTTTTACAGTTTTTCCCCTCTCAACAAAACTTTCATCCTCGAAAGTTTACATACCTAAGTCCTCAAATAGTTTTGGATGCTTACTCCCAATCTCCTCCTTAAGCTCCCAAATTGCTTTTTTTCCTTCGATTGGTTAGGCCACTAAACTTTGATGTAAGGAATAGTTTTTCTCCTTAGTTGTTGTACTTTAGTATCAACTATACTTATCGGATGTTCTACTACCATCATGTCCAACTGTAACTCTAACGACTCTAAATCTACTACCTACAAATGCGGTTCTTTTATGTGATACAAATCAAGTTTCTTATATTTTCTCAACATAGACACATGGAAGATGTTGTGCACACCCTCCAACCGTGGTGGAAGCTCCAACCTATAGCCTATCTTGCCAATCTTTTTTGTGATTTTGTAAAGGCTTATATACCTCGGTTTCAACTTACCCCTTAAGTCGAATCTGACTACACCTTTGATTGGGGAAACTCTCAATAGTACCTCTTCACCAACTTGAAACTTTAGAGTGTGACGCCACCTATCGGTGTAACTCTTTTACCTACTTTAGGTAGTTTGCATCCTCTAATGAATCAGCTTAATCTTATCTATTGCTTCTTGCACCAAGTCTAGTCCTACTAATTGTCTTTGACCTACTTCGTCCTAATGAATAAGCAATCTACACTTTTGACAGTAAAGTGCTTCAAACGGAGCCATTTGAATGGTGGCTTGATAGCTATTATTATAAGCGAACCCTACTAAAGCTAAATGCTCATCCTAATGCCTATTGAAGTCAATCACACACATTCTCAACAAGTTTTCTAGAATTTGAATGGTGCGCTCTGATCGACCATTTGTCTATGGATGGAAAGTAGTGCTAAACCGTAGTTTGGTACCTAAAGCCTTCTACAAGCTTCTCTAAAAGTAGTTGACAAACCAAATGTCCCTATTAGATGTGATAGATACCGGTACCCTATGCAATCTCACTACCTCTTGAACGTACAACTTAGTGAGCTTTCCTAATCGATACTTGATGTTTATGGGGATGAAATGTGTAGACTTGGTCAACCTATCTATTATCACCTATATGGCATTATGTTTCACCAAAGTTTTTGGTAAGGCAGTGATGAAGTCTATGGTCACATGCTCCCACTTCCATTCTAGTATTAGTAGAGGTTGTAACTCACCAACTTGTCTCAAATGCTCGATTCTAATTAACTGGCAAGTCTAACATCTAGACACATATTTTTCTATTTCTCTCTTCATATTATTCTACTAGTAGTGATCTTTTAAGTCCTTATATATTTTTGTGCCCCCCAAATGAGTGGAATAGGTAAAGTAGTGTGCTTCTTTCAAAATCTCACTTCTTAAACCCAGCTGCGTTGGTACATATAGTCTTCCCTTAAACCTCACAACTCCCTTAGCATCTACTATAAAGTTTGGAGCCTTTCCTGCTCCTAACTTGCCCTTGATCTCTTGGATCTCTTGATCTTCTAATTACATAGCTTTAAATTGATCTATCAAGATAGGTTATATCCTCAAACTTACCAATTTGGCTCTAACCTCTTTAGTCAACACCTGTAACTTAAGTCAGTGCATTTGCTCAAGTAATGGCCTCTGAGTAGTAATCAAGCTAGCTAGATTTCCTTTTTTTTTCCTACTCAGGGCATCAGCTACCACGTTAGCTTTACCTAGGTAGTATTGAATATCTAGGTCAAAGTCCTTGATCAGCTCTAGTCAACACCTTTACCTCATATTTAAGTCTTTTTGAGTGAAGAAATACTTAAGGCTGTTATGATCTATATACACCTTACACCTCTCTCCTACTAGGTAGTATCTCCAAAGTTTCAATGCATGTACCATAATTGCCAATTTTAGGTTATGAACTGGGTAATTTTTCTCATATGGCTTAAGTTAATAAGATGCATATGCTATCACTTTACCATTTTCCATAAGAACACACCCTAACCCTTATATAGAGGCATCACTATAAACAACAAACTCTTCCCCATTGCAGGGTAAGGTCAATATCAGGATCGTCACTAATCTCTCCTTCAACTGTTGGAAGCTTACTTCACAACTATCATCCCATATGAACATTATTCCTTTTTAAGTCAATCGGGTCAAAGGTGCTACAATCTTGGAAAATCCCTCTACAAACTTTTGATAATATCTAAAGAACCTTAGAAAACTACTAACCTCTGACACTATAGTAAGTTTCAGCTACTCAACAATTGCCTTTATCTTCGCTAGGTCTATAGCTATACCATCTTGATTTACTCTATGACCCAAGAAAGCTACCTACTCCAACTAGAAGTTGTACTTGCTAAACTTAGCATAAAGCCTTTCTTCCCTCAACTTTCCTAATACAATCCTTAAGTGCTCTTCATGTACTTCTCTATTCCTAGAGTAAATGAGGATGTCATCAACAAAAACAACGAGAAGGTTATCAAGGTACTCCCTAAATACTCGGTTCATTAGGTCTATGAATGCCGTTGGAGATTTATTAAACTAAAAGGCATTACTAGAAATTTATACAACTCATATCTAGTTCTGAAAGCTATTTTCTCTACATCTTCAACCTTGACCTTCAATTGATAATACCCTGAATGCAAGTCTATTTTAGAAAAGACTTGTGCACCCTACAACTGATCAAAGAGGTCATTTTTCTTTAGAAGGGGATACTTGTTTTTTATCGTGACCTGATTCAACTCCCAATAGTCAATTCACAACCACAAATTTCCATCCTTCTTTTTTACAAATAGTACCAGAGCCCCCTAAGGTGATAAGCTAAGCCTAATGAAGCCTTTATCTTATAGCTTTTGTAACTGCTTCTTCAGCTCTACTAAATCGGTAGGTGCCATCTAGTAAGCCGATTTCGAAATAGGTTTTATCCCTGGAACTAGATCGATTTTGAATTCAACTTCCCTGTTAAATGGAATATCTAGTAAATCTTTAGGGAACACATCTGGATACTCTTGCACTACTAGTGTGAAATGTAACTTCGACTTGAGTTTGCTCACTTTTACCACTAAGGTCGCTATAGTAGGCCTTTCCCAGAGCTCATATGAAATACACCGAGTTGACCCTTGAGTTTTTAGTCTATAACTGAGAGGTACTCCTCCTAAAGGTTGAAAGAACACTACTCGATTATAACAATTAAGTGTAGCATGGTGGTTTGATAGCCAATCCAACCCCAATATGACTTCAAAATCTAATAGCTCCATTACCAATAAGTTTGCCGTTAAAACCCTTCCTTCAACCATTATCTCCACATTTTACAAATTTGATTTAAAACTGTTTTACTCCCCAACGAGGTATTTACAGTTGAATAATTATCTAAGACATAAACATGCAAACCACACATACGTACAAAAGACTTATCCATACATGAGTGTAAAGCACCTGTATCAAAAAGTGCAAAAACACTATGGGATAGGATAAAGAGCATACCTACCATGGTGTTTATGTTATAGGTGGTGTCTTAGTGCTGAAGTGCAAAGATACAGGCTGGGGCTCTCTATTGTAGGCCAGCCTACTAAGGACGAGTCACTCTAAGAACTGCCTGAGGTCTCACAACTGGTGTTCCATAAGGTGTCTAACTCTTTGCATCTCTACAATTTGCCATGCAGTATCCTCTTTTACCATAATTATAATAAAAACCCTAATATAAGATGATAGACTCTTTGCAATCCCTACTTACATACCTAGTCTTACCATAAAGAAAATACGCTTCTGTCACCCACTTACAAGTTGACACCTCATGAGGCCCAAAACACTATGTGCACTTCATAGCTAGTGTAGTCGCTCTAGTTTGAATTGGTGCTGGCAGCGTTATAGGTCTAGGCTGCACTACTCCTAGCCTATCTCTACATTCTCTAATAACTACCCTTGGAACTGGTCTCTTTGCTTTGTTCGACCCTAGCATCACATAACCTAGCATAAGCCTTTTCCTTAAGGTTACCCTTGCCTTGTGAGCTAACTACTCTTGTTTCCTTTTAATAAACCGCTTTAAACACTTAGCCTTATCAATTGCTGTTGCATAAGCCATAAGTTGAAAGGTTGCAACCTTCTCCTATAGCTCAGGCTCCAACCCATGAACAAACTTGTTAATCTTCGACTGCTCATCCCTTCTAGAAGCTTTAGGTATAAAACGGGCCAACCGATCCAATTCGGCCTCATAGGTTGCTATAGTCCAATTCCCCTGCTATAGAGTCTGGTATGATAGCTGCATTTACTCTCACACTAAAGGGAATAAAGTACTTGAAAAACCTATCCTTGAACCTCTCCCAAGTCCAAGCCCCTAACTTAGGCTTTATGCATAAGGTACCACCTACCATTTTAGTGTATCTCCCCTTAGCATGAAAGATGCGTAGTCCACTTTCTTATCAGGTAGAACCTTAGCCATGGCAAAATCTTTCTTTGTCTGCCTAATCCACTCCTCAACAGTAATAGCATCATTAGGCTTAGCATCAAACTCATTAACCATTTTTAGGAAACGGTCCATCCCAGGTTATCGAACCTCCTACCTCTTTTGATGCCAGGCATTAGCATTAGCTTGGATCATCTAGACATCTTATCTAATTTGCTCTTACTGCTAGACCATGACACCTGCCAAATTATTCATGGCATTCAGTAATTGCACTGCATTGACCTCTATAGGCTTGTACACCTACTAAGCTTATTGTCTCCATACATTAAGTAATCTATAACCTTCCCAAGTGCCCTGGCCTCCCTACCTACTTTAACTACCTTAAGCATCTTGCCCTTTAGTTGGGTAGTCTTAAGGTCGAGAAGAACTTGAACTTGCTCTCTTAAGCAGCATTCTAAGGATGAAAACACAAACAACTAACCCAAAAGAAAGTTAAGAGATGGGTAAACAAAAGAAATAATAAATAACAAGACAATAAGTCACATTAAGAGGACATACACCAACTTAAAGTTAATACTTAGACATTTGATAGTTTATTCCAAGATTTAAGCCTAATCTTTTGGCTACTTGAGCTATCTATTTTTCATCTTCTTCTATTTTTTTTTTTTCTTGTATACTACATCTTCTATTAGTCATGGTTGTGATGGAATGGGGGGGGGGGGGGGGGTTGGTGGGGGAGTGAAAATTTCACTCCAACCACGATCATTACCTTAATCATGGCAATGATGAAGGGGGTGATGGCAGCTGTTCATTCAATTCTCTCTTATTACACTTGTGATGAAGGAAGTGATGGGCATTAATCACTCTATCCCCATTAATTAGGCCCGTGATGAAGGGGGTGACGAGTTTTGATTACTTAAATCCTATTCACGTACGAGTTATCATTCTTATTTCCCTAACGATCTTCAACCTTGGCTCTGATATCATTGAAAGCTGTAACACCCCATAACTCCAGACACTACAACCCCACCACGTGTCCCTAATTTCTACTAACACATCAGGTGCCTAGGAACTTGTAACTTGTTTAAAATCCATAAAAGAATAACATGAAATCTATTAATTCATAAATTAATAACCTCTAATTTAAATAAGAGTGAAATGATGTCCACTCAAACTCCATAAAACACCAAAGTACTCTAGATCATAAATTAGAGTTTCGTAGCTCCAACAACAATTAACCTACCAAACCTAGCAACAAGAGTCACAGGTGACTCCATAACCACATAAGTCTCATCATAAACTATTATAATGAAAATAAACACAATTTCAAGTCTACCCCTACAATTAAACTATGATGCCCTAGCTCCATCATCAAAGTAGTAATAATCCCATTGCTCATCATAGTAAAGATAATCAAACCATAATCTTCAACATAAACCCCACAATTTCAAGTCTATCCCTACAATTAAACTATGATGCCCTAGCTCCATCATCAAAGTAGTAATAATCCCATTGCTCATCATAGTAAAGATAATCAAACCATAATCTTCAGTATAAACCCCATCATTTACCTTGTAACCTATCCTACAACTGGGAAGTAATAATCCCCGTCAGGTGAGCCAAAGCCTAATATAGGATACTATACATACGTATATGTAACATAAGTATCAATCAAATACACATACACATGCATACCACTTCTAAATGCAACGAGCAATAAATTTAATGTTTCATTTAGACCTACAATCATCACAGTCTTAGCGTCCTAAGACTTAGGGTTACTTACAAACCCTAACACACAATATATATATATATATATATATATATATATATATACTGTATAAGTATTTGTGTTGGGTATTCCTTAACACCCAAGTACCATAAACCAACCTAGATCTACTTGAGTCATTTCAAAACGGGACTCCATAGGGCACAACGTCACTTAAAGATCACTATATACCTCACTAACACCATTGGACCCGACTAGTGGGTAGTTGAAGCCAAGTACAACTAGCCACACAAATTAAGTCCAAGTTCAATGTAGTCCAGTTTATATTCATTACCCTAACACACACATGTAATAAACACATATCCCATACCTAGAGTTCCCATCTCAAGTTGATCAAATACCAAGTATCCTCTAGTACCTGTCTAATATGTAAAAGCTAGCTTAGAATTTAATAATTTCATAACTCGATACTTCTTTCTCCTTAACTCCACCCTCAACTCCATACTCTAAGCTTTTAAATTGTATTCCATATATCCTTTCAACATTGCCCCTAATATATAAACATATGACACCGACACTCACATAACTCCTAACATGTTATCTCATATGCACATACACGGTATACATTACCACTTCGATTTCATGCGTGCACATACACCTTATGCTGCCGTATAACCACAACAATTGTTTAGCCAATCACACACTTTACGATGCCTACACATACATGCATTACATTGACCACACATACTCACACGCAAGATACTGTACACGTATAGTACACATTTCAACACCACTTTGCGATACCAATAGGTTGTGCTTTACATCACAATCGCATTACTACCACCATACTAACAACATCAATACCTCCATTTCTAAAACTTAAAAGAACCCTAAAAGCATAAATTGGAAAAGGTAGAATGATGATAAAGAGAAGACTTAGTTGAATACAGAGGAAAGATTAATTCTTGTTGAATTCCTCTTTTAAGAACACGAATCTTGATTAGGGATTTGGGGTTGATATGAGTTCTACAAGTTTCCTAAAAAGTATCGTAAGTTTCTATGTGAGAGAGAGTTACGATAATTGTAAGTTACGAGTGGTTGAATTAATGGGGAGTATAACTTTTTCTTGGACCAAAATGCCCTTGGCATTAATGTATAATTACATGCCATATCGACGTTTGGGTCTTTTCCTATGATAATTTTACCTTTGGCACTTAATACTTAATTACATGCTATACCAATATTTGAATCTTTTCCTATGACACTTTTGCCTTTGGTATATAATATCAATTTACATGCTATACCAAAGTCTAGATATAAAAATTACTTATTTCCTTAAATTAATTAATTAATTATTTTTATTTTTAACTTGGAATTTACATAAAACTTTGCTTAGGATGCTTAGCCTTTTGTTTTTTTTTTCTTTCCTTCCCTCTGAATCTAGAGAGAATTCTTATTATGTTTATAGTTTCTTTCAAGAATTCTTCATTTACATTTATCCATATAATTCTAAGTTAAAGAAAAGTTATGACGAATTATTGTTTGACAAGTTAACTCTTAATTAGGTACTAAACCTTAAAATAATTTGTGATGCAGCTCAAAGTTGCATCCTACATGGCATATCTATCAGTTAAGTCGTAGCTAGACTTCAATGCTAAGTGAACCTACACTAGTATCCATTTTTGTTATAGTCATTCATAATTCCATACCGCTAAACCCTATAACTTATATAGGTTAACTCACATTCTATAATTAATAACGTTAGCTGAATTACAGATGCAGTATTGATAAAGCAAATATGTAATAAGATATCCATTATACGATCACATATAATATAAAAGCATAATGCTTTTAACTTGTTTACTACAAGCAAAAGTCGAGGGTACACTGCATTTCATAACCAATTCTTTGGTCACATAATTGTTGTTCTCTTATTATGTCCATTCTATTAATGAATGTCTTGAAGCACTCAAAACAAACATAAAGTGACAAATTTACTTTCATTTTTCTTTTTTACTTTTTATCAACATATTAACATATAATAACATAAATTAGTAATATAAATATACAAATATTTCCATAAGATCAAAATAAGACTTTCTTTAACTTTGTTTCACATTCCCCTAGGTATTTATTATCAAAACCACTGTCTTAGTTTGATTTAACTACTTGTACTTAAAGATTTTACTATTGGATTTGATTCAAACCTTTAATTCCAGATAAACCTAAAAGATACACATTCACCACTATGTATGTATGATTATAAATCTACTCAAAGATACCACATAAATTTTGCAAGAGAGTAAGTTCATTCACCTAATCTAACCATTATACTTTAGTGGTATTGTGTGTCTTTAAGGTGTTGATTTTCTATACATGATCTGTCTAACTTGAGATTGTTACGCTATCTTTTATTTTATTATGTGAATGAGCCATGTTGATAAAGAGAAAAAATCAAAAGATGATTCATGAAATTTCGACAAGGGGAACATTTTATCTTAATGATTGCTTCAAATGATGAAAAATCTATGCAAAATGATGAGCTCCAATATACTAACCTAACAATTGTGAGCTTTAAGGTAATCAATTGCCAAGTTTCGAAATGTAATGATCATTGTTCAATTGCTCATCTACTCTCCATGTTATCTTATTTACAAGAATGCTACTAGGGCAAATCATGTTTTATTTTATTTACTAAAATACCACTATGTACATATATGTAATGTTTGAAGACTTAAGATATGATGATTCATTATACACATGAATTATTCTTGAGAAACATCTTTTCATTGAACTCTTATCAACTTTCACTGCCAAGGCTTCAAAGGCTTAAGCCCATTAAGGGACCTGGCCCAAGTGTCCGTGGAACCTCTCCAACTTAGAAGAAGAGAAACCCTGAGTTGGTCTAGACTTTACCCTTAACTTAAGGCAAAGCTTGAGTACTTTAAGAGTGCTCACTTAGCCTTCACTCTTTATCCTAAAGAAGAGGAGCTTGCTTTCCTCCTCCGAAAGACTGTGTTTGGGGATCATGCTAGATTACAAGCTGAGCACCCTCTTCACTCCTTATCATCTTTCTCTCTCCTCATCAAATTCTGAATGACCAACTCAACGTACAATCTAGCTACCAAATTAAGGCAATCATCCACTACCGATAGGATAGGCCCATTTCCCTAAGTGTTTACTAACCAGTAGATAGATAGGAGGTTATCTTATCTCATACTAGCAATGTTGTCCCCTTAGATTCCATACTGGCCAATCCATTCTTGCCACGTATTCATATAGGTCAGCATCCTCACTCTATAATAAAGGTAACATCTCAAGTTAACAAGATCGATTCTTTTTACTTTCTTAGAAACTTACTATCTCTCTACAAATATCCCCTATTCTCCTTGCTAACATAAGCATTAGAGGGTCCTCATTGGCTATGCCATAGGGGGCTTTTGCAAGTCTACCTCCGCTCATAGCTGACGAACTATGCAGAGTTCACTTAGGAGTCATACCCATGATATCCCCCGTCACTAGATTTTAATAGGATTTAATTATCCCCTCTTCAAAAATATGATATAGGTTTTCAACCTATGTACATCTGAAAGCACATATTGACATTTCCCCCAAGATAACTCATGGCTTCTTAGACTCTTTACAAATTCCATTTAGTGTTTTAAGGGGGAGGCAAACTTAAAACTGTAATGTCTCACCTACAATGGCCTTTTCTTGACTATACTAAGAACCCAATGCCTAAGAAATGATTTACTATACCATTTGTAAGATAAAATAATACTTAGCTACAAGTACATTATCCTAAACTCCACAAAATATTAACTTTGCTTTAAACTTCCCCTTATTGGTATAGAGTACAATAACCAAATTCTCACAAACCATTACTTGCATTTATAGCATCATAGCATATTTTTTTTCTTATTTAAATGTCATATTACAACCTAAAACATACTTTACATTTATATGCTTGATCTAAATTTCATTATAATGTAATACAATGATCATCCATTGAAGTAGCTATAAATACTTTACCAAATACCTACCACTAATGTGCTTATATACCCAATTCATGCCTCAAGCATTCATTATTCTAGATCTTTATAAATTGAGGTTATAAAAACTAAACCCTTAACTCACCTTCAAGTTAAGTTGATAAAAACTAAACAAATAACAATAGCAATGCATGTGATAAATGCATATGGCTAATAAACCAATATAGTAGAAAACACTTGGGCAATACATGTATGCCATGCTAATGCATGTGAAATGCACTAGTACCAACATTTTAAGGAGTGAAGTGATCGCTCAAATTGAAGACACATAGACATATATTGTGAGTGGCCTTAAAAGGTCATACTAAGATAAATAGATGCACAAATTGGTTAGTGCTTGATGACTCAATCTAAGACAAATAAAAGTGTAATAATTCAATGAGTTATCTAGTAAAGAATTATGTGTCTAAGACTAAAGATAGTGGTAAGGCTCAAATCGAAGCTTGTAATCTATACAATCACACCTCAAAGGGGTACCTATGACATAATAGTCTGCAAGGTATTATTTAGAAGTTAAAGAATAACTCTTAAATTACTTTATACTTCACCTTAACATATAAGGCTTCATATGTTAGGTTTTCCTTTAGCTTAATGAGTTCCAACTCACCAATTTGATCTATATCCAATACATTAAATTGAGACATGGAACATACCATGAATCCTAGATAGGTTTGGTGGTAGGACTAATTGATAGGCTAGATCTCTAACTCTTTCAAGAATCTAAAATGGTCCAATATGGTATGGACTTAATTTTCCTTGAGTTTTTATCTGATGGATACCTTTTATGAGGTTCACTTTCAGATATACTTGATTGTCCATATCAAATTTCAATATATGAAATTTCAAATCACCCCAACTTTTATGTCAATCTTGGGCGTCCTTTATCTTTTTTTTTTTTTTTCAAACAACCTCTACTTTGTAAGATACTTCTTGTATAAGATCTAGGCCCAAAGTAATTTTCTATATATCATCCTAAAATAATGGCGATCTAGAATTTCTTCCATATAGGGATTTATAAGGAGGCATCTTAATTATGGAATGATAGTTATTACTGTATGCATATTCCATAAAGGAACGATGGAGATTTTGGCTTCTATTAAGCTGTATATATCTTATAAGCCCTAAGCATGTCCTTCACCATCTAAACAATTCATTTCAATTGTCCTTCTGTCTTAATATGGTATGCGGTATTGAATTGCAGCTTAGTTCCCCAAGCTTTTGTATACTTGTCTAGAATTTTAACAGGAAGCGAGGAACTCTGTCTAGAATAATGTTTGTAGGTATTTCATAGATTCTTATAATTTCTTTCATATAAATTCTTGCTAAGTTTTCTAATGAGTATATTGTGTTGATGCCTTAAATTGAAGGGTTTAATTTTGAAGCAAAGGCATAACACTTAATCAGAAGAAGAGTAAAACTGTATTTTAGGTTTTGATACATAAAACAGTAAAATAAATGGGTACAAATGTGAATGCGGTTGGTTGCAACATACCAACAACAAAACCAATTTAGGTTATGATTAGAATAGAGTTTGATATTACTTACAAATACCAAAATAGCTCACAAGTTTCAGTAGTGAATAGACATAACTCACTATTAACCAAAGAAGGTTCACCATAATCACTAAACAATTTATGAGAGCACAAACTTTAAAGAGGAAATCAGTACACTAAAAAACTGAACAAGACAATGATGTTACTAAACACAAGTGTATAATAAGCTAGAATATGATAGTGGCCAAATGTTGTCTCATGTTATTAACATGACTAAGCTATATATGTTAGTTCGAAACCCTAATGGCAAGGCCTACAAAGGTGAAAAAATAAATGAAAGTCTATGTACAAAATACTTAAAAGAAAAGAATAGCTAGATCCTATCATGTTGGAGGTAGGTCGAAGTTGGAGTTAGTGTCTTTAGGTGGGTTAGAGTTAAAGTCAAAGCAAGTAGACATTAGCTTTAGAAATAGGTTGACAACTAACAATACAAGCTTCTAGTGGCCTTACAAAAAACTTAGGTTTTTGGCTAAACTTTCAATAGGTCAACAACCAATCTTATATGCTCAAATCAAGATGTAACATGTCGTCAATCCATCGAAGAGCTAGCATGTCAATAGGATAAGCTAAGTGGGTGATGTCTGAGCTGAGATTCATTGGTTAATGTTTAGGCTTGGAGAATTAAGGGGTATGAGTAGTTCTAAACAAAACTTGTGGTCCTTGATAGAGTCTGTCATCATTTTCCTATGTTAGCTAAGTTAAGCAATTCATTCTCACTCAAGCTTGCAAAGCTTTATAACATAGTCCCTCTTAGAATGTATCTCAATAGACTTTAGTATTCATCGTAGTGAATCCTTAGAAGTTTGTTAAGTCAGCTTAGTATAAGTTTGGTCCTCTATCTTTAGTCTTTTTGACTTAGTTTCTTCCTTGAATTAGGCCTTCACCAAATAGCTTGGTGCTTAGTAGTAAAGCTCGGCCTTTAAGGGAAGGAGCTTGGAATTTCATTCCTATCATCATTCTTAGTTTGAGAAGAAGTAGACCTCAATTTTGGTCTTTTCAACATTACAAGCACAAGAGTGAGTGAGAAATATATTCCTCTTCTTCACTAAGACCATTTGGTTCCTTTATACATCATCAATACTCATTGAAATAGTTTGAAGCTCTTTCTATCCTTCTTAAAGTAGTAAGTGTTGTGGAAGTTGATAAATGTGCAAAATTGTATATTTATCCCCATTTAAAGCATACACTTATACATGTAATTTGTACTTTTATGATAAATTTTGCTTAAAAATTGATAAATACATATTTTGAACCAATTATGTATTTATTGAGAAAAAGGATCAGTAATTTAGGCTTTAATCTCTACAATACTAAGCTCCATCTCAACTGCAAAAGCAATGGCATTCCAACACAAGACAAGAACCTAGTTACTGATTTGGATGCAAAGATAATAGTTGGGCTGTTCTTTCTTATCAAGAGTAGCAATCCAACTTGGTTCTTAGAAGCTCACATGGTCAAGGAGTTTAATTGGAGATTTGTAACATAGGAGCATAGCCCCTAGCCTCTATGAAACTTCAACACGTACTATCTTAGGCACACAACCACTTCACATAGCAGCATCTCCTTCTATGATTATGGGATAGAGCACCTCCAGTATTTGCACCAATGTGCAGCAGCCAATAAGAACCTAAAATAAGTGGCAACTCAAGTCCAAAGTGTTGAACACAAGCTGCAAATTGATAAAGTTTGAGGCAAATTAATTGGAGAGCTAGATGCAACACTTGTGATCAAGTCATATTGAAGAAAACAGCAACAACTTAAACTGAGAACACCATAGAACAGGGCAGCTTAAGTGGACTGCAGTTTTACTTAATATCCTAGCAGCAAATACAATTGTACTCTTGGTCAAGAACTAAACTGAACTGCCAAGTACCTATTGTGAAAGCCCAAGCAATTGTTCAATACAAATAGGAGCAGCCTTATACTATCCAACACCTAGCTAAGATCTCCACTTGATTCCTAAACACCAAGCAAGGACCGAGAGTAGCTCTCTTTGATGACAGACCAGCTCTTTGCACCAAGCAACTCCTAGCCAAACCAACAAATGCCCAGCAGCTGCTGAATTTCATCCAAGCATCTCCATATGATAGGTAACAACTAGCAAGAACCCAAACAACAGCTGCAACATGCGAAATAGCCAAGAATACAGTAGCTGTGGCCAAGAATCAAGCATGCTGAATTCCACAAGTGACAGTTGCAATTTTCAGCATTAGTTACAACCAAAGTGAAACAAAAAAAAATCGAGCTACTAATTTGAACACAAAGAACGGCTCTAAACACTGGCTTGAGCACCCCATAGCAGCCACACACACTCTTCGGACACATTATAACGAACAGTAGCAACTAAGAGATCAACTGAGAGCCAACCAAGCAACCAACACAAGCAAGAGACAACTGCTGAACTTCATCTAAACTGAACCAGAGCTAACCTGAGGACACTTGCAAAACTGAGCAGCAAATTAAGCTTTATGCGCACCAATCTGAGTTAAACCAACACTCCATGCTATGCAATTGAAGTTGCAGCAGCTCTAGAGTAAAAAAATTGATTGGCACTCTCCAAACTTCATACAACTTAAGCAATCAATCCATCGAGCTGCAACTGACCAACAAAATTATCCATTCACAAGCAACAGTTTACTTATTTAATTCTTCTTGGTTTTATCTTACAATTCTTTGAAGAAACCAATTTGCTTTTATTTCAAATTTCACATCAGCCTATTATGTTTGTTTTTGTTTTGTTTAACAGCTGATGCCAAGCCAAGACCAACCAACTGCAGCAGCTTACGCCTCTTTGGAATTCCAAACAGCAGTAGCTCCTGAACGTTCCACAGCAACTTGCAGCAACATCCCAAGACTGAAATGAGCTGATGAATTTCTTTTAGTGCAGCTCGAGACGGAAACTACAGTAACTCCACGTAACCAGGCTGAGAGCTACTTAACTGCAGCAGTCCAAGTCCACAAGCCGAGCACTCCACCGTTTCCAGACATGGGATAAATTATAGGAATGAGTGAGGTACTGCTGACCAGGTGAGAGAAATATTCGCAATTGCACCAGCAGAGCCGGAGTAAGCAGATTGGCGTTATCAGATCCAGATGAGCTCAGAGCCATAGCCTATGCGAGCCTTACCAGGTCTCTTGTACATTTTCAGTTTACCAACGAGACCAAGCAGCTGAACTCTACACCTAACAGCAAAGAGTCTCTGGTCGAAGACAGCTCCACAACAACACGAGCAACTCCAAGCGCATTACAACAAGCTGATGTCGAGCTGTACCATTGAACAACCAATTTGCGCATCCAACATTGACAGCAGCAGCAGCGCCTATCTGAGCAAGAATTGAATTGCAGAAACTCCAAGCATTCCGGAGCAGCAGGCCGAGAAGCTTTTTAATCCGTGATAGTAGCTACACGTCACAGCAATCCTGGCTCCAATAAATAACAGCACAAAGCAACAACCACCAACACAAGAATAAAAGTAGACCCGAGCACACCACAGCAGCTCGTAATTACTTGTCCAAACTGTCAAACACGAGCCGAGCACATCAACTTCTTCTAAAAGGACACGGCCCAGTTAAGAAGCCTACACATAGAAAGTATTTTGGAGCCCATTTTTGGAAATGAAAATATACACAATGAAGACTTATTGGAGCTTCTTTAAAAATAGCAGCAGCTGACCGTGGCCTTAAAATTTACATGTTGGCAAGAAAATAAGCAGGCCTTGAGCTCATCACTGATCACACACATGGAGGGCCCAAAATAGTATTAAAGTGTAATTTTTATTATCTACTGATTTAGTGATTGCCATCTTTGGAAGTGGGGCCTCATCAAATAATAGCCCACTTATTTTCTTAACAGCAACATAGGGGGCTGAATTAATATAGCAGAAAATGCAAGCCACGGTAGAATTTCTGATCCAAATCTGGCCCACAAATGGATGACATCCAGCAGTTGACGTGAGGGTTTGTGAAAAAAATACAGTAGCTGAAAACAGGAGGCAGAAAATTAGAGAATATCCAGTAGCTTAGCTTAGAAATAGAGCAGCAAAGTATAGTGAAGAAAACAGAATTTCTCTTTTTATTTTACTAATTACATAATGTTATCTTTAATTTTAGGGTACTAAATCCCTTGTTCTAGCACACTTGAAGATCATCTCTAGTTTAAGATATTTTAAGATATGCCGATTTAATATTGAGTGATGGAATAAAAAATACTTACGGAATCAACTGGAGATATTTTCTATTCCTTTGTGATTTTTATTTGTCTTGTATCTTGATATATTCTTGTTATGAAATGAGATTGAGTTTACATTTATCAGGTTTTATATTGATGGATTTAATGGATTGATATGTTTTATGATTTGTTCTAATATAATTATTGATTAATTAGGTATTTTACTATTATGTTTATCATCTAATCATTTAGTATTTGGTCATCTTTTAGGATATTTAGGAGAGTTTTTGATAATTTGTAATGAGTATAGCTTAAATTTTTTATAAGGCTCGTCATAAAGATATATGGGTTTTAATTAAATTTATAAACTTACGCAGTTAATACAGTTAGAAATATGATTTAGGTCATGGAGACGTACTCTATAACTAGAGTAGTGATTCTAGTGTGAGCGGATTATTATTTACCTAATAATTATAAATAAATAACTTTGATAGGTGAATTAATGCTATAATTAGAATTTCACTACTCTAGGGGATAGGCAAGTTAAATCCCATTTAGTCAAGTTCAATTATTGATTCAAGACATCGCACTGATTCAAATGATAATAAATTTGCGAATCCTAATTTGATCCCTTTTTATCTCCTAAACCTAAAACCCTCATAGTGTAGTTAGGACATTTGATCCAGTATTCACTTTATTATTTAGTTTCCACTCACTTTTAGTTTAATTATCCATAGCTTAGATTAGGGAAAAACTCAGTTGAATTATTACTTAGCACCTAGCTCCTAACTCCTTATGGAATACAACATTGACTCACCGTTTATACTATTTCCACGACCTGATACACTTGTTGGTTTATATGTACATACTTTCAACAAGTTAAAAGCCATAGTAGATGACTCATTAGTCATACTCCCAAGGTCAACCAAGTATAAGGTGAGCAGCATGCATTGGTACAACATCATAATCTATGTTAATAGAGATTAAGTCTATGACCCCATTACTAAAGATTGAGCCAAAGGCCTTCAAGGTCTAGTTTGACATGTTTTAGCCAATCAACCAACTTATGATGAGATTCCTAATTATGTTTAAGGCTTTAGTCACTTTCTAGAGCTAGAGAACCTAATGCTTATCTGAGAAAGGACGACCCTTGACGTAGTTCCTATCTCCAAACTCTCCCTAACATGGCTTAAGCTGTATACGACATTTGAACCAACTTGGCCTCCCTCCTATTGTCACCTATTTCAAGCTACTCCAGTAGGTCATTGACTTATTTGAATAATCATTCATCATATTCTACCCATAACATATGGAATTCTCTTTTGGCACTTTTATCAAAGTGACTAATTTGAACCCAACGTGTGTCTTACTACACAAATCATGAAGACAATTCTTTGAAATTTATTCTTTTTGTCATTTATCCATTTTTCCCTTTTTGGTAAATATTAAGATATGCATTTTTTTTTTCTTTTGGACGTTTTGTGTTTTGTAATTTCTATGTGCACAAATCCTACATGGTCAAAGTATATAAGGCCATAATGTTGTAATAGCCAAAAGCATCTTCATCAACAATATATTGAATATACTATTTTCTAATTTCCTTTAGCAAAAGTAGTGGCAAACAACCCTAGGACAATATTTGAGCGTAATATTAAGCACTAGTCTAAGTTGTGGAGCATCCAATGATGCGTAATATGCATAAGATATCTTGTGGATTGCTAAACCACAAGCCCCCATTTTTATCTTGTTTCATCTATTACTTCATGTGAATGTTGGAAACACTTATGTGTTTGACACCTGAAGTGTATGATCTTTATCATACAACTCATCCTTATATTCTTCTATGCTAAATAGAACTATTACATGTTTATGGACATGTACCATACCCTTTTCATTGAACCATTTGAGTCCATATGGCCTTGAAGGCTAGCAAGTTAGTCACATCTTGGTAACAAGTTGAGTATATATGATATTGGCATAGCTTTCACTGTCCACAACGAGGGCACATGTTTCTTCATTAACCAAGCATTAGATCTAAAATAAATTCTCCTCGGATCTTTCACTTTTTAAATCCTTGTTGCTTCCAATCTTGATCATGACCTCATATCCATTCCTTTTCAAGACCATACCTCTCTTATTCAAACATTGAGAGGCTATATGACTGTTCCAAGGCATTTAAAGCATTTTGCTTCTCAAAGCATTATTTTAGGGACTTTCTTATTATATACTGGCATAGCACAGGTTGTACCATTATACGTGAATACTTGTTTATATTGAACAAAAGTTTTATTTATAATAAAAGAATACTACAACAAAGTTTGGCTTTACATTGGTTTATATAAAAGAGCACGTCTTTCTACACATAACTAGATCTAAAAAATGGTACTTTTTTTTTTCTTTTATTACATATGTACAAATTCTTCTTGAAACTAAGATTAGAATATGACAAGGCTTCTTCAAAATTAGCTAACTCCATCCTATGCACTCTCAAAAGTCTTTCCTTTAGCTGATGGTGGTGCCTAATTAGTTTTCTCTATAACCTGAAGATAAACAAATATCCCTTTGGCTCTTTGTGAGCTAAGTGAATGTAGATAAAAACAAAACATATAATAAGCATAACATACATTTACAAATATCATTATCATTAGATATTTAATTTCATATTTAAGGTTAACAAGACAAACTGTTTATACAAAGAATGTGTGCTATGATCATGCATGTAACATGCATTTGTACCAATATCCTATACTCTTCCAATTTACTCATTTGATTAGTTGACATACCTAGGTATCTGGATACAATGTCTTAAAACCTAAAGACAATAAGGAGTTACCTAAGAGTAAGACCCCCTAACTTTGTATTTACCAAATCCAACCACAGAGAGTCATTAGCCTATGCTTAAAGGCAATAAGGAGTTGCCAGGAGTAGGACCCTTAAAACTTTGCAAAACAAAAACTACCCATTATGGTTTGGAAATCTAATATATAGCTAGTCTAGCAGAAACCACATGAAGTGGCCAGAAACCAACTTAGCGATATTCAATCTTTTAGAAACTTAACCCATAGGTCCTTTCATGTTATGCCATGAATCCAGTAAGTAATACAATAACCTAGTATCTAGCATGAATCTCATGTTCTACATTATAAACATCTCAATTATCTCAATTCCATCTTTACATCTCAACTTTATAATTCACTCCTTCATATAGGGTTCACTTAAGTGAACACCATAAAGGATAATTCACTTTCCAAGTTTTCCAAGCAATAACATGCATTGATAAATTAGTCATACATGAGGAAACACTTCACTTAGTCAATGTACATTCAACAAACCATGTATTTGATTAATCTAGCACATCATTAAAGTTCACGACACAATTGACTCTAAGTCAAGTAGACATAGGTCTACTTGCACAAAAATAAAAACATCCACCTACTTGGCCTTTTAGCTAGTTATTCCTAGAAGTCTATGATAGGTTCATAATTTTAGCCCACTAATCTTAGATAAGATAGAGTAGAAATTAAAGATAAATAAGATGTTAAAATATTTCTTTAAGTGATTATCATATTTTTACCTTATATATATCATTTTGTTAAATACATACATATTGAATATGTACAATCCTTATATGTTGCCTATCATATAACCCTTGTTATATATATATATATATATATATATATAATGGTAACATAATGCTATTAGTGAAAATATCATTTTAATAAGTAATATATATTTATAGCATGTATGTATATTTTTCAAATAGTACTAATTGCGTTTAAAATATTATATAATATGCAATTTATCTTATACATAAAGTCATCATATATACTACACGTTTTAATATGGGGATTAATTAGATTCTATTTTTGAATGCATAGCTTATATATATATATATATATATATTCTATAAGTTTTTCCCTTTAACTATCTATACATGTTAAAGGTGCTGACTATAATGGAGTCAATAATAAAGTTTTATACTTAAAGCATGCTAATTACATTTTAACTCATATGTTAATTGTGTGGAAACTAACTAAGGTGCGTGGAGTTAGATGGGCTTCGGCTTCGGCTTCTGTTTCTTAATACCTCTAAAAAAAGCCCCCTATGGGTAAGGCCATAGGAGCCCTCTAACACTTAAGTTAGCAATGAAGACTAGGAAAAGGGGAAACTAGACTAGAGACTAAAAGGGGAAATAAGATTAGAGACTTAAAGGATTGCACTCACCTAGTATATGTGTGATGAGGGTTCAACTTCTACGCTCTAAGAAGAGGGAGAAGAAGAAGTCTTAGAGAGTGAGAGTGAGAAAGAGAGAGAGAGAGAGAGAGAGAGAGAGAAGGGTCCAGCCCCCTTACTTGTTGGTGCTAGCGCCTTTTATGACATTTACGTAGACACGTGGCAACTATAGGTTTACTCATACTAGTTGTCGATAGATAATATGCTTCATGGTAGATGATTAAGCTTTATTACAGGTAGCATGTTGTGACCAACTAAACTACCAAATCTATAACTCAATAATTTAGCAAGGGTAAGGGTGCCAAGCGTGCTAGCCATGTTACAGATGTTAGGTACTCATTAATGTGTGTAGTGGAATGTTGGTGCTAAAGACAAAAATTAAGTTAAGAAGCTGAGGAGGGAGTCAATTAATGCTTAATGGGGGTAAGTAAAGCCCCAAGCTTACGTCAAACGGTCAATGAATGCTAACTCAATGGTTTCGGTTGACCAGCTTGGACAGGTGTTAATTAGCTCGCCAGGAAAGTTACAAAGTAAAGGGCATGCTTGCCATTAGTTCTCACTCTTTGTTGGCGTTAGCTTATGGACTCACAAGAGGGTTATGGCACAATACATGAGCTTGCTATTCGCTCAAGTGCCACTCGGTGCTCCTTGTGATGGGCTTCACCTATTGGGTCTTGTTTCAAGAAAGAATCGAGTATCAACACTTGTCTCTTCACTCTCATCAATGCTTGAGGGGCGAAGAAAGTAATCTATGCGATGTGGGCAGACCAAGACTAGTCCCTTAATAGGGGACCGGTTTTGCTACTTGGGTTGTAGTGAATCATTTTCCCACACATCAATTACTCTTTCATTGATGTGATGGTTGTATCGCTCGATATGTCATGATGGCTATCATTAGGAAATGTAGCATGCATTAATGGTTTGTGAAGAATGGTTGCATGCGTAGGTTATCCCATTGTCAAGCCACATTATGAATCCATGTAGGAGGATCAATCGAAGCCTTTGGCTAAAAGAGTAAGGCACTTAGACGGCTAGGATTTAGTACACATCTTATCATGGGTTCATGTTTCTAGAGTGGAGAAACCGTTTGGCTTCTCACCTTCTTGTCTATATAAAGGGGGGTTTAGGTGTTCATTTTTAACTTTATTTTACTTAGGGGAAACTCTACAAAAATCTTGTCTCACGAGCTAATAGTTCTTTCTCGTTTGTTTCTCATTTTTGTTGATCACTTGTGATGGCTAGTCAAAACACAACCGATAGTCAGGGTGAGTCCTCATATAATTCCATTTTAAGGGAGGTAGACGAGGCTTATGAAAGCACATCCTAAACAAGGGGTGGTAGCCCTACTTCCCCTAAAACAACAACAACGATAGTAGGGTGAGAAGAGAAGAAGACTAAATAATACTTTCTTGGGAGGAGAGGATAGAATGCGTACGCGGATGTCCTTATGACACGTACCTACTGAATGGTGAGGAAGGTAAAGTTAGCTAATTGTTGTGAACAACATGTACGAACGAATATGCCTTTACTCATGTTTTGTATGTAGTGAGTGGGGAAAAGCTAAGGTTGGTCCACTAGGTGATAGAAGTAGTGCTTGGGTGGTGAGTGTAGGAGCCCCAAGATAAGCAACAAGTATATGATATAGGGGATGCCTAATCATTTTACATTTATGCAAAGTCGTTTGAGCTCGGTTCGTCTCTTCTTTTTTATAGTTCTTGCTTGTGTTCTTCTGATATTACAATGTTGCACTAAGTAGTTTGAATGCAAACACATGGATTCAATTGTTCGCTTTTAAGGTGCTATGCATTTAGGAGCTATAGTAGGTGACTGTGTAGCTTTTTTAGCATTTCTTCCTTGTAAAGATGTTGGCTGATGGGTAGGTTTACATCACTACTCAAGGTACGAGGCTGAGTATTATTGGTAAGACTTTAAATAAGGTAGAAGGAGTTCTTTTATTTCATTTGTGCTCCTGAGCCTCTCAATTTTCCTATGAGTTCAATAGAGCATGCTTGATGGGAACTTATTGTTCCTATAATGGCTTGATGACCTTGAAGCTACTGTTGGAAGTGGGCCAGGTGGCGTGTCATTTGGTGACTTCTTAAGAACTTCTAATAGTTGCTCAAATGTTGGCCTTGTGGAAAGAGATGGTGACGGTGAGATCATGCAAGAGCTTAAGCAACAATAAGAGCAACATTAAGAAGAGTAATAACAACAGCAAGTTGAGGACACTTAGGAGCACCTTCAAATTTTTTGTCATTTCATTGTAGTTAATGCAGGCAACATGTACCCATTTCTAAACTCGTATATTTTTCTTTCAGTAAAGGGTCAGGGTATCGACCTGTTAATGAATGAATGAATGATTGACGTTCTATTAATTGTCTTTGATCTCATTCTTCCTTTCCTTTGATTGTTGCTTCTTATCTCTATACTATCAGCGTGCTTAAACTCCATTTATTTTTTGTTTGTGTCTTTTCTGTTAGAGATAATGTTTGTTGAGCAAAGATATATGTCTTACCTTATGAGATTAGCCAAATTTTGTATCCCCAAATAGGTGGTCTGTAGTCACTAGTTATTAGCTCCTTATGGACTTGCTTGTTTTCTTGTGTGCTGTTGCCTTATACTTATCCTTGATTTTTGTCTAAGTGTTTTTATCTTGTGATGATACTTATGTGCAGGCCAATACACCTTTCCTCTTGAGTAGATTAGCATTCTTAGGTTTCTTATAGGGGGCATAGTATCAAGTAACGATGAGCTTGTAAGAACATGTCTTGTGATGATGTCACAGGATCTCCTTAGTAGAGAAATTTTGGTAGTGTGAATCTCTTATTAGCATAGGTAACCCATTCCATAGAGTTCATTCTAGGTAGTATGTGCTTATGGTAGGTGGAATGCCTTAGGCAGGGTGGTGCTTTCCATAAGATATTTAATGCTTGTATGGCCTATCTTCATTCCACAGGCATCGCTTTAGTTTTCGATGCTTTGAGTTCGTGCAATGATCAACATGTGTATGGTTAGGGATGTCTCATGGCTTCTATATAAAGAGTGTGTAGATCTTTGCCTTGCCACACTAATTACCCAAACAATTTTAGTGGGGTATACTTGAGAGCTAACATGAGTGTGTCCAAAATAATCATGCTGAGGGATGGGGTGCTCAAGTTAGGGAGATGGTTATCTTTGACCCCTTCCATCAGGTTGTAATTATAAGGTTTGGATAGTTGCTTGGTAGTAATGGTTAGGTCATGAGTTGTGATTGAGAGGCATATGTAGCTTTTAGGTCCTCCCCTCTTTCTATTCCAGTAATGTCGAGTGAAAGAGGGGGCGTTTAGACATAACCTACCTCTTATTCGTTATGGCTTCATCATAAGGGCACCTCTTTGCATGGGGTTTTGGATAGTCTCGTATGCGCATTGTCTTAGATGGCCTCAAGCAAGTAGGGGTAGTTGTAGTAACTATGGTAAGGCAGGTAGTCTTTTCTCCACCCTAATGTGTGGACTAACGTGCTCATAGGAATCCTTTGCTTTGTGAGTCCTCTAGTCTACTCTAGGTGAAGGATCAACCTTACTTTGTCGCTAGTAGGGCCTAGACAACTTAGCATTCTAGGTGGAGTAGCTAGATCGGCTATCCCCATTATCGCTCATGTAGAAGAGAGGCTTTGGAAGGTGGAGTGGAGACCTTCACTTAAAGGTTGAGCATCACTGAGAGCTCTATAGTTCAAGGCTTAACCATACAGGACTTTAGGGACATAGTCATAGCGTAAGAGCTAGTCGAGTTGAAGTTGAGAGGAGGTCCTCTTGGGGAAGAGTTTCTATAACAAGAAGTCAAGTTGGAGTTGAGAATAGTCATTTAAGTAGAGCTAATAGCTATAGTGTAGGAGGTAGTTGCATACTTTTTTATCGTTTAGTTCTCTTCTTTGATGTAGTTAGGTTCGGTATGCCAACTCACTAGACATTGTACTTCATTTAATTAGTGAAATAAGACTTCTCTCTTTTGATCATTGCTTCTCGTTAAATGGTTTGCTTTCCTTTGGCTCTTGTTATCTAATATGACTTCAGGTTGTATTTAATATCCATTGTAATAGCGTCTTACTTGGATGAATGTTTAAGGATGAAAAGTGGACTTTTGTTTGAGGGCATGAAGAGAACCAATGCTTAAGTGGAATACCCATGTTGTTAGTGTAGGAACTAACTTGGACAAGCTTGCGAATGAAAATCGACCCAAGGTTAAGGGCTCCATGTAAATCAACACTCGATGGAGGTGCCTACATCATCATTGTAATGACTAACTTAGGCCAAGTTTAAGGATGAAAGTTAACCTAAGGTCAAGGGCTCAATATGGATCAATGCCCAAAGGAGGTGCTCATATCTCTAGTTAAGGACTAACTTAGGTTAAGCTTAGGAATAAAAATCAACCTAAGGTTAGGGGCTCGATGTAGATTGATGCTCGAAGGAGGTGCTCGCATTATTAGTGCAAGGAATGACTTAAGCTAAGCTTGGGGATGAAAATTGACCTAAGGTTAGGGGCTCGATGTGGATTGATGCTTGAATGAGGTGCCTGCATTGTCAGTGCAAGGATTGACTTAGGTTAAGCTTAGAGATGAAAATCTACCTAAGGTTAAGGGTTTAATGTAGATCGATGCGTGAAGGAGGTACCCACATCGTTAGTGTAAGGATTGACTTGGGCTAAGCTTGGGGATGAAAATTGACCCAAGGTTAGGAGCTTAATGTAGATCGATGCCAAAAGGAGGTGCTCGCATCGTCAGCATAAGGATTGACTTGGGCTAAGCTTTAGGATGAAAATCAACCCAAGGTTAGGGGCTTGAGAGAAGAAGAGAGGCAAATGCTAAAAACTCCATTAATCATTGCATTCATCCATCATTACAAATGCTTTTTTTTCTTCACTACACTTAAGAAAAGTAAGGTCTTAGATTCTAGGCATTCTATGCCCTAGGGATAGGTGGTCCTTATGGTGTTTTGAGCTTATAAGCACCTTTTCCCATATCATCAACCACTTACAAGGGGTCTTCTCATTTGGGGGCAAGCTTGCCTCACCCTTTTGTTGATTTGGTAGCCTTTAACTTTCTACATACTAAGTCTCCAGGGCAAAAGACCTTATGTTAGATGTTGCTATTGTAGCATTGGGTGGCTCATTGCTGATAGGCTACTATACATGCCCATGTTGCATTGTAAACTTTGTCGATAGTATTGAAGTTCACCTATAGGGATATGTGATTAATGTTTATGTTGAAGTGTTATACCCTGTTGGTGGGTAATTCTAACTCAATAGGGAGGACAGCTTTGTTTTCAAATGCGAGGTGAAATGGAGACTCCTATCAAGGTCCTGTGCATCGTGTAATAACCCCAAAGTATGTTAGGGAGCTCATTAACTTACCCACCTCTTGCTTGTTTTACCCTCTTCTTTAGATTGTTGAGAATGATTTTAGTGATAGCCTCAACCTAGCCCATTGGTCTAATGATAGGCTACTGAGGTATAGTATAACCTGATGTTGTGTTTGTTGTAGAAGTCCTTGAAACGATCATTATTGAATTGCCTCCCATTGTCAGTGATTAATCTATATGGTACTTCGAAGTAGGACAATATGTAGGTGAGTATGTATCCTTCAATTGCTCGGGTCAATGCTTTGGCCTACTTGGTGAAGTAATCCATTGCCACCAAGATGAATTGTTGGCTTGCTGAAAGTTTTGAGATGAGGATATCTAACCTCCATTATACGAACGGCTACAAGTTAGTTAAGGGATGTAATTTTGAATTGGGGGCATGAGTAGTTGGTGCATGCTTTTAGTAGGAGTAACATGTCTAGACCATGGTCTTAGCATCCTCTTTCATCATGGGCTAGTAGTAACCTAACCTTATTGCTCAAAGGTGTAATGCTTGTGACTGGATATGATTACTGCAAATTCTTACATGGAGCTCTTCGAAGATCTAAGTGCCTTCTTCTATTCAGAGGCATTTGAGGAGTAGAGTACTGTGTCCTTGTTTGTAAAGTACATCATCGATTAGTATGTAGTTAGCTATGGCATGGGCTAGCTTCTTTGCTTCAACTTGCTCTTTAAGTAATGCCCTAGTCTTGAGGTATTGTACAAGGAAGTCCATTTGAGAGGGCTTGGGGCCTACTTTTGTCATTTCGGTGATCTGTTACTATTGTGCCTCTATACTTCTTTTAGGGAGATATTGTATGAAGAGTGGCTTATTGTAGTTGTGTAATGTAAGGATGGCAGACAAAGCTATCTTGGATAGTCCATCTGCTTTTGCATTTTCTACTTAAGGGAATTTGTTGACTTCCTAAGAAGTGAATTGTGTAGGAAGGCCCTGCACTAAATGCAAGTACTTGGCCATTGTTTTACCCTTGGTCTCGTATTCTCCCTTAACCTACTATACAACTAGCATAGATTCTAAGTGTATGCTAAGTTTTTTGCTTCGATATCCTTGGCAATCTTTAGGTTGGCAATAAGTGCCTCGTATTTGGCTTTGTCATTATTTGCTAGAAAACCAAAAGCCTTGTAACATGATACCGGCCCTACTCCCTACCTCAGTAGAGGAGCCATTGATGTAGAGTGTCTAGAAGGGTATGGTAAGCTTAAGTTGAGGCTCATCTACTCTAATGCATTCTACTATGAAGTCCATGAGAACTTGTACTTTGATTGCTTCTGTTAAATGGAATTAAACTTCATGGTCACTAATCTCGAGGGAGTACTTCATCATTCCTCTTGAAGTGTTAGGCCTTTATAGAGTAATTATGAGTGGTACATCCATTAATATGATAATTGGATGTGACTAGAAGTAAGGGTTAGGCTTACAAATAGCAATTATCACTACGAAGGCAAACTTTTCTATTTTGATGTATCTCAACTTGGGCCCTTTAAGGGTATTGCTGACATAGTAGATTGGTCGGTGTTCATGGTTGTCAACTTAGACAAGTACCAAGGATAATGCTTTATTGATGACTGAAGTACAATTCTCTCTAGAACTGGTTTGGAGAGTATGGATAGGGTTGTTAGGAAGTTCTTCAGCTCTTGGAAGGCTTTCTCATACCTTGGTGTCCATTTAAACTTAGTGGGGGTGCTTGAACAAGTTGAAAAATTCATCGCCCTTGTCTACACTCCGAGAGATAAAATGGTTGAGGGCGACTATCCTTCTTGTCAATCGCTAGAACTCTTTAACCTGTGTCAGGGCTGGTATGTCTTAGATTGCTTTGATATTATTATGGTTGGCCTCTATCCCTCGCTCTATGACCATGAAACCAAGAAACTTACTCAAAGAAACTCTAAAGACGCACTTCTAGGAAGTTTCATTTGGAATTGGCAAAGGTTTCAGAAGATTTCTTAGAGGTCGTTGATATGGCTTCTTCTAGTTTTGCTTTTAGTGATCATATTGTCGACATAAACTTCGATGTTCATGCTTATTTGTGGCTTGAAGATGTAGGTCACCAACCTTTGATATGTGGCTCTGGTGTTCTTTGGGTCAAAGGGCATCACTTTATAGCAATAAGTCTCCAAGTCTATGATAAAGGATGTGTGGACTTTGTCTTCAGAAGCCATCTGAATTTGGTTGTATCTAGAGTAGGTATCCATGAAACAAAGAAGTGCATGATTGGATGACAAGTTGATGAACTAGTTTATACGCGGTAAGGGGAAGTAGTCCTTTGGGCATGCCTTATTGAGATTAGTGTAATCAACACATGTGCACCATTTTCCATTTTCTTTCTTAACAAGCATCGTATAGGTGAGCCAAATGTGATATTTCTTATGTCAAATGAAGCCTGTGTAGAGCAGCTTCTATACTTCCTCCTTGATTGGGGCTTAACGCTCAATGTGACCTATGGCTTTTTTTTCTTGATAAGTTAGATGGCAAGATTGACATTGAGGTAGTGATTAGCCCGGGTATATAGATGATCCCTAGCATGTCTTCTAAAGTAAATGTAAAGACGTAAGAGTTTCACTTAAGGAACTCCATTAATTCAAACGTATCGTTGTCTGGCAACTCGGTACCTATTTTAATTATTATTCCAAGGGTGTCGAAAATCTAGACTTCTAGGGTCCTTTCTATAGGTTCACCTTATAGTGTTCAAGTAGGGGGTTAGTAGATTTGATGTCCATGATGTTGTTTCTGGATTGCACTTAATGTAGACAGTCATAGACAAAGCTTGATTACCTTTGGCCTTACCGACTCTAATGGGGGTCATGAACTTTGTTTTGAAGCACTTTTAGTTGATAAGCATGTTGAACTTTTTATGCTTAGTCTGCCAAGAATGGCATTGTATGGTGACCATATGTTGACAATGGAAAAGTTTATTGATTGAGTAGCAACGTATTTGCCATCACCTAATCGAATGGACAAAGTGATGACTTTGTGGGCACTAGTTTGTGCCATCTGAACCCTGTGAGGCAGTATTTATATGGCCAAAGGGGCTCGTCAAGCTATTCTTTCATTTGCTTGAAGGTGTTATAGAAGACTATGTTTGCCAAACTCCTACTATTGACAAATGGCCTTAGAACTTCAAAGTACTCGATTTCATAATTTATAATGAGTGCATCATGTGGGGTAGGTTGATTCCTTGCTCATCTTCATTGGTAAAGGTTATCATTGTGTTAGTCTTTAGCTTCTTATTTCGAACAATAGGTACCTCATGTTTAGTAGTGAGGATGGTGTTGCTTGAGAGGAGGTTGAGTCCGCTGAATATGGTGTTGATCTAACCATGTTGTCCCCTTCAATTATATTCATCCGTAGGGAGATTGGCTTGTTGATAATGGGTTGTTGTTGATTCTCTACCTAGTGATGCTAGATGGGTCATTGAATTTGTTTTTTTTCTCATCTACAATGAAATGTTGATGCATCCTTTATGAGCAAGGCCTTTGACTACATTCTTGAGGTGGCAACACTTATCGGTGTTATGTCCATGTGCTCGTAGTAGTTGCAGTATTTTCCTGAGTTTGCTGCTTTTGGTATCTTATAGATGCTTAGTAGTATTGAAAGCTACTATTAGACCTCTTACATGATTTTGCTGAGTGGTCAAGTTAAGGGCGTGTGCGAGGTGTAGTCTTGGAACTTATGCCTTTACTTTTTACACTTTTCTCATATAGGGGTGATGTGTCTTCAAGGTTGAAAACACAAAGAAATACTGCAACAAAAGAGAACTAAAAGAAAAATAAAAGAAGATTAGCAAAGTCTAAGCAGTTACCAATTAGATATGATACACTAGTTGATCACACTCGACTTATAATCCACCAAATATGACTTATTGGTCTAAATTATAAGGTCATCACTACTCCTTGCCAAAGGAAATAGATAAGAGTTAAGAGGATGATGAGACCGCTAAGGTTGCTCATAAAGGAAACTTATATTAATTTTGATAATAAGAGTGATTGATTCCTGTCTATGTACAACAAATGGGGTTTATATACTGGCCTTACTATACATAGAAAAGACGAAAGGGTAATTTATCATTAGGATACATATATGATACTAAAAGGGTAAAAGAGACAAAGAATATTCTGTACGGAAAAGTAAATAATCATTTTAGAATGTTGTGCTAAAAGATACGTGTCGTATGGTAGTTGACCTCTGGAGTATTGTACAATTTAGACAAAGGTAAAGGAATAAGTCTATGGTTAGAGCCGACCTAATCTGGTTCAAGTCAAAGCTTGGTCAATCTAGGATGTTTAGATTTCCTTTAGGTTGGATATATCGCCACTTGACATGGACTAGGGTTAGATGCTGGTTAGCTTTGGAGCTTGGCTTGGATGATATTTGGGTCATAGCATGGTTGCTTAGTAGGTTAGCCTAGTTGCTTAGTAGGTCGATATGTTTCCTCTACATCTTTAGAAACTATGTTGGCACACGTAAGAGCTTGATGCTTAAGTTGGTAGTAGAGTGAAACATAGAGGTCAGAATAAGAATCCCTTTCTTGGATGAGGCTTCGAGCTAATATTTTTTGCATGAGTCCTTAGAGTCTTATAACTCAGCTATGCGTAATCGATCCAAGGAGTTGATTCCTATCATTTGCTTGGGGGTTGGAAAGATTTGTCTTGAAATTTGAAGTGGTCTTAAGCTCTTGTTCTTCTTGGGCATCTACGAGGTCTTCTTCTAGTTGGTGGGGAATCAAGTCCGATACATTGAAGGTGGATGAAACACCATAGTTCTTAGGTAGTTCAATTAAGTAGGCATTACGGTTGATCTTCTTTAGGACCTTGTATTAGGGCTTTATAGAAGACTTAGTAGTATTGCTTAAAATTTTCATATTATGTGTGTACCCATGATACAAAAACCCCCTTGCAAGTTAGAGATTGCAAAACTTTAAATAATTAATCTTTAAAGTTTCCAATTTTAAATTTCTTAACTCATTGTAAAATATACATAACTATAGATATCCAATATTCCACAGTTCCGTAGAACTGTAAAGAATTGGTATCTCTTACCAAATGATAAGATCATGTAGTAAAGATTAAAAATTTGAACTTAATGAAATTACAAAGTCTAAGTGTAAAATTAATAAATTCAACTAATATTTCAAACCAGCTATACGGTTTATCTTCAAATTCTAACTTCTAACTATCTTAATGCTTATACTCATTGCTCAGTTCTTAACCTACACCTAATTATCTATCATTCTACAAGAGACAATTGTTGGGGAGTAAACTATACGAGCTTAATGAGATATCCCTCATACTATACTGGTAAGCAAGTTGTCAAACAATTAATTAACAACATATGAATCCATGTATGTATAGTATACCAAATGATATATGCAATTGATTAGTATTGCATACAATATTGGATTTAACGCCCTTCAAAGTGGTAGTTAGAGAAGCATCAGCACCAATTACAACTAGGTTCTAGCACCTAGGATTTTAACCATAAATTTAAACTCCATGTTTAGCGAAATACATTTTCATTTAAAAGAAATCTAGTAACGCACAAAATCTTAAGTCTAGCAATGAGGTAGCCCTAGTAGTCCACGCTTACACCCTATAGTGAAAATCTCTAGACTCGACCCTTAGCTATATGGTTAGCACCTCAAGCACCTAGTAAGCCCATAAGATAGGGAAAGGTTATATTGTACGAGTGCATTGTACTAAACTTTTTAATTCAATATATAGAAACAACTCTCACATAGCTTCTCTTTACCCCCACATGAGGTGACAACCGAAATAAGTAATGCAATGCATGGTTAATGCATGATCCTTTTAATTTAAGATAAGCCAAATATAGTTAAGTTAAATTATTGGGTGATTAATCAATATTAGCAAACTATTCAAATCATGTAATAGTCAATCTTACATCCAAATCTTCAATTATCTTATTTAACAATATTTTCCATAGTAATCAATCAATATCAGGCACATGCATAACTCGAACCCTCATGCATTAAGTTATTAATATTTAATTTAGGTACACTAACTATAAGCACAAAATAAGTATAGAGTCATCGGGATTACTCACTTAATCAAAGCCGATACGACTCTTAACAATTAAGTGGTAACTTGTCTTCCTGACTGATATTTTCTAATATATAGAAATGAAAAAAACCTAATGAGTATCTAAATGTTATAATAAACAGCCTAACTAGCTTATTATCTATTTTATGATTCTCATTTTTGCTTAAGTTTTGAATTTCATATAACTTTTTAGTTTTACTTTAAATCTTTATATTTTCATAGTTAGTTTTTAACGGGTTTGCATTACTTTATTATATGGGTAATAACATATAGTTTATTTAACATTACATATGTTCAGATTATCTGACTATTTATAAGTTTTGTATCGATATTTTGCTATAATATGATTTAGTTATAATATTCGTGTGTAGTAGAATAAATATTAGTGTAACGATATATACATATCATATAAAGTAATAGAGCTAGGTGAAACATCTTGAAATCGTATATTTAGATAATTAAAAACTTTTGTTCTATCATCCTTTAGTATCATTCTAACTTTATATTGTGTGTGTATATAAACGCATATATTCAATATATTTCCTATAAGTGTATGATTTTATCTTATTATTATTATTATTATTAGGTGTTATTATCATTACCATTTTATATTCACATATATCGTTATGATATATAAAAGAATTTCTTCTTTGAAGTGCTTTGACATTTTAAATATGCATACATATGTATAATATTTTAATCTTTTGAAGAAGTTTATGTTTTATAATTATATTTTATTCATGTTTTAGAATATGCATTTGTTAGTTTCCTTCTGTAGGAAATTATATACGTACACTTATAGATAATTACGTTTGGATATTTCTTTATTTGGTTGAAGCTTTATCCTAATTATTTGTTTATGAGATCATTTTACTTAAATAATGTAGTCAATTTACTTGTATCCCTCAGTTTTCTTTAAATCCTAAATCACATAAAGCATTTTTATTCTCACTCCGATATTTATAGACTTTTAGTCGATTTTTATTGTTTAAGAACATACATTTACATAGTGAGGTCTGTTTTAAACATTAAAATCTATATTTTTTTTTTCAGTTTGGGTCTAAGTTTTTACGAAATTGATTATTTTGATTTGAAAAATTTTATTTATCAAATTTGAGCTTTTCTGCATTATTTTATAATTTAATTAATTTGTAAATTTCAAACTTTTATAGTATTTTATTTTTATGTCCAATTTACATATATTTTATTATTTCTTCATATTTAAGCTTCATTTACCATTTATATTAATTTTGTTATAATCATAATTTTTCCTACTTGATAAATTATCATTATGTTCTAATTATGTTGCAATTTTTGGTTTAGTTAACTATTTTAAGTAAATTGCAGACGTGGCAAGATTCTATTGGTCTACGTAGCAATTTATTGATTTTTCTTTATTTTTATATTTCTTAAATTTTATACTATTACTATTTATATTTATATGTTATTATTATTAATTATTTGTAATGTATGTGGGATTTTTCTTAATTTATGGGTTTTAGCCCATTATACATAATTACATAAATATATATTTTATTATGTTACATTAATTAAGTGTAGGATAATAATGTATGTACTTATATACATATGCTTATGTACATATATGTTTTTAATTATTTTATTATATTTAATAATTTATTGTATGTACGTATATTTAGTTTGTTATTACATGTACCCATACACATATATAGGTATATATAGGTTTTTACTTATATTATTAGATGTACTTATACCTAATGTAGTAGCATACGTACTTATATATATATATATACATATATGGGTATATTTATACTATACTAATATGATATGTATAGCTATACATATGTACATACATATATACTTTTATTTATACTTCTAGTATACCATTAGTATACATATTTATATACATGTTCATTTACATATATAAACATTTATACGTAATTGTATACATGTATATCTGTACGTATTGTTATATTCTCTTTGTATAATTTTAAGAGAATTCTAATATATTACATATATGCATATACATGTATATTTTTGGTTTTACATGTATATGTATGAATACTTTTTGTTTTACGTATGTTTATGTACACACTATGATATATGTATATATATAAGACACATATGTATGTATTTATATATATATATATATATTGTATACACATACACACACACATATATATAGATATACACATACAACCATCTAAACATATATCATATATTTACATATATTTATATGTATACTTTAGTATATTTACATATAAACATAATTTCCAAGGAATTAAGATTATATGCATAAAAAACTAATACATATACCTAAAACTCCCAATATAATGTACTAAAATACATATTAATACATGTTCAAACATCAAGTGTAAAATTATACAAATATATCCAATGAAATTACATAATGCATACTTTACATAAAAGAATTAATATTAATACTTACTTGTCTTAGATGTTTTTGAAGAAAACCTTCTTTCTCTCCTTCTTTTGGGTTGATAATATATGGAATGTGTTGATAGTCGGTTTTTGCTTATCTAATATACTCATTCATTTGGCCGTTAATATGTCGGGTAGTCGAATATGTTGGCATACCACTGGATAAATGATATACGACATTTCTATCAAGTAAAATAAATCTGTTCCTAGTTTGAATTCAAGTCTATGGTGCAAATGTTTATCATTAGCACAGTTATATTTTATAACCGTTTGCTCTCCCTCCATATTAGGGGAGATGTCAAATTAAGAAGTTTCTACATGTCTCAACAGTTATTTCGATAATTGCCTTAAACACTACAACCACCTGTAAATATTGGAAAGAAACCCTGTAATAGCTCTCTACGACTTTTTACTTCATATATTTTCCATACAAGTCACCCTGCTAACTTAGGCATCGGAGTGGCCGCACTGAACTAGCCTGGATACTAAGCATTTCACTTCCTTTTGTAAGATTTTCCCTCATCCCAAAATTCACCAACAACATTTGGCATCATCTGTTTTTCCTAAACACACCTATATGGCTAAAATAAGAGATTCTAAGAGTGCGGGTGCTAGTATTCTCTCCTAACACCCTGAAGGGGAGAGTTGGCATACTAATGAGCAATGATTGGCTAAACTCGAGCAACTTTGTCTCAACTTAGCCAAAGAAAACCGTAAATTAAACAAAAAACATGAGCAAGTCCTTAACCTCCTCCATAGTAATATTCACCTAAATCCAACCCAAAATAAAGACCAAGGAGATCACGACGCTGAAAAAAGCAATGATTCCATTATTCACCCAAGTTGCAAAAAAAGCAAGTTGGGAATAAGATAGGACCTTCGACTCTTGCTTTTAAAAGGAATGACAAAGGCAAACAACCATAGAAGGTGCACTATGCAAGTCCTTTGCCTGTCAACACCCCTATTGCCCCAAGTAAATAGTTCCGAATTAAAAAGAGTCCCTTTATTCTAGAGATTTTACAGGAAGTGATACCTTGACACATTAAATTGCCACAATTTGAGACTTACGATGGAACAAAGGACCTCGAAGACCACTTGGAGTACTATCGTACGTTAACCAAGTTGCATTGTTTGAGTGATGCAATAGCCTATCAAGCTTTTCCTTCAATATTGAGGAATGTAACTAGCATATGGTTTAAACATTTGAAACCAAATACCATTTTCTGTTTCAATGAACTAGTAGAAGTGTTCTTTCAACACTTCCTTACAAGAAAACTTCCTGTTAAGGACTCCTTAATCCTTAACACTATTAAACAAAAGTTTGATGAGTCAATCAGGGACTATTTGGCTAGATTTATGGTCAAGATGGTTCAAATCCCAAAACTGGATATGAGTGTGGCCCTCAATGTTGTAATCAACGGAGTTAAGTTGCATGGAAACTTTTTCAAGTCTCTTGCAAAGAATAAGACAAAAAATTTCACCAAGTTTAAGGCTAAATCTACCTCGTACATTTGTTAAGAAGACAACATAAAGGTAAGGCAAGAGGCCGATCAGAGCAGAGGAGATGGAAAGAATGACAAGTGAAGAAGTGCGAAGGATGACTTGGCACAGACAATGACTATAGTTCAGATGCTGAAAGGAAGAGAATGAGGATCCTGACATACTCATCCCATACACCTGTCAATTGTCCAATCTTGGACATTTTGATGGAGGTACGTAAGGAGAGAAGTGTCCTCTAGTGGCCAGAAAGAATGAGAGGGAATCCCTTAAGGAGAAACTCTAACAAGTACTGTAATTTCCACTGTAACAAAGGTCACAATACAGATGAGTGCATTTAACTCAAGAATGCAATTGAAGATGTGATTTAATGTGGGCACTTGCACAAGTTCTTAGTACATGATGCTAAGAATATCAAGAGACCATCTCAAAAGAGATGTAAGGAACAAGAGAATGACACATGGCTTGTAAACCCTTAAAATTTTCAACCTAATACCTAAGGTAGATCCTAGTGTGCTTAAAGACTCTAAGAGTTAACAAGGCTAGTTAAGTTGAAAACCTTAAGATAACAACTGAAGATTTAATCGTGTAGAAAACTTTTATACCCTAAATGTATAAAAACATTAGAGATTGTGCTCAAAAGTGATAAAACCCTAAAACTATAACTTTAAAGATATGAAAGTACTAATTCACCATAATTTACCCTAAAACCCTAATTGATAATATATCCTCAGTATCTTACTAAATCATTAGTAAAAGATGAAAAATACTTTCAATTATTCATAAATGTATACAATACTAGTTCAATTTACTAAAGACTAAGATATTGCATTATAGATCACATCCATCTTCTAATTATATAACTAAGTTAGTGTTATATAGAGTTAAGTGATTGGTTGATGTTTATATTATATATAGTAGACATTAGCATCCTAAATGATATATTTCATGATAATTATACTAAGTACCATATTAAATAATGTATTTAGGATATAAATACTTAGAGAGAGATCTCATTAACTATTTTTACTAATCATTTCAATAAACCCCACATTTCTTTTCATTTCCTTAATTTTCTTCCCAATTTTCCTTAATTACCTCACTATGTATACACAAATTACATTTAATTTCAAAGAGTTGACTAAGTCAACATTTGACCAAGTCAATATGTTGAAAAATCAACACATGTGTCATTGTCATCTAGAGTTTTCTTCTCTTTTCTTTTGATTTTTTTCCCTTTCTTTTCCCCCTTTTGTCGTCCCTTCATCCTCCTTCTAGACCCCTCTTCTATCTTCTTCTAAACACATCAAAAAAACAACAAAACACCCTCTTTTTCCCCCTTACAAAAACCATAACCCCCCTTACTCCCTTATTCCCATACTTTCTTAACTTCACTTTCACAATTCCAACTACCAAAATAGACCACCATCTCATATATACTTGTCTTCCTTTTCATATTATAAAAAAAAAGAGGTATGTTTTTATATGAATTCTTATCTTAATTAGTGATGAGTTGTATGAGTTAGGTTAGTATAGGAACCTTATGTAATATGTGCTTTTGTATTATGGAAGATAGGAATCCTTATACTTATGCTTAGGAGTGTATAAATACTTAGGTATACATGTAGAAATACCTATGTACATACAACAAGTAAATGCATATGAAGTGTATGTATAAGGGTTTGGTGAAATACTTAGTATAAGTATAGGAAACCCTTAGGTAAATGGAGAAGGAGCACATATACATATGTTTAAGTATGTGTATACAAGAATATACTTGATGTACATGTGTATGGATACCTTTATACGTAAGTATCTTCTATGTATCTAACCTAAAATGAGGAGTATACTAAGTATGTATACATATAACTTACTAAATAAGCCTATACGGTGCAAAAATATGGATTACATGAAAATTTATTAAAGGGTTATACAAGGCATATGAAAATACATATAAAAATATGTATAACACCGATGTATATACATGTATATGTACAAGTATAAATGCGGTATATGTACAAGTATATTAGTATACATACAAGTGTATTAGAAGTATATATATACATAACATAAGTATAGAATACAAAAGCAGTTAAGTGTAAAAGTTATACATAAATAATTTATAACATAATTATTTAAAATACCATAAGATAGTATAGTAAGATAATAAGTATGTACAAATGAATACATATATGGGTTGAAATTACTTTAAGCCCATAACATACATCTCAAAGTGAATTAGCCTTATTTGAGCACGTAAAATAGTAATGACAATATAAAATCATCTAAGTATAAGAATCTAATGGCTAATTAAATCATTAAGTACTGAAATAGGGTATAAACATAAGCAATAAGAATATTTAAGTTTCAATAGTTAAAATTCCAATAAATTTAGTTTATATCATAAAACACGGGTCTTAACGTTCAAAACGGACATCACCGTGTGAACGTGTATCCAAAAACGATGAAAAATGACTATAAGTTTCTAAATATCGAAAATAGAATGAAAAAGTTACATATGATTAGCAATTAGGTTTAATCGAATAAAAACTGATAGTAATCTAAGTAGAATTAAGTAGATAGATATCTAAAACCGTTAGTTAATTCAAATTACTTATTATCCTTATTAACTCGTAATGATCAAGTGATCCCAATGAAGGCAAGGATCTTCAGATCGATTATTACGACTAAAGCGAGTCATCATAGTCAAGTGAATACTCTTGATGACTCTATACTTATTTGTGCTTATAGTTAGTGCACTTAAATTGAATATTAATAACTTGATGCATGGGGTTTCGGGATATGCATGTGCTTGATATTAATTGATTATTGTGAGAAATATTGTTAAATACGATAATTGATAATTTGATTGTATGATTGATTAGTACATGATTTGGATAGTTTATTGATATTGATTGATCACCTCATAATTTGACTTAATTATATTTGGCTTATCTTAAATTAAAAGAGTCATGCATTATCCATGCATTGCATTACTTATTCTGTTCGTCACTTTACGCAGAGGTAAAGAGAGGCCTTGGGGGGATTGTTTCTATATATTAAAGTGTTTCTGTATGGTGCACTCATACAACATGACCTTACCCGAACCTATGGGCTTACTAGGCAATAGAGACGTCAACTGTATGGCTGAGGGTCCAGTCTAGAGATCTTCGCTGTAAGGTGTGAGTGCGGACTGTGGGGGACACCTCATCGCTAGGCTTGGGATTTTGTGTACTACTGGGTTTTCGGAAATGAAAATGTATTTTGTGAAATACAGAATTTAAAGTTATGGGTAAAAACTCAAGTGCTAGAGCCTAGTTGTGATTGGTACTGATGTATCTTCAACCCTTATCTCGGAGGGTATTAAAATCCGATATTATATGCAGCACCGGTCAACTGCATATATTGTTTGGCATACTACGTGTGCATGCATTCATATGGTTGTAACAATTTGTTTGATAAATTGCTTACCAGTATAGTATGAGGGATAACTTACTAAACTCTTATAACTTATCCCCCAAAGGTTGTTGTTTTTTTTTTTTTTTTGCAGGTGCTAGATATTTGGGCATAGGGTAAGAGCCAAGCATTGAGTGTATGTATTGATATGTTTTGGATGTTAGAATTAGAGAAAGATTGTATTGCTCATTTGAGACTTTAAATGTTTCTACTACTTATATATTTAGATTTAGTAACTTCAATGGGTTTGAATTTAAGTTTATACTATTTGATCTTATCATTTGGTAGGAGATATCGATTCTTTATAGTTTCGAGGAATTGTAGGATATCGGGTATTCGTAGTTATTTATATTTATATGTTACAATAAATTAACTACTTAAAAATCAGTAATCTTAGTGAATTATCATTTAGAGTCTTACAATCTTTAACTTATAAGGCGGTTTCCATATCATGGGTGCACACATGACATGGAAATTTTTAGGCAATCCTACTAAGCTCACTTTAGGGTCCTGACATGGTCAGTAGTAGCCGTGAGAGATGCAAAGGACGTAAATTCCAATAGAGCACCCAATGGAGTGATCAACACCATTTTTGGCGGACCTACTATAGGCCAATTGAGCTCTTCAAACTCGATTAATGCCAAGACTTACATTTATAATATTCAAGACAAAAAGGTCAGGATCAACAACACAATATCTTTCGGAGAGAAAGATTTTGAGGGCATCCAAAGGTTGTACGATGACACACATGTGATTAATGTAAGAGTTGCTATCTTCGAAGTCAAGAAGATTCTTGTTGACACAGGAAGTTCGGCCAACATCATTTTTCAGCATGCCTTTGACCAAATGAGGCCTAAGATCAAAGCGTAGCTACGGTCTTACAAATATGATCTTTATGCCTTCAACAATCAACCCATCTAAGTAGTTGAAGTTATTTCTTCACCAATATGGATCAACAATGACAAGCATATTGCAAAGGATAAAGTAGATTTTCTCGTCGTCAAATGTTGGTCCCCTTACAACATTATAATGGGACGGTCGTACCAACATTTATTCGACATTGTCCCTTCAACTTCACATCTTAAGACTAAGTTCCCTACTCCTATGGGGGTCGGCATGTGCAAAGGGGATCAACAATTGATACCGTCCTTGTGCATAAGGGCCTTGAGATGAGAAGAAGTATTTTAGGTTGAAACCTATTTGGAAGGCAAGTTAGTCGACATTGAGAATGCCGAGAGTGATACTGAGGAAATTCCTTTGGGGGATGACCCAGGGAAAACAACAAGAATCAAGAAACCCTTGTTAGTAGATACTTGGCAAAGTTTGATCAACTTCTTGCAAGCCAACGCTAATGTGTTTGCTTGGTCTCCTTCTAACATGCCAGGCATCTCAAGAGAAGTTATGGTATATAAGCTCCAAATTGATCTGAATGTAAAGGTTGTCCTACAAAAGAAGAGGCATTTTACACTAAAGCGACAAGCAGCAATAGAGGAAGAAGTTTAGAAGTTATTAAAGGTAGGGTTCATTTGGGAAGAGACTTATTCGACTTGGCTAGCCAATTGTATACTATTCAAGAAGTTTAACGGTAACTAGAGAATGTACATAGACTTCATGGATCTTAATAAGGTTTATCCCAAGGATTGTTTCCCATTACTAAAAATTGATCAGATGGTAGGTGCAACTATTAGACATGTGTTGCTTTCCTTTATGGATACTTTCTCTAGTTATAACCAGATCAAGATGGATAAGGAGGATGAGGTCCACATGTCTTTTTTCACCAACTTTAGAACGTATTGTTACATGGTGATGCACTTTGGGCTCAAGAATGTCGGCGCAACATACCAAAGACTTGTTACCAAGATATTTAAACCCTAAATTCACAGAAACATCGAAGTATATGTTGATAAAATGATTATGAAGAGCATGAAGGAGGATCGGCATCTTGCTGACCTAAAGGAGACATTTGCCGCATTGAGAAAATACAACATGAAACTCAACCTAGAGTTTAGCACAACATTAGGGAAATTTCTTGAATACATGGTTACTTAACACAGTATTGAGGCTAATCTAAGAAGGATTAAAGCCATAAGGAATATGAAATCATCTCACATGGTCAAATAAGTGCAGGAACTCACTAGGCGAATTGCTGCCCTTAACAGATTCGTGTCAAGAAGTGTAGATAGGTGTGTAAAATTCTTTAAAATTTCAAAAAACCCAAAAGAATTCAGCTGGATCGACGATTGCAAAAGAGCTTTGAATGAGCTTAAGGAATTTCTTGCATCACTCTTGATACCGTTAACACCCATTCTTAGAGAAAATTTATAATTGTACCAATCGATCAGTTGTTGAGCTCTTTCTTCTATACTGGTTTGAACTGACAATAAGGAACGAGAAATTACAGATAAGTTAAGTTGATAATTATCAAAAACGAGAAATTCAAGATTTTAGATATAGCGAGATATTACAGATAAGTTAATTAACTTTTGAAAATAATAAATAAAGTTGAACTATACATAATATACATGTAAAATACATTATATGTATTAAATATATACATATAATAATAATAAATTATCAAATTTAGGTAAAATAATGGAAAATTAATTAAAAAAATTACATGGATGAGTCATCAAATGAAGTGTTAAGTTGGTATTAATGGGAAATTGTGAGTCAACACTTGCTTGATGAGGAAATGACACATGTCCTTTAGGAAAATGGAAAATTGACATGTATCATTTACATGTCTAAATTTTATTTGATTTTGAAAAATTCAAAAAATATAAATAGGACCCAAACCCTTAAATTCAACATTTTGGAACTTTGAAAATAAAAGAAAACAATTTAGAAAAGTTAGAAAAAAACAAAAATAAAAATAGAATAAGAAATAGGGTCGGAGTTGGGCTAAGGTGGTTTAATAGGTTATTTACAACCTGACTTGGTAGGGCTTGGTGGTCCAATAGAATGTGGCCAGAGAAACCCTTTCGACATGGTGTGGTGGCCAATTGGTGGTTGGAGACGATCGGTTCAAGTGAATCAATTTTCTGCCCATAATTTGTCAAATTTACTAAAAATATCAAATATTATCCATTAATTATGAAATTCGGTTTTCTGGGATTATTTTAGGTGCAGATTAATGTAGTAATTTTATTATAATTAAATAATTAGTGTAAATATAGGTTCCTTAAGAAAATTCCTTGTTTAGGCGAAAATTAATCTAATTTTTATAAATATTAGATGATATTATTTTAAGTTCAATTTTTGTATGTAATACTCCTAATATATATATATATATATAATTCTAGTAACAAGAATTTTTGAAATTAAGTATGTTTACTATTTTTTATAATTATTTTGAATAAAATGTCAATTTTATCGAATTATTGAAATAATTAGTTTTTGATGAAATTAATAAATGAGCCCTACATGTTTATAATGATATTTGGAATATTTAATTTTTATCTCACTCAAAAATTTATTTATTTTCCATAATTTCGAACTAAAACCACTATTTTCGTAAAAATGGATAATAGTCAATTTAGTGTAATTAATGATTAATAACTAAACTACATATTTTTATGAGTCTATAGAATTTTTCGTGAAATTAATCAGGCTCGTATACTATTTATTATGTATTTTCTTAGTATAAACTTATATGTTAACTTAATATGTAATATAGTAACTAGTTTATTAAATCTGCATCAAATGAACACTTTAGGGTATATTAAGTGTTGCTGGAAGTATAATTGTTAGGGTTTTTAGTTCAATACTAAAGCTTACTTAAGTCAATTTCGGAGTTAGGGTAGCATATGGTCGAGTCGTAATGAGAAAAGGGTATTTTTGGGTTTTTGAAAATATTGATCATTCTTATTTCTTAATATATATTAATAGTACTCAAAATAACAATCATAACGATATAAAGTTTACTGAAATCAGATAATAAATGAGTAAGATATGGTCAAATGAAGTTTAAAAATGCAGGAATAAAAACTTATAATAACTCGGGTTCGACCTATACTTGATTTGAAAATTGTGTTATATTTTCATAGATTTAATAAGTAAGGAAGGACCACGTAGCAAAATTTAGGATTCTATGCTATTGTTGAGTTCAAGTAAGTGGATTTAACCTATGCTTAGAGTAGATATATTGCTACTCATAACACTGTATACTGTTTGATGCTGTGTTGATTGAATATGGGTATATCTTTGGTGAATTGATGTGCTACTATAGTGGATGTTGATGTGTTGATTTTGAATGATAGTAACTGTATTTTGGTTAAACTATTATGTTGCCATGTTTAGCGATGATTTGTGCTAACTAGGAAAGTTAAGTGATTGCTAACTCAATCTTCTAGGTGTTCACCTAAGTGAACCTTAAGTAAGATACTAAAATTTTGTTAGGGAGAGTTCGAAAACCAGAATCAGATCACTAGATTGAATTAAACTTAAAGATTGATTATGCTGATTGATATTCTTGAGTTACTATTGCATATCATGGCATGGCATAGAATAAAAAGGGACCTATAGGTCAGAAATTTTAAAATGAGGCTTCCAAATGATCATGGAAAAAGCATGGCTTAATGAACTCAATTTTTAGAAGCATATAGATTGCATTGCTCGAACATTGTAACTATTTTGATAGTTAAATTTGGTACACTACAATGTGTGGTCTAATTTGGCAGTATTGCCACTTTGATTTGGTGAACTACAGTATATAGTCTAATTTTGTAAAGTTGAGGGTCCTACTCTTAGATGGCTCCTTGTTGCCCTTTTTGAAAATGGTAGACTATAGTATGTAGTCCAATTCGGTGGGGGTCATACTCCCAAGCAACTCCTTGTTGCTCTAGGTTCTTAGACGTTATATTTGGATGTCCAGCTATGTCGACTAATTGGAAGAATTTTGGAGGGCATAAAATATTAGTATCGAAGCATGCTATGTGTATGAGCATAACATGCTGCATTGCTAGGAGTAAATGCCCGGTTGGGCGAATGCATATGTGAGGTTGAACCTACGGGTTGTGATTTTGATGTTTTAATTGTGATATGCTATATTATCTATCATATTGCCTATATTGTATTGTATGTTATCCATTCTCACTTAGCTTCAGTAGCTGAGGGGATAAAATGTTTTACCCTTAGGTTAACTACATCAAGAGGGGCCCAACACTCAAGGGGGATATGTATATTGAGAGCATGAGTTGGAGTCAATAACTGTTGTATGGAACCTGTATTAAGTCAAGAATCCTATTATTATGAAGATGATATGGGAAAGGAAAAAGTTGGTTCATATCTTGGATGTAAATATTATGTTGTACACACAAGTTGTAATAAAATACCCAACTGAACTCTGATGTAGCAACCCCTTTGTTATGTAAACAAAGTTGTCTTTTGATGAATGAGCAGATTGAGTTAAGTTTTTAATAGGTATTCTTATGTGATGGTTTATCTTGTACTATGCTGGGATGTGACACCCTTGGACTTCTTGGTAGGTGGTTAGTCTTTCCTTGGTCTTTTATTAGCACGTGGCATTGCCTCAATTGCCAGTGATGACCCTTTTGCAGCAGTGGCATTTTCATCCTCCTCGTTGGGATGTGTCTTTTAACATTCATCATCCCTCGGCTCAATAGAAGTTTGAATAATCTCGATCAAAGGCTCTTCAGAACAAACAACCTCCATCGGCAATGTCTTCTTACTCTCCTTCTGCCTCTTGGCTGGACGGGAGGTCTTCTATATTGCCACTTGCTTTGCTGTTGCCTTCTTTGCTACAGCAAGACGAGTGGTAGTTGCTAAGGTAGTTGCCCTCTTATCAGCCCTGGATTTTTTGGCCTTGGCTTGAGCTAATAGTTTGGTTGGATTCACCTTACCAACACCTATATCTATGATATGAGTAAACGAATTAATATAAACACAGGAAAAGATGAACTTGCATTTTCCATGCCGAGCAAGGCTCAAAGACCATAATTGAGAACGACTCTCCTCTCATGGCTATACTCGGTACTGTAGTGACTTATTAGTATACCTTCTTTTTTAGAAAAGATTGGGTCTCTATTTTTGTAACATCATATAATTCTCTTGGGGTCATAGAAGAACATTTTGTTCCTCCCCCTTTCTTGAATTTTCCTCGCTATTGTTGCGTCATTCAGCATTAGATCTATATCTTTTGAATGCATCGACTCAATCCATTAGGTATAGTAATCTAAGTCCTCATTAGACACAATTGACACAAATTTGTCATACTACTTATGAATCTTGGATTTTAACCCATCTATAAACTTATGCCCATGCCTCACAGTAGCAAAGTACCACTTGTCAGGCTGCCTCCAAATAATGAAGAAAAACCGAAACAACTGAGGCATAGCCTTGACTTTGACTTCTTTGTAGGCTATCTTAAAAGCTACTAGAAGCTGGTATGTGTTAGGTGACAACATACTTAGCATGACTCTAAAGTAGTTGAAGAAGCCTTAAACAAAAGCCGAGAAAGGGAAGCACAACCCAAAATCCAAATATTTCAAGTATATATGGAATTTGTGCTCCTTTGGGAAGCATACCCTCTCCCCATCTCTTGGCTTCGTCAAGTTCCATGCTCTGACAAGGTCTCACCAATATTGATTATACTTTGTGAAAAAAACTCTGTTAACAGAACTGGCGGTTTCATCTAGAGAGTCATGAGAATAGGCTTTTGTGTTATATAGATGTCTTGCTAAGGACCTCCCTTCCTTATCCTCGAGACAATTATCCACAAGAAGCTCATTAATCCAAGTAAGTTTATCTCACCTTGCCTCCATACTATCGGCCGAACCGCTCAAAGAACACACCGCCTCACTGCTTATTTAGGGGGGAAAAGTGGCCTCAGTTTCTATTGCCTCGAAATTAAAGAGGACAAGTCAATGAGCAACTTTATGAACCATACCTGAATGGTCATGTGAAATGATATAACATAAGTCGAAGAATGTGAGTTTGAAGATGAGAAAGTGAATGAAAGATGTGACCAGAGAAATGAATTCTGATTACGAACAACTTTTTATATATGGATGATTCATCTTTGTAACTACAAATCTACTTCTGATAGTAATGATGCGTTGATCTAGTAATGGTGCAGATTGCTAATGCATGTTTCGTGACATAAATCTGACAGTTGACAACTTTTTGATAGTAATTAGGCTTGCAACAAAATGATGACCTAGGCAACAGATGTCATGCCTCTAACTTTTTAGTTTCTCGAATAGATAGGAGTTTAGAAATTATGACCTTTCGACTAGAATATCATCTGTCCTACTTCTTGTTTGGCTTGGCATTAATCTAAAGAATCACTCCCTTGCTCAGCTTCTAATGTAGTATATATATGCAACTCCCTTTATCAATTACTCAAACATGGGAGTTAGGGGGCAAATGTTGATAGTTGGTTTTCGCTCATTTGATATACTTATTCATTTAGCCATTGATATGCCGAGTAATCGAATCTCTTAGCATACTACTGGATAGATGACACATGGTATTTTTAATAAGTAGAATAGATTCGTTCCTGGTTTGAATTCAAGTCCATAGTGCGAGTGGTTATCACAGGTGCAGTTATATTACATAACCGCTTGCTCTCCTTACATATCAAGGGAGATGTCAAATTAAGAAGCTTCCACGTGTCTCAATAGTTATTCCGACAACTGCCTTAGACACTATAACCACCTATAAATAATGGAAAGAAACTTTGTAAGAGCTCTCTGAGACTTTTTACTTACTTATATATTTTCCATACAAGTCACCCTGCTAACTTAAGTGTCTGAGTGGCCATATTGGATTGGCTCTGGTACTAAGTATTTCACCTCCTTTTGTAGGATTTTCTCTCATCCCAAAATTCACCAACTACAAAATGGTAGTTTAAATTTGTGAGGAGGATGTTCTGTAAAAGAATGTGAAGAAAGTGAGGGAAAAGAAATGAAAAACAAATGAGGAAATGGAGGGGAAAGTTATCGTCCTATGCTAGAAAATATAAGGCTTCAATTTGGGGTTAATAATTAATAGAAGGTAGAAGAAGAATGTAGAGTAATTTAGGGGACACATGGTCTTACGGCATGGAGGGAAGAAGGCAGGAAAAAGACAAAGAAAAAGAGAGAGAAAGGGAAAAGAAAAAGACATTAAATACATTGAAAGTGACATTTTGACTTTTGGTCAAAATCAATATAATAATATTATGTACATGTAATCATTATAATTTAGAAGGATAAAAGAAAATAAAAAGGATAAATAAGGAAGACAAGAAAAATTAAGGGAATTAAGGAAATAAACAAACAAAATAAAAGTCTGAATTTTATTTAAATAATAATATTTTTTTCCAAAATAATATTAATGATAACATATATCATGATTACTAAGGAAATTATAAGATGTAAGATTTATATTAACAATATGACACATAAACGACAAATAGGTAATAATAATACTAGATTCACATAATTAAATTCATATATCAGTAATTTATTTACATGTATACTTATTAAGAATAATAAAATATTGTTATCAATTTTATAAATTAATTTAGTACTCTCACGTTTATTAGTATTTTGGAGTTATATCCAATCATTTATTAGCGATTTTATGTAATTAAACAGATTGTTTAATAATGGTGCTTAATAAAGGTTTTATCATCATTAGGGTAAATTTGTATATTTGATAAGTTTAAAGTTTTATTTTTAGGGTTTTAATCAGGTTTAGGTTTGATCTCTCGTATGTACACACGTATAGAATTTAGGGATTTCATATATGATTATGGTTTTTATCAAATTCGAGATTATTCTTTTACAATTGCACATATTTAGAATTTAAAGTTTTTGCACACAATTAGAGTTTCGATTAATAAGTTAGGGTTTTTTATACTTGTTTTGAATTTTAAATTTAAAATGTTGATTGGTTTTAAACTTATTGACTTAGTTAACTTAGAGAAATTTATAGTACATGAGTTTGACTCTATTCTCAAAAGCTAAATTTATAGAGTTTACAACCTTTCTCCCTTACAAAAAGTTTCATCCTCGAAACATGATCGAAATAATTCCTTACTAAAACTCCTTTCATTATTCATAAATAAACAATTTATATGTAATTAACAAGCTTCTTATCATTACTTAACACATACCTATAAACATCATAACATATCCATACAATATATTTTACGTGCATAATCTTCTCATGCTGATTACATTATATCTCTAAGGTTCCACAATAAGTCACTAGGTTTCTTCCTAAATTACTTACTTTTGATAGCATTCAGAGATATCATGACTACGCCTTCCACAATACTCCACATTAGGGCATTTTTCCTTTTGAAACACCATTTCACTTTATATTCCATCTTTCCATAATAAGAACATTTTCCTTTTATGTGTGGGTAATCTTTTGGCTAGTGATTTTGATTTCATTTCTAGCAGCATATTTGGTATTACTTCTTTACAATTGGTTCATTCACTTGTGATCCTGATGCTTCAAAGGGCTTGTCACTCTGATTAGTATCATCTATTGATTTTTTACTCGATTTAGAGATTTCCTTATTTTTCTCATTTTGTCTTGTAAGAATCCTTTTTCTACATATTCTATCATTCTTGCATATTCAATAGCTTCATTGTAAGTCTTTAACTGAAATTCTTTTAACTTAGTTTGAGTTTCTTAATCTAACCTTGCTAGGAATACTTATACACGAAATCAATCACTAACTCTCGATTCTGGATAAATAAGATACATTAGTCTCTTGAGCTCACATTTATATTCACTAATACTCTGATTTCCTCTTCACGTTAAAAGCAAATCTTCCAAAAGTAGGTTTTCTTAGAATATATTCCTTTTGAAATTCTTTTCTAAATATACTCTAAGTAAAAAGAGGGGACAAAATCCTTTCTTTGAAGCTCCACTAGAATTTGGCATCATCTTTTAGCATAAAAGTCCCATATGTTAGTTTCAGGTTTTCTAGAATTTCATATGCTTCAAATGATAACTCGATTCAAGACAACCAATCTTTTGCTTCAATTAGATTATTCTTCTTACCTACAAAGAAATCATTGGCCTTAACAAAATCAAAGAATGCCATCCTTGGCGATTCTGATTCTCTAGGGTTATCTTTTGAATGCTCCAAACTACTTTGGTCTCTTGTGATAAAGTAGGTATCATGATCCTTTTTACTATGCATAGTCTGTCTAAGGTAATATTTGCCTACATCAGTATTACTTATGTACTTAGATTATCAATCATCACTTTTAAATATTATTGTACAAATCATTGCTTTCACCTTTTCAATTATTTTAATTCTTTCATCATAAATAGATTTCATAATTCACAATTTCTTAAACTTACTTTCATCAAACATATGATTCAATCATCCTTTCATCATTATAATTTTTTTCATTTCCTAGATATGATTGCATTTCAATTATCATTTGATTCCTACATATCTTGTTCAATCTTACATTCCTTCTTGTAGTATCATAATTAAAATTTGTATAATATCACTCATAGTTCATTCTAATTAATCTATTAGGTCAACTATTTGGATTCGTAATCTTATTATCATAATATTTTTCTAAATCCCTAATCATACAATTTCAATTCTCCATTCAAATTGTTATTGCCATCTTCGGGGATTAGAACTTCTAGTTATATAGTTGAAATATTCCAACACACCTAGTCTCTAGTACATGCTTGCCTTTAGTTACTCATTTAAGGATACTTATTTTCTTATCACCTTAATAACTTACTTCTTACATCAAGTACATGTCTTTTACATAATTCTTATACATTACCACTCTAAGGTAATTATCCTTTAAGACTTCGTATAATCATTCTCTTCATGTTATCATCACTTAATATAATAGGAAAGATTTACATTCTGGTGATATCACCTTATGCTTCAAACTAATTAAGTTGATCTACCACCAAATCAGATTTGCAATTAACTATTACAACACAATTTTCAAATTTCTTCTATGTTATTAAATTCCCAATTCAAAATCTTATTGAAACCACCAAAACTAATAAGCCTCAATCAATGTACTTCATACCTTTAACATGAAATTGAGGTGTCCCTATACTCGTGATCCTTGGCACAAATATCTCTTCTTAATTTAACATAGTTAAGGACATCTCCTTTTTGTTCCATTGTTAACCCTTGTTCCTTACATCTTTAGTTTAACACTTCAAACTTGTAGTCGTAAGCATTTTGAAAGTAATAACACCAACAATATCTAAGATAGGGAGAAGGTCAATAGGTAAAGAGTATACATACTTATAATATAGACATAATACATGTTGAGCCTGGTTTTTCACCCTCTCGATTCTTTTTTAAAATTAAGTCTTCTCTAAACTGATCACTATTAAACCCTACTCGTTTAATATTGATCCTCTACTAGGGTTTAAAGAAAACCATTCCTTTTTGTTTTGAAAACAATTTTGGAATGGCCACCCAACTAGAGTCAGGAACAATAGTTAAGTTATAATCAATTAGGTAGATTGGTTATAACTTAGCCACTAGTCTAACGATTAAAACCAATTTTATAAAATGGTTTTTTGAAAACCAAAGATTTAAGTCTGAGGGTTAGGAATTTTAAACCCTTGCAGGTACCATCGACTTTCCAAAATTAGAAATAAACTTAAAAATCATTTTTTTAATTTTGAAAGATAAAACTTAATTTAATTACTCTAATTGGATAAACAAAACAATCTAAACTAAAGAAAAAAGGGAAATTATATTTTTTCGGTTTTTATCGTTGCCCCGTAGGTGTCTACGTACCTACTATTCGGGATCAGACGTAGTGAATTGGTCTTGTTTTAATTTGAAGACAATCGAGTTTACGTTTTACTAAGTTTTGATTTGTTTAAGAAAATTCCTAAAGTGTCCTAATCAGTGTTTTATTTTTGGAAACTTTGAGATAGTCCTAATTTGGAAAAATATTCATTTATTTTCATTATTATTATTATTTTTATTTTTGTAGAAAATTAATTTTTCTAAGTGATAAAAGCAACTATTTATTCTTTATTTATTTATTTTTTCTTTATCCTATTTTATCAGCTAATCTATTTTTAATTATTATATATTATTTAATAAAATAAAAAAATTACTTTTTTCTTTTCTTTTCTTCTCTTTCTTTTTCTTTTTCTTTTCTTCCCTTTTTTTTTATTTGATTACATTTACATAAATAAGTAAAAAAAATAAATAAATAAATGAACAAAACTAAACCAAAAAAGAAAGAGAAAAGAAAAAAAAATAATAATAAGATTTAAATAGATTTGGACACATGGGTTCGTTGGATCAAATTGGGTCATCAAGTCGGGCTCAAGTCGCTGTACGTATTTGGGTCGAGTCATCTTCAACTCCTCTTCAGTAACAGCAGTAACATGTGCTTCAAGCTAATCCATACATTGAATTAAGCGGGGAAAGACGTTTTCATAGGTTTTTTATTGGGTTTGGGGGTGTTTGTTCGATGCCGTGGTTAGTGGAGCTCATTTGGGTGGTTTTGGAAGTGATAGTTGGTGGTAACGTTTGCTCCTCTAGCATAGTGGCAGCTAGGTGCGAATGAAGTGTTGGCTTGAGGGTTTAAGGGTATCAGGAGAGTGGCCGTGGTGTTAATTTAGGTTGAAGATGGTTGAGGGTAGTGGTTCGAGGAGAGAGATGGGCAATGGTCAAGGTTTGGGTTGCTATAAGTTGATGAAGATGTCACAGGCCACGACGATGGTCAAAGGTGGTTAGGTTCTGGAGCTAATGGATTAGGGGTTACGACTGTAGTATTAGGTTGTGGTGGAAGGCTCAAAAAAGAGAGAGAGAGTGAGTAAGAGAGAAAAAGAGAATCGCGAGAGAAAGGAGAGCTTAGGAATTGATTTTGAAGCTCGTAGGTTATTGTGTGTATCTGTATGAACTCCTCGAAGCTCCTTTTATACTTGAATTGTTCCTAGAAAACATGGAAAGCTCGGATCGGATTAATGAAGAATGCCTGGAAAAACAGCTTTTTTTTCAAATTTTTGTAGCTCAAATTGAATGCTCCTTTGACTGTATTTAGACGTGTTTTTTGTACCGATTCATAGAAGGTTATGTCTAGTTTGCAATTTCGCCATTGATTTAGCGAAATTGTAATGAAAAGCAAATCAAAAATCAAGTCAAAGGCGGCTACCCAAGGAGGAAAGTGTGGCAAATCTGGAGAAAATGAAGGAAAGAGGGGGAAAGAGAGGGAAATGGAGAGAAAAAGAAAGAAAGGGAGGGAAAAGAGAGCTGCTGTGGCACCATGTTAGCCGATCCAACCACTCCTGACATGTCATGTATCATTATGTGACAAAAGGCATTAATGTAGCACGTCACGTGGCGCCACGTCAGCAAAGCCGTTCAATCTGATGATGCCACGTGTCATGATACGTGGTGCAACCAGATCCTGATACATGACGGTGTGCTAGTCAATAGTAAACAAAACAAAAAAAGAAAAAGGCTTCCTTACCTTTGCCAAGATTCGAAACCGAAACCTCATACTCAAACCCCATGCTTAGTCTATATGCTTAACTATTAGGCCGTTAGCCTGTGCCTTGTTTATATATACAATCAAATTTGCACATATGGGCTCGGTTAACTTGGACTCGATTTAAATTAAAGCTCAAGTTTAACGACCTAACTTCTAAACCAAAATTAAAATTAAAATCTATCCTAATAACATGTTATTTTCTAAAATTTTTTATTTGAATTTAATTTTTCAATTTTTTTTTTAATTTTTCAAATTTCTAAATTTTTAAACTTCATTTTCCAATTTTTTATCTTTTTAAGGTTTCTTTTTGAAATTTCTTATTTTTTTATGCTTTTTCTTATTTTTGAATTTTTTTTTGTATTTTTCTATGATCCTTATTTTTTCTAAATTTCTTACTTTTTTGGGTTTTCTTTAATTTCCTAATTTTTTTGTGTTTTTTTTTTATTTAGGGCCTAAAGAGAAAAGAAAGAAAAATAATAAAAATAAAGGGACAAAAATTAGGTGTCTACAATATATATAGGTGATACTAAATATAGTATGTGATCTACGTGTCTAAGGCTTTTAATCTTTACTCTATCTACATAAGTTCTATATCATCTCACCATTTGATATGTTTTTCCTATCTTTGACAATATAAAGTTTTGATATCACTTTTATTAAGACCTTATAGAGAGCCTAGTAGAATTGTCCAAAATTTTCATATGGTGTACGTACCTATGATATGAAAACCGCCTTACAAGTTAGAGATTGCAAATCACTAGAGTTTCTAATTTTTAATTTATTAACTCATTGTAAAATATACATAACTATAGATATTCAATATTCCATAATTTCTTAGAATCACAGAGAATCTGTATTCCTTATCAAATGATAAGATCATATAGTAAAGATTAAAAATTTGAACTTAATGAAGTTACAAAGTTTAAGTATAAAATTAATAAATTCAAGTAATATTTCAAACCAGCTATACAATCTATCTTTAAATTCTAACTTTTAAGTATCTCAATGCTTGTACTCATCACTCAGCTCTTAACCTATGCCCAATTACCTATCATCCTATAAAAGAAAACTATTGAGGAATAAGCTACATGAGCTTAGTGTGATATCCCTCATACTATACTGACAAATAAGTTATCAAACAATTAATTAGCAACATATGAATGCATATACATGCAATACACCAAATAATATATGTAATTAACCGATATTGCATACAACATCAGATTTAACACCCTTTGAAGTGAGGGTTGGAGATATGTCGACACTAATCACAATCGGGTTTTAGCATTTAGGTTTTTAATCATAAATTTAAATTTCGTATTTAGCAAAATGCATTTTCATTTCAAAAAAATTCAATAGTATACAAAATCCCATGTCTAGTGGTGAGGTGGCCCCTATAGTCTACACTCACGCTTATAGTGGAGGTCTCTAGACTCAACCTTTAGCCATATGGTAGGCATCTCTAATGCCTAGTAAGCTCGTAAGATAGGATAAGGTTATGTTATATGAGTACACCATACTAAACTCTTTAATTCAATATATAGAAACAAACCCTGCATGGCTTCTCTTTACCCTTACATAAGGTGATGGCCAGAATAAGTAATGCAATGCGTGGTTGATGCATGATCTTTTTAATTTAAGATAAGCCAAATATAGTTAAGTCAAATTATTAGGCGATCAATCAATATCAGCAAATCATTCAAATCATGCAATAGTCAATCTTACATCTAAATCTTTAATTATTATATTTAATAATAGTTTGCCTAATAATAAATCAATATCAGGTACATGCATAACTTGAACCCCCATACATCAAGTTATTAATATTTAATTTAGGTATACTAACTATAAGTATAAAACCAGTATAGAGTTATCAAGAGTACTCACTTGACCAAAGCCGATACAACTCCTAACAATCAATAGGCATCTTGCCTTCCTAATCGATATTTCCTAATGAATAGAAATGAAAGAAACCTAATGAGTATCTAGATGTCGTACTAAACGGGTTAACCAACTCATTATCTATCTTATGATTCCCGTTTCTATTTAGGTTTTAAATTTCCTACAACTTTTTAGGTTTATATAAATCTTTATATTTTCATAGTTAGTTTTTAACAAATTTGCATTACTTTATTCCATGGGTAATAACATATAGTTTATTTAAGATTATATAAGTTTAAATTATCTAGCTATTTATAAGTTTTATATTGGTATTTTGCTATAACATGATTTACTTATAGTATTTGTGTATAGTAGAATAGATATTAGTGTATCGATATATACATACAAGATAAAGTAATAGAGTTAGGTGAAACATTTTGAAATCGCATATTTAGATAACTAAAAACTTTAGTTCAGTCATACTTTAATATCATTCTAACTTTATATTATGTATGTATATAAATTTATATATTCAATTTATTTCTTATAAGTATATAATTTATTATTATTATTATTATTACTACTACTACTACTACTACTATTATTATTAATATTATTATTAAGTGTTATTATCATTACCATTTTATATTCACATATATCATTATGATATAAGAAAACATTTCTTCTTTGAAGTGCTTTGACTTTTAAATATGCATATATATGTTTACTACTTTGATCTTTTGAAGAACATCACGCCTTATAGTTATATTTTATTCATGTTTTAGAATATATATTTATTAGTTTCCTTCTATAGGAAATTATATACGTACAATTATAGGTAATCATGCTTGGATATTTCTTTATTTGGTTGAAACTTTATCCTAATTATTTATTTATAAGATCATATTATATAAATAATGTAATCAATTTAATTATATCCCTCAGTTTTCTTTATATCCTAAATTGCATATAATTTGTTTTTGTTCTCACACCAATATTTATGAACTTTTAGTCAATTTTTATCATTTTCAAACATACGTTCTTGTAGTGGGGTCCATTTTGGATATTAAAACCTACATTTTTTTTAGTTTAGGTTTAAATTGTTATAAAATTAATTATTTTGACCCAAAAAATTTTATTTATTAAATTTGAGGTTTTCTGTATTATTTTATAATTTATTTAATTTCTAAATTTTATACTGTTATAGTATTTTATTTTTAAGTCCAATTTATGTATATTTCATTATTTCTTTATATTTAAGCTTAATTTACCAATTATATTAATTTTTTTATAATCATAATTTTTGCTAATTGATTAATTATCACTATTTTCTAATTATGTTGCAATTTTTGGTTTAGTTAACTATTTTAGGTAAATTGCTGACATGGCATGATTCTATTGGTCCACATACCAATTTATTGATTTTCCTTTATTGTTATATTTGTTAAATTTTATACTATTATTATTTATATTTATATGTTATTATTATTAATTATTTTTACTGTATGTAGGATTTTTCTTAATTTATGGGTTTAAGCCCATTATCCATAATTACATAAATATATATTTTGTTATGTTTCATTAACTAAGTGTAAGATAATAATGTATGTACTTATATACATATGCTTGTGTACATATATGTTTTTAATTATTTTATTATATGATTACCTTTAAATAGAGCTTCTAAGTTTTAAAATTTATAAATCTATATTTTATCCTTAACTCGGATCAATAGGCAAGTGTACTTATCATTTTATAGTACGGATGAGTATATGCTTGTCTCCACTAGGTACAGCTATATACACCAATGCTAATTAATCTTTCAATTATCTAGCAAACTAAAATTATCAACTAATTACTTATTAACACTCTAAATTATTAGCTAAACTATACTAATCCACAAAGTAATGCCACTAACACAATGATTACAAAAACAATTACTAATAGCACACTTAAGAGACAAACTTGCTTTACCACTTAGCATAATATCATCATTAATCTTATCCTATTGATTGTTATCTGTAGGGAATCACTAGAATGTAAGCATTCTTCTCAAAATTACTTACGTCTAATCCTAATTGTGTCTATTAGAATCTCTTCTGAATTAACTACCAAATTGGATCGTATTAATGATATGTAATTTGTCAATTTCCCTAAGAATGCAACAACCTTCCTAATATTATCTCTCTACTGAATTAGATCTATTCAATAGAATTGCCTCTCGATATATTTTATTGAAATTTGACTTAAGTCAACATTATACACTATACCATACTTAGATTAATTAAGTTCAATTCTTTAGAAATAACAAATATCAGGAAACTATTATTCCATGCACTTAATTATACTAAGCAAATGTAGTAAGGCCTAAATTAATAATCACACATGACAAAGAAACAAAATGTATCAACAAAATGCAAGAATAACAAGAAAATTATCATAAGACAAGTTGGAGAATACAACCCTAGTTTGAATTCCATTGTAGAAATCTTTACAACATATGAATGAAGAATTCCCATCATCTCTCTTGAGCGGTTATGGGAAAAGTACAATACAACACTTAGAAACTATATTTAAAATGGAAAATATAATGGGCACAAAGATGAATAAATGGATATGATGTGGTTTTATGATGTGATGTTCTTGATCATGTTGGTTATGATGATCTCTCCTTTCGTTTGAAAATTGCAATCTATTTATATTCTTCTCGTTAAAGGACTCAAAATACACCACTTCAAGATACCCCCTAGTGTTAAGACCTATTCTAAGCATCGGTTCATATGATAAAGTTAAAGAAGAATAGTCATGCCAACTCTTATCACGCCCGTAACTTAGGGAGTAATCTTCTTGTCATAAACATTTTACCTCATCACGCCTATGATTAAAGGTATGATTGTCCTTCTAAGGTGGAGTCATGACCTTGATGAATAGGTAAAAAAATAGCTTTAGCCTTAGTCACTCCCTTGATCATGACCATGATGGAGGGAATGGCGAGTGCTTAGCACTCAAATCTTCTTTTATCACGCTTATGATTACTTCAAATTTCCTTATTCTTGTGTAATTTCATCTCATCTCTACTTTATCTTGAATAAATATCATATGCTTACTCTTGAATCATCTAAAATTTATATATTACACAATTATATACCAAGAATTTGAGAAATAAACACAATTATGGCCAATTTATACCTAAATGTGCCTAAAAAGTATAGAGTGATTTACACTTATCAAACTTCTCCACCCTTAAGCTTTGCTTGTCTTCAAGCAAACACTTAAAAACAATCAATGGAACTTAATGACTTTTCAATTGTGTATTCAATAAAGTATTCACAATAGCTTAATTTTATGCCTACCAATAGCTTACCAATAACCTACTACATTGTGTTCTTAGAACACAATGATCAATATTCTAAGGCTAATCCAAGTAAAACAAACTTCACTTTTACTGTTTAATAATAGCTTCCAAAGGTACTAAGTGAATACAAAGTCAAATAGAACAAAAGAAATCTAGTTATACTTCATCTACTTCCGTAAGTGTATAAAAACCTTTCAATTACTTCTTAAGCACAATAATTTAGAAAAAAAAGTATTTTACATCCACCCTTCTCCTGTATTTCTACTTTTTCTATTGAATCTCTTCAAAGACAACTTAGACATCTTCTTCTATTGAATTTCTACTTCTTTTTTCTTTCTCTTTTGTTTTCTCTTTTTCCTTTTCTTTTTCTTTCTTTTTTTTTTCAGTAGAAGAATAAAGACCAAAGATTAACAGTAGAGTCAAACTTTGCTCTTTTGATGGACCAATGCCTACCCTTACTAACTCAATCCTTATATATTCTTATTGCCAAGTTATAAAGACAAAAATTAGTAGTAGGGTCAAACTTTACTCTTTTAAGGGACCAAAGCCTACCCTTACTAACTTAGTCCTTACACACTTCAATTTAGTTTATTTTCAAGAGATTCTTAAGAAGCACCAATAAGTGAATTATTTTATTTTCCCACTTCATTCAATATTAAATGAGCTCAAAAAATAATTGAAGAGTAAATATACTACTCAATAAGTTTAGAAACACAACAAATTAACTTTGAACTAAAGACTACGATTCGCTTCTAACCTCTAAATTCATTCATTAAATGGTAAGTAACTGTACTTCACTTAGATTTGATCCTACAATTTTGATCATGTACACTAAGTTCAAAAGAAGTGAGTAAGGCACAAAATTAACTAAAAAAAAATAACTATTATTTTGTCAAATCCACAATCTTATTAAGTCAATCTTATTAACTTGAAACAAACAAACTTAAGTAGGGTCTGATAAGCGAGGTTAACCCTTCCTTACACATAGAAAGAGACATTATCCTCTATGTATGAGAAAAGCAAACATAATCAGGCATAAGAAAAGGGAAATTATAAAACAAACAAAAACAATAAGAACATGACCCCCCTATGTGAAGTGCAATCAATGCATTAGGTCTTAAACCATCATACAGTACATCCTTCAAAAACTACGAAAAATGGAACATTAAAAGAGACCTAGCCATTAAGATAAAACAAAAATGAAAACAAAACATAACAAATACATAATATGAGAGTCTTTATTAAAAATAGGAAGGGATGGCTACTCCTATAGCTGTGGCAATATTCTTCAAGAAGTTGAAGAAAACTTGAGCACAAAAATTTAAATCAACTTAAGCACACAAATTTTTTAAATAACAAAATATTAACAAACACAAGCTAGATGTATAGGAATTTTAAATTTCCTAATGATGCCATTCCTTGGCAATCATGCCAAAAACTTGGATCACCTCTAAATAGAGCTTTTGATTTTTAAAATTTATAAACCTATATTCTATCCTTAACTTGGATTAACAGGCAAATATACTTATCGTTTTATAGTATGGATGAGTATAGTGTTATCTCCACTAGGTACAACCACATACACTAGTATTAATTAATCTTTCAATTATTTAGCAAACTAAATTTATCAACTAATTACTTATTAACACTCTAAAATATTGGCTAAACTATACTAATCTAAAAAGTAATGCCATTAACACAATGATTACAAAAACAATTACTAATAGCACACTTAACAGACAAACTTGCTTCACCACTTAGCATAATATCACTATTAATCTTATTCTAATGATTGTTATTTGTAGGGAATCACTAGAATGTAAGCATTCTTCTCAAAATTACTTACGTCTAATCCTAATTGTGTCAATTAGAATCACTTTTGAATTAACAACCAACTTGGATCGTATTGATGATATGTAATTTGTCAATTTCTCTAAGAATGCGGCAACTTTCCTAATAATATCTCTGCTAATAAGAGTAAGATGTTCCAATGAATTAGATCTATTCAATAAAATTGCCTCTTAACATATTCTATTGAAATTTGACTTAAGTTAATGTTCTGCATTGTACGGTACTTAGATTAATTAAGTTTAATTCATCAAGAATAACAAACATCAGGAAATTACTATTCCATGCACTTAATTATACTAAGCGGATGTAGCAAGTCCTAAATTACAACTCACACATGACGAAGAAACAAAATGTATTAATAAAATGTTGAAATAATAAGGAAATTAACATAAGACAAGTAGAAGAATATAACTCCAGTTTAAATTTCATTGTAAAAATCTTTACAACATATGAACGATGAATTCATTTTGTCTCACTCAAGTAATTTTGGGAGAAGTATAATACAACACTTAGAAATTATATTGAAAATGGAAAATACAATAGGTACAAAGATGAATGAATGGATATGATATGGTGTTCTTGATGATGTTGGTTGTGATGATGTCTCCTTTTGTTTGAAAATTGTGATCTTTTTATATTCTTCTCATCAAAGGGCTCTAAATACACCACTTCAAGATACCCCTTGGTGTTAAGACATGTTCCATGCACCGGTTCGTATGATAAAGTTAAAGAAAAACAATCATGTCCACTCCCATTATGCCTATCACTCGAGGAGTTATTTTCTTGTTGTAAACATTCCACCACATCACACCTGTGTTTGAGGGCATGATCGTCTTTCTAAGGTGGAGTCATGGCTGTGATGAACAAGTGGAAAAATAGCTTTAGCCTTGGTCATTGATAACTCTTATTTTAAACATATTTCACATGGTGATTTTATAGTATTTCCGTTACATCTTTGGTTTTCTTTAAAGAAATTGATACTTGATTGAGTCAAAATTTCGATTTCAAGGTTTGAACGTATTCTTGGATTGAAAACGAAGAAAAGGAATCAAGTTTCACTCAATTTGGAGTTCAAATGAATGAGTTATGAAGTTTTGAAATTATACAGTCTGAGACACAGTCGTGTTCCCAGGCTGTGTCCATTCAGGAAAATTTGCTAAGGTTAGAAAGTTACACAACCTGGGGATATGACTGTGTCCTAAGCCGTATCTGGTGACAAAAACGGAAACCTTACAATAAATTATAAAAGGACATACTAGGGTTTCACACATAAGAGTAGACATTCAAAAGAGAAGAGACTTGAAGAGAAGGAGGAGAAAAAGGCGAAAGCAACACCCACTCTAAGATTGAAGAGATTTATCATCAACAAAAAGGGGTTTTTCATGTTTTATTTATTCGTTTTGTTGGAATTCATTTTTAATTTCATTATGTTAGCTTAAGACTCTTGTATTTAGGATTATGGAACCTAGGGTTTCATGTGACTATTAGATAGATTGATAATTTTCAATAAAATCTCTATCTTTTCTTGATTCAATTATGTTATTTAATTGTTAATTGATATTTCTAGAGTATCAATCTATGATATTATGCATGATGATTGAGAAATTATATGTATAAAGAGATCTTGACATAATTGGAGAGAATTACATGTGTACTTAGAGATAAGATACATGTTTCTTTCGGAGAGTTGTTTGTTTGTGTGGGAATTCATTATACATTAATGCAATTTTGAATTATATTACTAAGTGAAAAGATTCCGGTAAATAATTTAGGATTAGGTTTAATATGCTTGAGAAATGTATTAACTTTAATTGTGAATCCCTCCGGTAAAGAATAATAGAAATTGAATTGAATATATTTTAAGCGGTCACATGTTAAACACTAGGGGAAATAATTCCTAAATACGTTATTTGCATTCTTGAAGTCGTTCTTAATTCTATCGCTTTCTAAATTGCTTAATCAAGTCTCATAATTAGGTTAGTTTGTTAATTTTAGCATTTTTAATTAATTCAACTCATCACAATTTTCCAGTTAGATAATAGAGCTAAAGTCAATATTAGTACTCAAAGTCTTTGAGGGATTGACTCGGACTCACATCTGCTATATTAAAACTAATAGGTGCACTTGCCTGATATCAAGTTTTTGGCACCGTTGCCGGGGATTTTCGATATTAAGAACACTAGTTACTTTATTACTTTGACCATTTTTTTTCTCTTTTATTTTCATTATTTATCTTTGTTACCTAGAGCTGCAATTGATTCTTTATTTCTTGCCCTTATAGTGCATGACCCGAAGCAACCTAGAAGATTTAGTAGAACTTGATCCTAAAATTGAGAGAACTGTCCTTCAAAATTTGAGATTGCGACCTAGACAAATTATGGCTACCATAGAAGACGAGTCAATCATTGAGATCAAGGAAGAGGGTGAAGAGTCTAACACTCAATTCATCGATCAAGAAGATCCACCACACATGGCTAACAATGGTAACGAAGCAAATCGGACCATGTCTAACTATTCAAGGCCTACGCTTATTGGAGCTGACTCTAGTATCACAAGGCCAACCGTTGTGGCTAATAACTTCCAAATTGCACCCAACATCATACAAATGGTGCAACAATATGTTCAGTTTGACGGTCTCCAAGATGAAGATCCTAATGCCCACATCTTTAGCTCTCTAAAGATTTGTAATACATTTAAAATCAATGGAGCCACAGATGATGCCATCCGACTGCGGCTATTTCCTTTTTCCTTGAGGGGTAGAGCAAAACAGTGGTTGAACTCTCTACCACGAAATTCAATCACAACTTGGAATGAATTGGTAGAGAAATTTTTAGAGAAGTATTTCCCACCTACTAAGACCGCTAAACTTCGAAACGATATTTCTTTTTTTGACCAATTAGAAGTGGAGACTCTATATGATACTTAGGAGCGATTCAAGGACTTACTTAGGAGGTGCCCACATCATGGCCTCCAACTATGGATGCAGATTCAGACCTTCTATAATGGTCTCAATTTATCTATGAGACGGATGATTGATGCATCCACAGGAGGTACTTGGAACACAAGGACACCTAAGCAAGCACAAAACCTAATTGAAGGAATAACGATGAACAATTATCAGTGGGAAAGCATTGGAGCCAAGCAAAAGGTTATGGGAATTTATGATGTGGACTTAACCACTACTCTGGCAGCCAAGGTAAACCTATTGAATAAGAAGATTGATGCACTCTCTGTTAGCCCTCAACAAGTACAACCGGATGTAAGTGACTTTGGCATACAGGGTTATGGAGCATAAGAACAACTAAAATAGGTAGATTATCTAAGAAATCTACCCATGTAACAAAATAACCCTTATAGCAACACTTATAATCTCGGATGGAGGAATCACCCCAATTTCTCATGGGGAAATCAAAACCAAGGCCAGCAAAAGACCAACTTTGGCCCACCTGGATTTCAAAGACCATTCCCACCTCCTCTTCCTCAAGAAAAGAAGTCCAGTGTGAAAGAACTTCTCACAAAATATATTCAAGGCAATGAGGCTCGCTTATCCAACATTGAATCATCGTTGAGGAATCAAGAGGCGTCCAATCGCAACCTTGAGAACCAAATTGGTCAACTTGCGAAGCTAATCTCTAAAAGACCACAGAGAACTCTCCCAGGGAATACCAAGGTTAATCCCAAGGAACATGTTAATGCTGTGACCTTGAGAAGTGGTAGAAAACTGCAAGTGGAGAAGAAGGATGGTGGGGAAGCAGTTGAGAAAGAAGTGGAAGTCAACCATAAGGAAGATGCAAAGCCACTAAAATCAAAAGAAAGTATGGAACCATCGAAAGTAAAGGAGTATAAGCCTCCCATCTCTTACCCGCAGCGCCTTAAGCAAAGTTACACTGATTAGAATAAGGAATTTGGTAAATTGCTTGATATTTTCAAACAATTACACATTAACTTACCTCTTGTTGATGTCATCTTATAGATGCCAAAATATGTGAAATTTCTAAAGGATCTTCTATTAAATAAGAGGAAGTTGGAGGAGCTTACAACTCTCATATTGAACGAGGAATGCTCGACACTTCTCCAGAAAAAGCTGCCATAAAAATTAAACGATCCAAGGAGTTTCACTATTCCTTGTATGCTTGGCAATTTGTTAGTAGATAATGCTTTGGCAGACTTAGGCGCCAGTATAAATTTGATGCTGTATAAATTGTTCAAAAAGCTAGGGTTAGGAGAACCTAAACTAATGCGCATGAGTCTTTAATTAGTTGATAGATTTATCACATACCATAAAGGCATCATAGAGGATGTTTTAGTGCAAGTAGACAAATTCATCTTTCCCATGGATTTTGTTATACTTGATATAGATGAAGATATTAAGGTGCCAATCATTTTAGGTCGACCCTTCCTAGCCACTACTAGGGCTGTTTTTTATGTTAGTGAGCATAAGTTGATATTACGGGTTGGAGATGATGAAATAGTTTTTAAAACTTCAGAGGCAACGAACAAATTTCTTGACCCAGAGGACATATGTCACAATGTTAATGCCACTAATATCATTATATCTACATGTGTGCAGGAAACGCTTGCTAAGGATTCCTTAAGCTATTGCTTGCAAAAGGGAGATGAAAATTTAGTGACCAACCCCAATTATGCAGAAATGGTAGCTCAAATAGAAGTTCATGAATTTATTGTGGACAAGAAGGGGGTTGATTAACTCCATAAGTCAAAGGATCCTAGGTTAAGATCCTTCAAAGAAAAGTCACCAATTTTGGAACCAAAACTATCAAGAAATCATTTGGAACATGTCTATGTGGTGAAAAGTTCAAAACTTCCAATGACAACCGCATTTAAGCTAAAAGCGGACAAAATGAAGAAGTTTAGGCTACATGAATTTGATAAGTGGCATGATAAGGAGAGAAACTATGGAAGTTATGCACCAATGAAATGGAATTGGCAAGGTTGATGGCCTAAGGGTAAATATATGCTTGTATGAAGAGTTCGAAAGCGAGATACAGAAGGAGTCTTATCTCCACCTGGATGAAGAATCATGAATGAGAAGACGTATCCCGTCAAGCTATTGACGTTAACTATAACGCTTCTTGGGAGGCAACCCATGTCTAACTTTGCTCACACTTTAGTTCTTTTAGTTTATTCCATTTTATTTTTTCTTTGATCTAGTTTTGCTTTGCTTCTTTTATTTGTTTCAATTTTAGTTACAGGCTTTTCTTTTTAGTTTCAGTTTTTCTTCTCTTTAGTTTTCTTTATCTTATTTTTCTAATTTAAGTACTTTTATTTCTTTAAGTTTCCTTTATTTTTAAATTAAATTCATGAATTTAGGCTAACAAAAAAAAAAAAAAAAAAACAGAATAGAAAGTTACACGGGCATGGGATACGACCGTTTCTAAGCCCATGTCCATCCAGGCCCCTTCAATGACCTATCGGAACAGAAAGTTACATGGGCATTGGACACGGTCGTGTCCCAGTCCGTGTGAGCCTAGCCTTATGCAACATACACAGAAAGTTACACGGGCATAGGACACGGTTGTGTCCCAGCCCATATGCGCCCAATATTAACGCGCGAACACAGAGAGTTACATGGGCGTGGGATACAGTCGTGTCCCAGCTCGTGTCTGCCCAGCCTACACATGATTAAGTACACGCACTGCACAATATTTTCAAAACACACACACACCTTCTCAAACACTTACAAACATCTACACAAATTCATTTCACATTTCATCTTCTCTCCATCTTCTCCTCACGGTCTCAATCTAGGTAGTCAATGGCAAATCATGAAAAGTAGATCATTTGAAGAAGGTCCAAATTTGTTACATCATCTTCTACTCATGAGGGCACTATTGTTGAGCTACTGGCTACCCTTTCTCCACTAGAGTATCTTATGCTTCAAGGTAGGGACGTATTAGTTTCTTTGTCAATACATGTATTTCCTTTTTCCCTATGATGTTTTTTTATTGTTTCATATCTTGCTGTTGTGCTTTCTTAGTCGTACATTGGAGACAATGTACATTATTAAGTGTGGGGAAGGGATATATATGAATTTGTTACTGTTTAGGAGACCAATTATTCACATTTAACCCAATTAATTTTTAAGTTAACTTGCAATAAGTAATTAACAAGTGTTGGGCTAAATCAAATGTATCATCTTGATTATTATTGATCTTATTATACTTTACTAAAATTGATTAGTTAAATTTGTGGAGAGCAAAGTTACGAGTTATTTAGCTTATGATTCTAAGACTTGAGATTGGAGCAACATTGCTAGTTGAGAGTTAGTCATGGTTATTTTTAAATTTACTTTTATGTATACCTTTCTCTTAGAAATTATTAGAGCCCTATAATTTTTAGCAAACAAACAAATAAAATTCTTCTTTTGAGAAACCCTTGAAAAATCACAATGATTGGAGGTCAAAAGTAATAACAAGTGTATGAATAGCAAAAATTGGTAAGGATTCGTCTTGGTCCGTTAGAAGAGTGAGATTGAGTCCCAATGCCAATATTAATGAAAAAATTGGTATGGATTAGCCTTAGTCCGTCAGAAGAGCAAGGTTCTTTCTCGCCATCAATATAAGGAATAAGTTGGTATGAATCGGTCTTGGTCTGTTAGAAGAGCGAGATTCTTTCCCTCTACCAACACAATTGTGCTTAAATAAAGTAAATTTAAAAGACCTCCCAACAAAAGCATGAACTAGGGGGATGATCAGAGGATGAGTAGATGTAAAATGTGTTTATTTTAAATTATGGCGCTTGGTGAGATTGAAGAGAGAATTGTATACACTTTAGTCAAATGGACAAAATTTTTATGACTCTTTCCTAGTTGGCGAGATGTTAAACCCAATTTCTAGTTTAAGAATCCTTGGTTAAATGACTCGGGTAAACTTCGACTTTCATAAATTAACTAGTGAACTCTAGTATTAAGTATTGTTGGAGCATTCGAATATGGTCAGGTGAAATTATGACATTGTTAAGGGTGAAATTGATTGACTTTATTATTGCAAGTTAGTTGAGAATGATTTTCTTACTTTTCTACAGGTCAAGTGTATTCATTCATCAGTTTCCTAAATAGTGATAAAATTTGTTTAGCGTTTCTTGTCCCGAAAGTTTTGTTTTGATTTATTTGCTTAAGAATAAGCAAATGCTCAGGTGTGAGGAAGTTTGATAACTCTTATTTTAAACATATTTCACATGGTGATTTTATAGTATTTCTATTACATCTTTGGTTTTCTTTAAAGAAATTGATACTTGATTGAGTAAAATTTCGATTTCAAGGTTTGAACGTATTCTTGGATTGAAAATGAAGAAAAGGAATCAAGTTTCACTCAATTTGGAGTTCAAATGAATGAGTTATGAAGTTTTGAAGTTACACAGTCTGAGACACAGTCGTGTCCCCAGGTTGTGTCCATTCAGGAAAATTTGCCAAGGTTAGAAAGTTATACAACCTGGGGACATGACTGTGTCCTAAGCCGTATCTGGTGACAAAAACGGAAACCTTACAATAAATTATAAAAGGACATACTAGGGTTTCACACATAAGAGTGGACATTCAAAAGAGAAGAGACTTGAAGAGAAGGAGGAGAAAAAAGCGAAAGCAACACCCACTCCAAGATTGAAAAGATTTATCATCAACAAAAAGGGGTTTTTCATGTTTTATTTATTCGTTTTGTTGGAATTCATTTTTAATTTCATTATGTTAGCTTAAGACTCTTGTATTTAGGATTATGGAACCTAAGGTTTCATGTGACTATCAGATAGATTGATAATTTTCAATAAAATCTCTATCTTTTCTTGATTCAATTATGTTATTTAATTGTTAATTGATATTTCTAGAGTATCAATGATTGATATTTCTAGAGTATCAATCTATGATATTATGCATGATAATGATGATTGAGAAATTATATGTATAAAGAGATCTTGATATAATTGGAGAGAATTACATGTGTACTTAGAGATAAGATACATGTTTCTTTCGGAAAGTTGTTTGTTTGTATGGGAATTCATTATACATTAATGCAATTATGAATTATATTATTAAGTGAAGAGATTCCGGTAAATAATTTAGGATTAGGGTTAATATGCTTGAGAAAGGTATTAACTTTAATTGTGAATCCCTCCGGTAAAGAATAATAGAAATTGAATTGAATATATTTTAAACGGTCACATGTTAAACACTAAAGGAAATAATTCTTAAATACGTTATTTGCATTCTTGAAGTCGTTTTTAATTCTATCGCTTTCTAAATTGCTTAATCAAGTCTCATAATTAGGTTAGTTTGTTAATTTTAGCATTTTTAATTAATTCAACTCATCACAATTTTCCGATTAGATAATAGAGCTAAGGTTAATATTAGTATTCGAAGTCCTTAAGGGATCGACTCGGACTCACATATGCTATATTAAAACTGATAGGTACACTTGCCTGATATCAGTCACTCCCTTAATTACGGCCGTAATGGACAAAGTGATGGGGGATTAGCACTCAAATCTTCTTTTATCACACCCGTGATTCCTCTAATTTCCTTATTCTTTTGTAATTTTATCTTCTCTTCACTTTGTCTTGAGTAAATATCATATGCTTACTCTTGAATCATTTGAAATTGATATATTACACAATTATGTATGAAGAACTTGAGAAATAACACAATTGTGGTCAATTTATACTTAAATGTGCCTAAAATGTGTAGAGTGATTTACGCTTATTAAACTTCTCTATACTTAAGATTTGCTTGTCCTCAAGCAAATACTTAAAAACAATCAATGAAACTTAACAACTTTTCAATTGTGTATTCAACAAAGTATTCAAAGTGGAATAATTTTATGCCTACTAATAACCTACCACATTGTGTTCTTATAATACATTGATCAATATTCTAAGACTAATCCAAGTAAAACAAACCTCACTCTTCCTATTTAATGATAGCTTCCAAAGATACCAAGTGAACGCAAAGTCAAATAGAAAAAAGGAAATCTGGTTATACTTCATCTACTTTTGTAAGTGTCTAAAAACCTTTCAATTACATCTTAAGCACAATAATCTAGAAAAAAAGTATTTTGTATTCATACTTCTCCTGCATTTGGACTTCTTCTATTAAATCTCTTTAAAGAAAACTTATGCATCTTCTTCTATTGAATTTCTACTTCTTTTTCTCTTTCTTTTTTTTTTTCTTTTCTTTTTCTTTCTTTTTTTATTTCTTTTTCAATACAAGAATGAAGACCAAAGATTAGCAGCGGAGTAAGACTTCGCTTTTCTAAGGGATCAAAGCTTGCCTTTACTAACTAGGTTATAAGGATAAACATTAGCAACGGAGTCAGGCTTCGCTTTCTGATGGACCAAAGCCCGCCCTTATTAACTCAATCCTTATATATTCTTATTGCAAAGTTATAAAGACAAAAAATAGCAGCGGGGTCAAACTTTGCTTTAGTAAGAGACCAAAACCCACTCTTACTAACTTAATCCTTATACACGACAATTTACTTTATTTTGAAGAGATTCTAAAGAAGCACCAACGAGTGAATTATTTCATTTGCCCTCTTCATTCAAGGTTAAATGAGCTTTAAAAGTAATTGAAGAGTAAATTTACCACTTAGTAAGTTTAGAAACATAACCAATTAACTTTGAACTAAAGACTACGATTCACTTCTAACCTCTAAATCCATTCATTAAATAGTAAGTATATGTGCTTCACTTAGATTTGATCCTATAATTTTGATTATGTACACTAAGTTCACAAGAAGTGAGTAAGGCACAAAATTAACTCACAAAATTGATTGCTATTTTGCCAAATCCACAATCTCATTAAGTCAATCTTATTAACTTGAAACAAACAAACTTAAGTAGGGTATGATAAGCGAGGTTAACCCTTCCTTACACATAGAGAGAGACATTATCCTCTATGTCTGAGAAAAGCAAACACAAACAGGCATAAGAAAAGGGAAATTGCAAAATAAACTAAAAAAATAAGAACAGGGCTCCTTTTGTGAAGTTCGATCAATGCATTGGGTCTCAAACTATCATACAGTACATCCTTCAAACACTACAAAAAATGGAACAACAAAAGGGATCTTGCCATTAAGACAAAACGAAAACAAAACATAACAAACACATGATATGAGTGTCTTCATTAAAAATACAATATTGAGGTTAAGTTCTCAAATAATTAGTAAGTCTTGAAATGAAAACAAATAGAATAAAATAAAAGAAAGAAAACAAGTCAATCATTATCGGCACCAGTCTCCTCATCTGAGTCGTCATTGTCCTCTTTAGATGACCCTTCTTCATTCTCTTTCCCAGCCCTTCATCCTATTGCTTCTTGTTGGGCTCCTTAGGTCTCCTTCGAATCTTCACTTTCTTCTTCTTCAAGCCCATCCTCCTCATCACCAAAGTTTTCTTCTTCTATCTTACCACCTTTTGCTTGTTGGGTAGCACTTGCTAGTAGGGCAACTAAAGGTTGATAGAGATCCATAGTCTTTTGAGTTGGAGGGTAAGAAAAACAGGAAGGGATGGCTGCTCTTACAGTTGTGGCAACTCGAGCACAAAAATTTAAATCAACTCAAGTAGAAAAATTTTTAAAATAACAAAACATTAACAAATACAAGCTAGATGCATAAGAATTTTAAATTTCCTAATGATGCTATTCCTTGGCAACGCTGCCAAAAAACTGGATCACCTCTAAATAGATTTTTTGATTTTTTAAATTTATAAACCTATATTTTATCCTTGACCTAGATCAATAGGCAAGTATACTTACCATTTTATAGTACGGATAAGTATAAGGTTGTCTCTATTGGGAATGGCTATAAATACTAGTACTAATTAATCTTCCGATTAATTAGGAAACTAAATTTATCATGTGATTACTTATTAACACTCTAAATTACTGACTAAACTATATTAGTCTACAAACTAATGCCACTTACATAATGATTACAAAAACAATTACTAATAACACACTTAACAGATAGACTTGCTTCACCACTTAACATAATATCACCATTAATCTTATCTTAATGATTGTTATATGTAAGGAATCATTAGAATGTAAGCATTCTTCTCAAAATTACTTATGTCTAATCCTAATTGTATTTATTATAATCTCTTTTGAATTAATAATCAACTTAGATCGTATTAATGATATGTAATTTGTCAATTTCTCTAAGAATACGATAACTTTCCTAATAATATCTCTACTATTAGGAGTAAGGTATTCCAATGAATTAGATCTATTTAATAGAATTGTCTTTCAACATATTTTATTGAAATTTGACCTAAGTCAATGTTGTACACTACATCGTACTTAGATTAATTAAGTTTAATTCATTAGGAATAACAAACATCAAGAAACTATTATTCCATGCACTTAATTATACTAAGTAAATGTGATAAGTCCTAAATTACTATTCATACATGCGAAGAAACAAAACGTATCAACAAAATGTAGAAATAACAAGGAAATTAACATAAGACAAATAGAAGAATATAATCCCAGTTTGAATTTCACTATAGAAATCTTTACTATATACAAACGATGAATTCCTATTTTCTCTCTAGAATAATTTCGAGAAAAGTACAATACAACACTTAGAAACTATATTGAAAATAGAAAATACAATGGGTACAAAGATGCATGAATGAATATAATGTGGTGTTCTTGATGATCTCTTCTTTCGTCTAAAAATTGTGATCTTTTTATATTTTTCTCATCAAAGGGTTCGAAATATACCACTTTAAGATATACCCCTAGTGTTAAGACTTATTCCATGCATCGGTTCGTATGATAAAGTTAAAAAAGAATAGTCATGTCTATTGATAGCCATTTTTGGATAATTATTATGTGGGCTTATATTAGTTGGCCCAATATCTAAGCCTAATCCAACGATCCAGTCTAAGGACAATCTCCATTGACTCATTATAAATACTAGACAAGACCCCAAGTATGGAGGCCCTCTTCCACTCTTTCATTTTTTCCTAACTACTTGAAATTTCTGTTCATATAACAAGAAGGCTAACTTAAGCATTAAAGTACCCTCCAACACCCTTTGAAGTCGTTTTCATGTTTTGTAGGCATTCGCGCACTAGGACGAAAATCAACCATTAACAATTTAGGATGAAAATCAACTATCAACAATTGGTGCCATTTGTAGGAACAAAATTCTATTGTAACTTTCGATGATTTCCTTAAGTAATGCAATAAGATTTTCTTCTTTTGAAGGATGCTTAAAAACCTAGTACATGGTTCTTGGCCTAGACTTTTCCTATGAATATGGACAAATCCATAGGTAAAATTTTTCCTTTAGCATTCTTCTTTTATGTATCTTTTTGGCCATCGATTTCCCAACTTTAATGGATGGCATTTCTAATGAAGTGAATATTTCATTTCCCGATACCTGTTCTCATATTTCGAAAATTGGAAACCACCATGTTGCACTCATCTTTAGAAAATACAGGAGACTAAAAATGAAAGAAAGATACAATAGTTTTTTCCTTGTAGAAGCACAGCCACCACAATTTCATCTTTTCTTGGTTGGTAACTGTTTTCCTCTTGTGAGTTGATATGTTCTGATGTCTGCAATTTCGTTTTTTATGGTTTGTAACCATTACTCCTTGGTTGGTAAATGTAACTTTATGCACCACAAGGCATTGAGCAACTTTAATATAAGTTAATAGAATCTGGCCACGGAAGTCATACTAAACTAGGCAATGTTTCTGCCATGCTTATAGTCGAGCTAATTGACAAGTTTTGTCTAACACCAAATTTCTTATATGTATTAAACTTATATTTGGCCTGTGGAACTTATATTTTGCTTAAGTGTCCAGCTAAAATATGCCTAAACATGTCTAAAGATCAGGTAAGTGTGACTGACACATTGAGCTATTATGTGGTCAGAGCGTGCCGCACTGCCCATCTCTATTTTTCCCGAGTAGCTGTGAATACTTACCGAGTATTGAATAAAAAATAAACTAAGCAGTGTATTCAGGTAAGGCCGAGTTCTAGATATTTGAATCCACGCCGAGTTTTTGGTATAATGTTGGCTCATGCTCCCACACGGTGAATGTCGAACCATAATCTCGGCTAAGCGAAGGCCGAGAGGCCAAAAATGTCCAGTAACGGCATAGATATGAAATTTGCCAAGCTAGTTTCTGAGCTATAAGTGAGTTCATGCCGAGTTTCTTACTGAGCCAAATATTGATAACATGACAGTCCATGGTTATGAAATTCTATTGAATAGTTTGTACCGAACAATTTCAATCGGTGAAAATGACAATTTATCCCAAGTAGATAATTTCCACTACGTATTGCCGAGTTGCCGAGATACTGCATGCTAAACACTCCTAGGTCGACCGTGAGAAAAGAATCGAGCAACTAACTCAAAATGTCGAGCACTACTGGCCGAGCACCATAGTGTGCCGACCAAACCCAAGTATGCCGAATTACTCCAAGTGAGCTGAAAAACAAGGATGCCGAGTCACTCCAAGTGTGCCGAGAAGTTCCAATGATGCTGAGCTCAACATCACGCAATGACTTATGCCGAGTGTTCGAGTTTGCTGGGTTTAAACTCGCTCCTAAGCTCTTAAACCATACTCCATCTTCGCAAGAATTTTGAGTTTTTGACAAAAATCAACTAGTGAACCAAACACTTTCATTCAAGTACCAGTTTAAACTTTGGGAATGTCAGAATCAAGCTCCATGACAACTGCATACCGAACTAAAATTCGAAGCGAACTACTTGTAGTAGCTATACACCACTTGCCAACCTGTGTTTCACGTATCAGCAAGCTATACGTGGCCGAGCTTTAGTTACCTTTGTCACAAGCCGAGTTCTTCATGGCATAATGGCAGTTGGAGCTCCCAGTCAACAAATATTCTTACACTGATGTTTGCCAAACTTTTTACACGAACAATTGCTGCCGTTCTCATTAGAAATTGCACTGCTAAGTCGAAGAGCTTCTAGTTAATTGAGTCTGCTAATGTGTTTGCCATATCGAGTGGTATATGATGAGCTACTTGTGGCAGGACGAGGGATCCAAGTAACATGTAGGAGCCACCAATTAATTGAAACCAACTACATTTGGCTACGGTGCAAAGAAATAAGTTAAACAAAGGCCGAGCTATTGACTTGTTTTCGTGGATTAATGACCTAAGCACAAACGAGTTATAGGCGAACTCAATAGCTGAGCAACCACACGGCATTACAACTCGCTAAGATCTAAGCTAACTCTGACTCGAGTGAATCAAGAGCGGCCATAATAAGTCACAATAGAGTTTCCTTATGTGTTCTACTATCGAGCTTAACAAAAGCTAAGCTGAGTTTATTCCATTGAGGGTGACTCGATCTCTATGTTTCAAGTTTTTGTCCATTCCAAGTTATAATGTTGAGCTATAGTTTGAAAACCGAGCAATAATATGTCGACAAGCTCCATGCCGAGAAACAACCATCTCGATGTTGAGCCGTATATACGAGCTCGAATCCATAATTATTTTAGTAGTTTTTCTTCCAACCGAGCTGCAACTTCACTTGTTGAGTTGTCTAGCACACTTCTCAAGCAGCTCATGATAGTGCCGAGAAGCTCTTGCCGAGCTGTTGAGACCACCAAATGGAAAACTTGAAGCCTAGGGCTGAATTGATGAGAGTTGCCGAGTTGAACACCTTATTGGCTCTGATTGTCCAGCCATATTAACCACAATCTACCAAACAGCAGTGACTGTCGACTTAAATGTCGAATGGCAATAAATGCCAAGCCAATTGCTAAGTATGTAAGCAAGTGTCGAGCTTATGTGAGCGATGGTGGAAAATTATTTGAACTAAGAGTAGGCGATAAGCCAAGATGTTGGACTTTCGAGGTCGTGTTTTATCTATCGGCCCGTAAGTTGCCCAGAAGCCGAGTTGTTTTCCAAACTCCGAGTCGAGTAGCTGAGAAGCCGAGTAGGAGACTATTTGAATTGCTGTGCTTCTCATTGCGAGCTATTCATTCAAGTTCACTATTGTGCTATAATATTGGCAAAGTGACACTCAACCGACCAAATTCTTAATGCAATGCCAAGCTCATACTAGAAATGCTCTAATACAATCTATCCTTTAAATCGAGCCGCACTTTCTGAACGTAAAGCTCTTCATAGCCGAGTTTGCTAGAGTCATGACAAGTTACCATGCTCTATGCTGAGTGGCCGAGAAGCTGCTGTACATACATAATATCAAGCTATTCCTTAAATGATCGAGCTCATATCAACTCAATTTCTGAGGAAGCAAGGAGTGCAAGTGAGCTGTCCCCTTCATAGAGTGCAATCTACTGTGATAGTAGAATGACGCTTTTTTTATAAATGCCGAGTCAGAGGTCAGATCCAGGCTTTGCTTAGGCAACACATCCTCGAATGGATCTCCTCTTCACTCCATCGTTGTTGAGTTTCTACCATGTTGCATTACCACAAGTTGGCAGCTAAGTTTCCATAAAATTTCTAAGTGCGACTTGAATTTTTGAGAATTTTCTCAATACATCAAGCTCCACAAAAGCCGACCCAAGCCCCACAGTCATCTGCGCTATCGCTGGTTAAGGAAATTTCCGAGCTACACTTCAACAAGAATAGATGAGCATGATTACTCGGCAAGCAGTCCAACGCAATAAAACAATCTGAGTTCATTGCCAAGCTATAGCAACGGAGTGATGGATCCTTGTCCAAATTGTCCAAGCTCTTTTTTGGCCAAACTCTTGCGAGTAATGGAATAGGGAGAATATCTTCTTACTTTAACCGAGAAAGGACAGGCAAAGCTACCTGATGACTAGTAACACAACTGGAAAGAATTGCCAAGCCACATAACTGAAGTTTGAGCCTCTTTGTATCTTGCTGCTGTCGAACGGATTTGCCTATGTTAAAGGTTATGGGGGTATTGAGATTGCAGTTGAGCAACTCAATGCTTAGGCCGATGACCAGCTATGCTGTGATGATAATGCCGAGTTGGATCCTTTTCCAGCTTGAGTCAAATGCTTCGCTAACATTGGTGGTGACTCCGAAAATTGGACTCCAGTAGCTGAGTTCTATCTTTTACCAAGTTTTAAAAGCTCAAAATGCCACTCTCCTTAAAACTAAAGTCGAATAGCTATCTCAAGCTTGGAGTGTTTTCCTAAATTACTAAAATGTCAGCAACATCTCAAGCTACATAAAGTCATGTTTGAACTATATGTATCGACCCCATTGTTAAAAGCTCCAAGTCCTAAAACTAATATGGACAATGAGAAAGCAAGCCAAGGTCCTATAAATTAATGGAGTAGAGGTCAACTAGCCAATTTTACAGCTCTACATAGCATAGGTCGCCCCCCAGCTTAGATGATCTACATGCTTCCCCGACTTCTTTAGGCCCTTGCCTCTTCAGGTGCTCCGGCCTTTTCAAGTGCTTTGGCCTCTTTCGATCTTTGCCTCTTTAAGCGCTTTCGTCTCTTTAGACACTTCGGCCACTTTGGGCTTTTGCCTTCTTAGGCATACCAATATTTATAAGTGAGCTAGTCACTCTTACTTTTTGCCTTTTAAAGCCTTTGCTTCTTCAAGTGCTCTAGCCTCTTCAAGTTGGGATTATAAACCTTTCTAGAAATCTCATAAAATCTACCTCTCTAAATACTCTCTTTTTTGACTTTGTTACCAAAGAGAGTGGAGGGCAAGTGTTGATAGGCATTTATGGACAATTACTATATGAGCTTATATTAGTTAACCTAATCAATTTCTATTGACTCACTGTAAATACTAGATAATACCCCTAGGTAAGGGGACCCTCTTTTACTATCTCATTTTTTTTTTAACTACTTGATATTTCTCTCTACATGACAATAGGGTTGAGTTAAGCATCAGAATGGTTATGCTAGAGCACCCTCCAGTGCCCCTTGAAGTCGTTTTCATGTTTTGTAGGCATTCGTGTATCGGGATAAAAATCAACCATCAACAATGTCTACTTTCATCATGCCCGTGAAGCAAGGAGTGATTGTCCTTCTAAGTTGGAGTTATGGTCATGATGAACAAGTGGAAAAATAGCTTCATCCTTGGTCACTCCTTTGATCTTGGTTGTGATGGAGGGAGTGATGAGCACTGGATACTCAAAACTTCTTTTATTATGCTCATGATTGCTCCAAATTTCCTTATTTTTATGTAATTTTATCTCCTCTTCAATTTTTCTTGAATAAATATCATCTCTTTACTTTTGAATAATCTGAAATTGATATTTCACGCAATTATGTACCTAGAACTTAAGAAATAAACACAATTATAGTCGATTTCTACCTAAATGTGCCTAAAAAGTATAACATGATTTATACTTATCATTATATCTAATAATTTATTGTATGTACTTATATTTAGTAAGTTATTACATGTACCCATACACATACATATGTATATATAGGTTTTTACTTATATTATCAGATGTACTTATACTTAATGTAGTAGTATATATACTTATATATATATATACACATATATGGGTATATTTATACTATACCAATATAATATGTATAGCTATACATTTGTACATACGTATATACTTGTATTTATACTTCTAGTATAATATTAGTATATGTATTTATATACATGTACATTTGCATATATACATATTTATACATGTATATATAGACGCATGGTTATATTCTCCTAGTATAATTTTAAGAGAATTCTAATATATTACATGTATATATATACATGATTATTTTCGGTTTTGCTTGTATATGTATAAATACTTATTATTTCATGTATGTTTATGTACAAACTACGATATATGTATATATATAAGACATATATGTATGTATTTGTATATATATCGTATATATGTGTTTGTATATATATATATATACACACACATATAACCATCTAAACATATAACACGTATTTTCATATATTTATATGTATACTTTAGTATATTTACATATAAACATAATTTCCAAAGAACTAAGATTATAGGCATGAAAAACTAATACATATACCTAAAACTCCCAATATAATATACTAAAATACATACTAATACATGTTCAAACATCAAGCGTAAAATTATACAAAAATATTCAATGAAATTACATAATGTATACTTTACATAAAAGAATTAATATTGATACTTACTTGTCTTGAATGTTTTTAAAGAAAACCTTCTTTTTTCTTCTTCTTTTAGGTTAATAATATATGGAATGGTAGTTTAAATTTGAGAGGAGAATGGTAGGTAAAAGAATGTGAAGAAAGTGAGAGAAAAGAAATGAAAAAAATGAGGAAATGGAAGGGAAAGTTGTCATCACACACTAGAAAATATAAGGCTTCAATTTAGGGTTAATAAATGATAGAAGTTAGAAGAAGAATGTAGAGTAATTTAGGGGACACATAGGCTTGCGGCATGGAAGGAAGAAGGGAGGAAAAAGACAAAGAAAAAGAAAGAAAAGGGAAAATAAAAAGAAATTAAATACATTGAAAGTGACATTTTCACTTTTGGTCAAAATCAATACAATAATATATTAGTAATATTATGTACACGTAACCATTATAATTTAGAAGGATAAAAGAAAATAAAAAGGATAAATAAGGAAGACAAGAAAAATTAAGGGAATTATGGAAATAAACAAAAAAAAATAAAATATTGAATGTTATTTAAATAATAATAATAATTTTTTTTCTAAAATAATATTAATGATAACATATATCATGATTATAAAGGAAATTATTAGATGTAAGATTTATATTAACAATATGACACATAAACAACAAAAAGATAATAATAATACTAGATTCAAATAATTAAATTCATAAGGGTTTTATCACCATTAAGGTAAATTTACATGTTTGATAGGTTTAACGTTTTAGTTTTAGGGTTTTGATTAGGTTTGAGTTCGATCTCTCGTATGTACATACGTATAGAATTTAGGATTTTCATACACGATTAAGGTTTTTATTAGGTTTGAGATCAATCTCTTATAGTTTTAAAGTTTCGGTTAGAGTTTTATCACCATTAAGATTTATACGCGATTAGAGTTTTGATTAATAAGCTAACTATTTTCATTCTTGTTCTATGTTTCAAATTTAAAATTTTAATTGGTTTTAAAATTATTGGCTTAGTTAACTTAGAGAAATCATCTATAGTATGCGAGTTTGGTTCTATACTTAAAAGGTTAATTTTATGAGGTTTACACCTCGAATGGATCATTAGCTCGACCGGGGTAAATCCATACTAAGTCTCTTGATCTAATAAAAATAGCTCGACGGTGGATACCAATCTCTTGTTATCTCTAATTAAACTTAGTGATCTTCCTTGTAACAGACTGATGTATCTCTTACCATTCTTAGGCTAGGTTGACTCTAGTTAACTCTCTTTAGTAGTTGTAAGGGTACTAATTAGATCTAGGAAGATAGTGGGATTAAGGCCATAGATGACCTCGAATGGTAACTTCCTAGTTTTGTTATAGACAGTTTAATTGTATGTGAACTCCATGACTGGTAGACACAGGTCCCAATCTTTTAAGTTCTTTCCCATGATAGCTCTAAGTAAGTTGCCTAGTGTCCTATTCACCACTTAGTCTAACCATCAGTCTAAGGGTGGCTACTGGAGCTAAATACAAGTTTGGTCTTGAGTCTTCTCTAAAGAGTCTTTAAAAAATAGCTTAAGAATTTGGTATCACAATTTGTAACAATTGTTTTGGTATTCCATGTAATCGAACAACTTCTTATAAAAATAAATTAGCAACATATAATGCATCGTAGTTAGATGGTATAGGATGAAGTGTGCCATTTCATTGAAGCAATCTACTATAACAAAGATTGAATCCTTTGCCCTAAATGTTTAAAGCAACCCTAGAACAAAGTCTATGTTAAGGTCGGCCTAGGGTAAGGTTAGTGTTAGCAAGGGCATATATGTTCCATGGGGTTCTCTTTTCCCCTTATCAACCACCTTATAAACATCCTTGGCTAAACCAGACCAATAAAAATTTTCTTTTAGTAGATTGGCTATTTTGATCTCTCCAAAATGACTAGATAATCTACTATTATGTGCTTCCCTAACCAAGAGCTCATGTATAGACATGGTATACACAACCTTCAATCCTTGAACAAATAACCATCTCAAACATAATAACCTCCTATAGCAACTCTGTCTCTACAATGCTCTACAATAGGATCAAAATGGGGGTCACAAGCATACTGCTAAGTGATAAGTGAAAATCTTAGTAATTTTATCTGTAAGGTAGTTAACAAGATTTGTTGATGTGACAAAGCATTGGCAACTACGTTGGCACTTCCTTTCTTGCGTCGAATCAAATAGGAAAAGCCTTCCATAAATTCTAGCCACTTGACTTGCCTCTTCGAGAGTTTGTTCTGACTTTCAAGATATTTCAATGACTCATGGTTAATGTAAATCATAAACTCTCAAGGTAATAAATAGCATTGCTAAACAATAAGAGCTCTAAAAAGAGAATATAACTCTTTCTCATACATAGAATAAGTCAATGTGGTGCCATTGAGCTTCTCACTATGGTAACAACTGGTTATCTTTCTTGCATTGAGACAGTGCCAACTCCAATTTAAATAGCTTGCCAAAATCTAGTAATGACAAGATAGGGCTAAAGGTAAGCTTCTCCTTAATCTCTTTAAAGCTCTATTCAGCTCGGTCATTCCATCAAAACACATTAATCTCTTTCATTAGCTTGATCAAGGGGACTACAAGTTTTTAATGAATTTCCTATGAAAAGAAGTAAGGCCATGAAAACTTTGAACTTTAGTGACATTCTTTGGTGTTAGCAACTCCTAGACAACTTAGAACTTTTCCTCATTAACTCAGATTCCTTCTCCTAATACCATATTCCTAAGAAAATTTACTTCACCTTGATAGAATGTATACTTCTTTAGGTTCCTATATAGCTTCTCAACTTATAAAATATCAAAAACAGCTCGGAGATGTTGAACATGATTGTTTAGGTTGCCATTGTATTCTAATATGTCATCAAAGTATACAACTGCACATCATCCAATAAATCTTTGAAAATATACCAATATCATATGGTTCATAAGCCTCGTAAATATGCTCAATGCATTTGTAAGTTTGAACGGGATAACCAACCATTCGTAGAGACCATGCCTCATCTTAAAGGCAGTCTTTCACTCATCACCTGGTCTCATGGGAATTTGGTGGTAGCTCCTTTGCAAGTCAATCTTTGAAAATATCTTTGGCACCATAAAACTCATATAACATGTCATCAAGCCTCAGTATTGCATATTTATACTTGATAGTGATATGGTTGATAACTCGACTGTTGATGCACATGTGTCATGAATCATCCTTCTTTAAGATGAGTAGAGCTAGTATAATATAAGGACTCATATTCTCCGTCATTTATCCTCTCTTTGTGAGCTCATCCACTTATCTTTTTAGCTTGGCAGCCTACTCAAGATTCATTCTATAAGTAGGTTGGTTCGATAAGGCGATGCTTGGCTATAGATCAATACAATGCTATATGCCTTGGACTAGGGGTAGTCCTTTGGGCAACTTTTCAAGAAACAGATCTATAAGCTCATTTATCAACCTTCAGATCTCATTAGGCACTTCTTCAAGGTCTTTCATTTGCAAGAATCTTCTAACCAATAGGAACATAGGCTCTTCAGCCTTCTCAGTACCTTAGAGCTCTCTTCTACTCATCAATAAGGCCTTTTTCTTACTAACTCGAGTGAGCTAGTTGTGAGTCTCATTCACTTGGGTTGGTATCATGGGCTATAGTACAATCTTTTTTCCATCCTTAACAAAGGCATAGGTGTTCTTATATTTGTTGTGAGAAACACGTTAGTTGAATAACTACGGTCGTCCAAGTAACAGATTTGAAGCTCCTATAGGGATGACATCACACACCACTTCATCCCGACACACATTCCTTATATTAAATGGCATGGTTAATTGATCTATGATGTGTAGAGCACCCTTATCATGAAGCCAATATATCTTGTAAGGTCGGAGGGTGCTTAGAGGTCAATAGTCCTAACTTCTACATAAAGGACTACAACTACAATGGTATAACTTCCTCTATCCACTATGATGGTGCATAGTTGGCCCTTGATGGTACACTTTGTATGGAATATATTCTCTCTCTCATCTTCCTCTAAGCTCAATAAGGAGCTCAGCATTTATCCTAGGACTAAGGTCATCACCTTTCCTTAGTCAACAAGGACATAGGTTTCCTCTTCCTCCTTAACTTCAGCTTTACCAACATCCTTTTCCTATTTAGGCTCGCTCTCATCATTGCTATCTACTACATCTTCTCGGAGTACCATGAAACATTGGTTCGAACACTTAGCAGCCGTGTATCCAAAACCCAAGCATTGAAAGAACTTTACCTCACTTATCTTCCATTTAGAGGTCTGTCCCTTCTCATATGTCCTTAGGGTTGACTTAACCTTAACTCAGCTCAACTGGCTTAGTCAGTTATCATTAGGTCGGTCATCCCTCTCTTCAACTTGGGAAGTTCTCCTCGACTTAGCATGAGTAAGTTAGCGTGGAACAAGGGCTCAAGTAAATGTTGGCCTAAGTCAACTTGAAGCATTTCTACTCTGTTTTTCGGCCCTCTATGCTACCTTAATTGCCTCTTCTAGAGTATTAAACCTTTGTACTTTTATAATATTGTGAATCTCATATTTAAGTCCATAAATGAACCTCAACACTATGTAAGCCTAGGGCTCATCTACGTTGACTTAGATCATCAACATCTAGAATTCTTGCATATAGTCATCAACAAATCGACCTCCTTAGCAAGGTTCTTGTAACTTAGCAAATGTATCCTACAAGTTTGTCTTTGACATAAATCTCCCTTTCAGCAATCTCTTCATTTCTTCCTAAGTCCTCACACCTCATCTTGTATCCCTCATTGTAGCTGCATTTAGATTCTTCTAACACATAGTAGCATATCCAAAGAACTTAAGTGTAGCAAGTTGCACTTTAACAGCATTTGTATACTTGTAGCAATCAAACACTTTCTTTACCTTCTGTATCTACTCTAATATTCATCTACGTCTCCACTTTCACTAAAGGGTGGGATATAGACCTTAAAATTATTAAGTCCTCCAAGGGCTTAACATCTTCGTCGTTGTGCTCAATAATAATCAACCTCTTCTTCTTCCTCTCTAGAATCTTTGGCATCTATCTCCTCATCTTCTTCCTCAATCCCCTCCAACTCCAACCTTCGTCTAGCAACTCAATTCATAAGTCCTCCAGTTTGATAGGGTAGAACTAGGCGATTAGCTTGGTCACCTTGGCCATAATGTCTCTCTAGGACATTCTCAAGTAGGTTATGATGTAGCATACCGTGGGGTTGTTGTCAATTAACTTGCATTGCAATAACTAGACTCTCAACAAGATTTTTGAGCCTATTAAGTTTATCATTGACCAACTTAGGAATGTTACTACTAGTCTAACCATGACTAGCTAGAGCACCATTACTTTGGTCACCAATAACACCTCGAATACTTGAATCCAGCATAGTGTAATGCTTTTTTAACAAGATAACAGCACAGTATGCAACAACCACTTCTACTTCACTACAAAGCCTTACTTACTCTTAACAACTTCAACACTCAACACTCACTCGAATAGAATAAAAATGAACTTACCTTGTTTTCATAGTGAAAATTAGAGTAAAATAGAGTAACAACAAGAACTTCACTTATTAACCTATGAACCTTCACTACGTGGCTCACAACTTCATAACTTACTATATGCAAACACACTGCAACAGCTATGGAAGAAACACAACAACTACTAATAGTAAACATGAATTAAAACTTCACTATAACTTCATAGACTCCCCTTTAGAGCCATGCACTAATATTAGTAAAGTTAATGTATCTATAGGGTCAAATATGTGGAGTAACACCACAATAAAAGAGAATTGAAAGAAAACAAAAGAATACTAACAAAGTCCAAGTAGCTAACAATTGGATATGACACACCAATCCATCCCACTTAGCCTATAATCTACCAAATATGACTAATTGATCCAAACTATAAGGTTACTTGCTACTATTCGTTAAAAAGAATAGATAAGAGTTAGTAGGATAATGAGAATACTAGGGTTACTCACAAAGAAAGCTTGTATTAATTCTAATAATAAGAGTGATTGATTCCTATTTGCATAAAACAAATGGGGTTTATATACTAGCCTTACTAAGGTTATAAGCATGCATGGAAAAAAAATAGGGTAATTCAATTTGATCATCTTCTAATCACATACGCTAGAGGCACGGTGGAGTGCTCATTAAGGTTATCTATGTTCATGTCTTCATAATCTTTTGGTGATGGCCTTGGTGATAGGCTATCGACTGGTTTGCTTATCATTATACGCTTGCCTTCCACGTGGATTTTGTTACAATTATGGTTTTGGGCATTCACATAGATCTTCATACGGTTGGTGATCGTGCTAAATGTAGTCATGAGATGTGTTTTTAAGCAATGTTACATCTTTGTGCAAAGATGCAGCCTTAGGGTGGAAGAGGTTGATTGCCTCCATCTTGTTGGGAGGTGTTGGTATCCTCTGCATGGGAAGCTTATGGGTTATTGTTTTTGCTTCTAGCCATCGTAGTTGTGGTGGCATAAAACGGTAGGTGAAAAATGTTGATTGTATAGAGACCAACTAAAGTATATGAAGTCGAATGGGCTTAGGCTTTACCTACTGCTTCTTGATACTTGCAAAAAAGTCCCTTATTATAGGTGAGGCTACAGGAGTCCTTTGATGCTTCAATAAGAAGGACCAAGAAAAGGAGAAACGGGCACTAAATACTTAGAGGACTATACTTACCTAGTGTATGTATGATGAGGGTTTAACTTTTATACTCTAAGAAGAGGGAGAAGAGAAAATCTTAGAGAGTAGGAGTGAGAGAGAAAAAAGGGTCTGATCCCCTTACTTATTGGCACTTAGTTCCTTTTATGTGATTTACTTAGACACATGGTGACCAAGGGTTTGCTCGTATTGGCTACCGACAAATAGTGCACTCCATGGTAGACGACTAAACTTCATTGCTAATGGTATGTCGTAGTCGACCAAACCACCAAATCTACAACTTAGTAATCTAATAGGGGTAAGGGTGCCAGTCATGCCAATTGTACTATAGATGTCAAGTGCTCATTAATGCACCGTAGTGGAATGTAGGCACTAAAGAAAAAAATCAAGCTGAAAGGCTAGAGGGAGTCAACTGATGCTTGATGAGGGAAAGTCGAGCACTAAGCTTACATCAAATGGTCAATGAATGCTAGCTTAGTGTTCAAGGTCAACCAGCTTAGACAATTGTTATTTTAGTTGGCCATGAAGGTTACGGGTGCCACTTAATGCTCCTTGTGAGGGGCTTCACCCACTAGGCCTTTATTCGAGCAAGATTTGAGTATCAACAATATATATATATATATATATATATATATATGGTAAAGATGATCGATATAGATATATATATTTAAGTAGCTCCTTTACAAGTTATTAGATAGAGATAACAAAAATATAACTATCAATATTCTAAGTTCAAAACTTAGAAAAGAGAATTTTATGAAATTGTTCGGATCTCTATTTAGGAAAATAATGAAATTACGAATCTTTTCTATGACTATTAAACATTAATTAAACGACAACACTTATAATTATGGAAATGAGGTTACTCGAAAATATTGAATACCGAAAAAATTAAATCTTCAAATCCTCTTATTTATTTTCTTCTTCTACTTTTCCTCTTTTTCTTTTTCTTGTCTTCTTTTTTTTTTTTTTCAGTCACTCTTTCTCTATCCTTTCTCTCTCTTCCCTCCCCTTCTCTTTTTGATTCACATCTTATAGTGGCTATCAAGCCATATATATATGTACGATGAGATTTCTCACCACATTAATTCAAGGGAGGTTTTTCTTTTTTGTTTGTTTTTATATTTTAGTAAAGTTATATTATATTTTATTTGATATCCATCCTAATTTTCAGAATATTCAAAAAATATTCATTTTCTTCACCATAAACATTACTAGTAAAGTATAATTCATAGTTATAATTTTCTTCTCCTACATATTGTTATTTCAAGTCAATTTTAATGTGATTATTAATAGAAATGTTAGTAACAGATGATATATAGTTAAGTTCTATTAATTGTTTGTTACTTATTCATATATATATCTTATATGAAAATTTTCTTGTTAATATCAATTATTAAGATCATGTAGTTAATTCTAAAAGATTTATCATGAGCTATATCTAAAATTACAAAACTCTACATTATAACAATTAGACTTGATAAACTTAATCATTTTAACAAAATTATATATAAATAAGCTTAATTTGACATATTAAAGATATATAGTTACTTCATTTAATTTTTATTACCTAGTCATGAAGATTCAACTTAATTCTAAGAATGTTGATATAAATTATAATTTCTAGAGTGTGTCTCAAGCACTAAACTTTTCATTTTATTTCTTATTAATTTATATAATTGCAAATCGAAGTCTAGGTGTAATCAAGTCATTCTCACACCTATAAATGCTTCTTATCAATCTAATGAATAGGAGATATCTAGCTAAGTATAATTTCCAAATGATTCCACATGCTAATATATAATCCTATTAAGTGCTAAATGAATATAAACTACTTTTTTTTTTAAATCATCGTTTACTATGGCTAGGAGTTGTTGTGCTATATCTATATACCATACATTGCATTTGAAGCATTACTTAATAATGATTTGTTAGTTATCTAGCTAATATAGGTTTATTATATATATATTTGTGGTTTTATTAATTTATAGGTATGTATTTTATAATGGTAAATGAATATAAATTACTTTCACATTTTATCTTATGTTACTAATAATATTATTATATTTATTATTCTATTGCTAAGATCTAAATTTTCTTTGTCATTAGTACTGCTATTATAGACCGTTTTGTACTTATTGACCTAACTTATAAGTATATATTTTTCTATAAAAAATATGAACTACTCAAAAGCTAGTAGATTGGGGTTGTAGGGTATAACATTTCTCTTACTTGGTCTTCTTATGTTTAGATTTAACTTAGCTAAACTTCCCCATCTCCAATTTTCTTTCCACCTTTCTCCTTTCTTCATACATGTCATGTTTGGGGCTCGTAACACTATAGTGAGGAGTTGGCTTCTGGTGTCTCCACCATCATTAAATTTTAATAATGATAGTCAGGTACATATTGCCATCTAATGAATTGAAGGGCTAGAGCTCAACTATTTTAGTTACATCATCTTGGATTTCATTCAGAAACATTGCAATTGTTTGATCTTATGGCTCTTGCCCCTATAATGGGTTATTAAAGTTTCAAACTCTTGTAAATACTCTTAAACACTATTTCTTTCTTACCTAAGGAGCTGGAGTACATGGAGCATTCCCTACTCTTAATAGCTTAGGATGAATTACTGGCTCATCAACCTTTTCATCAGCCTCTATGATCGAGTTGGCTCTCCTCCTTCATTAGCTTGCTTGGCAACTAACTTATCTTACTAGAAGCTTGTGCACTCAACAAAAGACAAGGAGGTACGTTGGACCTTAGTTTGGCCATTGCACTCATAGCACTAAAAAGTTTTCTCTAATCGAGGTACTCTTTAAGTTAGCTACGCTCTCTATACGTTTCAAGCTTAAGCTTAATATTCTCCAGACTTTAGTTAGCAAATCCAAACTTATCTCTCCTTCTCTAAGCTCACTACTATGGCTTCCTTACACTCCTTGATCTCTTTTGAACTCATTAATGCTGTTATCATTGACTTTGTCTATGTTTTTTCTTTCACCTTATCTAACTTTGCAAACAGATAGCTTTGACAAGGATTTTGTGATGTTCTACAATTGGTACACAGGGTCATCTACTTAGCATCTCAAACTTTCACAAGGATGTCTTTACCATCAGGTACTCTTATACATGACATCTCTATTTAGTAAAAATTTCCACACTTTTTTCCTTAAGGAATTACATCAAACACATAGAACACTAACAATATACATACTCAAACTTGCATAAACTTTAAATCTATAGCTACCCAAAGTTAGACTACCCCTACTAATAACCTTACTAATAACTCCAAAAGCTAAGAAAATCAACACAATCAACTTAAACAACAATGACATAATATAGTACATAAAGTAAACATGAACAGTAGCTAAAACCTACTAACAAAATATAGGAGATCCACAAATGTTAAAGCTAGAGCCCAAATGAAAATGGATTTTGATGATAACAAAATATATGTTACAATGAATGAAAGGTATTTTGTTATTACTAATTAAGTTATCTAGTGTGTAGTACAAAAAATTATATTATTAAAGGTACTGGAAAAGAACAAGAATTATATGATCAAAAATAAAGTTGACAAGATCACAAGTTACTTGAACAACCAGAATTTGCAAAATAAGTATCAGTGGTGAACATCGAATCAGAATCTACTATTATCAAAAGCTTATCAAAATTAGGATGAAAAGAAAAGAACAATATATGTCTTCATCAATATGAATTAGAAGTATAAGACATGGTTACATTTTTTTTAAGATAAAGAAAGAAAAGAAAATAACTAATGATAAGACTAACTAGAAACACAGGACTTAACAAAATCATATATTAGAAGCGCAAAAGATATATTAAGAAGCAAGAAATGATAAGAAGTTCATTATAGGAAAAAATAGGTCAAGACCTATAAACCCTATAAAGTTTTGGTTTGAATCTTAAACTGGACCTAAGTGTCCTAAACAATTTCATGAGTCAATAAGGCCAAATAAAGTAAAAACTTAATCAAATTATAAACTCAAATATAGTACAAATGAGAAAAATTTTAATATACTAATTGAAACCCCAATCATATGCAAAAGCAAACCTTATGTACACGTAAAAACAAAAGATTGAACCTGAACTTGATAAAAACCCAAAAACCAAAACCCTAAGCTTATAAAATGTATAAAATTTATCCTAACAATAATAAAGCCCTAATTGTATATGAATATCAACTTACATGCATAATTGCATAAAATCATTAATGAACGAATAGAGATAACTTCTGAATATTTATTAATGTAAAGAGTAACAAGCTAATTAACAAATTTACAACATTTCGATTATTATTTTATGATTATTTGTGATTCTTTATATGTCTATGTATGTGCTATTTTTATATTTATTTACTTATTTTTATTTAACTTTACTACATAGTTTATGTTTATGTATTAGATAGTATACATTTCATCCTATATTTTCTTTCATAATTACATTATACTTCATCCTAAATGTTATCCCAAAAGTTAGAAATACTTTAGAAAAGTCAAATTATTTTTCTTTTTAACTTTTTTTCCTTCCTTTTTCCTTCTTTCTTTTCTTCCTTTTTCTTTTTCTTCTTTCTTACTTTTTCCCATCAAATTTTCGATTGCCATGTGTATGTGTGATAATCACCTATGATAAAATTTGAATAATTCCAAAAGTCAACATCTACTTTTTATCTCTTCTTTTCTTTCTTTCTTTTTCTTTTTTCTTTTTTCTTTTTCTTTTTCCTTGTCCACTTCCACGTCTACTATATGCCTTATGTAGAACTTATTGCAAAAGTCATTTTCTTTTCTCAAATGAAGATACAAATCAAACCTTTTCTTTCTCTAGATTTGATCAATAATCATTCTTCTCTTTTTCCACTTTCATTCTTTTGTTTTCTCCTTATTTTTTTCACAACCTTAAGAAGAAGAATGACTCTTATTCCATCAAGTTTCAAGACAAAAATAGTAGTTAAATCAATATTTATGTTGTATTTGATTTATTTTTGTAGTATTACTTTATATGTACCCTTATGTTGTATATGTACCTTGCAGTATTTTGTATACTAGGAGTATGTAATATGAATGAATTGTATTTTAATATCTTTGTAATCAAACTATATGTACATGTTTGGAATTGTATGTATAGTTGTTCTCTTTCATGTTTATGTACTTATATATGTATATGTTTAACTATATAAAACTATATGTACACATATATTATATTTATTTAGTTATTTATATATGTGGTATATATATAGATACACATATAGTGCTTCTACATATATATAATACTGAGTATACTTATTCTATCACATTTATATGAAAAATAATACGGAATGGTATAAATAAATATATGTATAATATAGTATTGGTATATTATTCTTATAAGTATGAAAATATATATATGCATGTATAATAATATACTAATTCTCTAAAATCAGCTAATAAGTAAATATATATATATATATATATATATACATATGTTGGACATGAGCTTCATGGGGGAAATAAGGGTGATTTTCTACCATAAATTAATAATTAATTATCTTATAAAATTGTATATGTGTATATTAATATTATGAAATTGGTAAAAATACAAAAATTAGGCAAAATAAGAAAATGTGGACCATTAGGAAAAAGCCATGTCATCTTTCCCCAATATTTTAATTAAACCGCAATATGTTAAAAATAATAAGATATGAAAAATAATAATTTAATTAGAAAATTTCAATTATAACAAAAATTAAGATAATTAATGATTTAAACTTAAAAGTAGTAAAATAAAGAAAATTATTACAAAGGAATACAAAAATAAAAATATTCTAAAAATATATAATTTAGAAATTAATTAAATCATAAATTAATAAAGAAAAGCTAAAAATAATAAGTAAAAAATATTTGGGTCAAAATAACAAAATTCATAACATTTCGAACCCATAATGGAAAATGTCAATTTTAACCTCCAAAACGGACCCCACAACACGAAAGTATATCCAAAAATGATAAAAATCAACTATAAGTTCATACAAATCGAGTTAAAATGGAAAAGTCATATGCGATTGAAGAAAAAGCTCGAATTGGGAATTTTATATAGATAAATAACAAATTTGGGTAGATTTTACTAAATACTTATGTAGAATAATTACCTCACCTAATACCTACTATCTTTCATATTCCTAATCATGAAGTTATCTTGATACAGATACTGATATCCCCATAGATTATTATGACCCTTGATTGACAATATGGTTGAGTGAATACTTTTGATGATTTTATACTTGTTTATGCTTATACATAGTGAAATTTAAATATTATCAATAAATTGTTTAATGTGTAGGGTTTGGGATTTACATGTAACTAATGTTCGTTTATTGTGTGAAAATACTTTAAATTATCAAAATGAACTGTTTGTTACATTATAGATATCTATAGAGAATTTATTTGACTGTAATATTGGTTAGTCATTTACTAACTAGACTTAAGTATACTTAAGTTTATTAAATTAAACTAAGTCATGCATAATCATGTATTACATTATAATAATTTCAGTCGTCATATCATACGGACATAGTGATAGTCATGCGGGGGTTGATTATATAATTATAATTGAAGTGTTTTAGTATGTTGCACACATACAACATGACCTTACCTTGACTCACGAGATTACTAGGCGTTGGATGCACCAGCTGCCCAGCTAAGGGTTATGTCTACAGGCCTCCATTTAGGGATGAGTGTAGAGTGTAGAGGGTTACTCACAATCACACCTGGAACTTAGATTTTAAAATTGGAATTGAAACAAATTATTTTATTTTAAATACGAAATGTGAAGTTTCATAGTTATGTGAGTTTAGCTGTGGTATCAAATTCGATTAGTGTCGTATATTCTTCAACCTTGACTTCGAAGGGCGTTAAATTTGAGTTGCATGTAGTACCTGGTTAATTATATGTATTATTGTGGCATTCTCCTTGTTCATGTATTTATATGTTTGTAATCAATTGTTTGATAACTTGCTTATTTATATGGTTCAAGGATAACTCACTAAGCTTTTTAGCTTACACCTCTGTAGACTTTCGATGTAGGATGACCTGTTCACTATACCTAGTCGAGGTATGCTTGAGGTTAATTTAGGACTTTTTGGGAAAAGTGTGTATAGATGAAGAGAGTCGAGTGAATATATGTTTAGACTCTTAGTTAGAACTTGTACAATATTTTGTTATTACTATAGCTGTATTACTAGTATTTTGAGACTTAGTGTATTATTCTACTATGTGATGATGATGCTTTGTGAAATCTTACATTAATATGTATATGTAGTGATATTATCCTTGCTAATATAACTCTTGGGTAATTGGTTGTAGCAATAGCTATGTATGTCATATAAAAGGTTGTTGATTGGAAGGAAAGCCAATATATGGTCTTTTGTACGATATACGATGACCTGCCATGACTAGACCACCCCTTAAGTCATGACAAGACTTAACACCATTGAGATATATTTAGATAATATATTTTGACAAGTTAAGGGATACAAAACTAATACTTATGAAAATTTTAAAAGCATGTGATACAATGGACTAATGAAAGTTTTGAAGCACATAAAGAAGCTACAAGAAAAGTATCACATGAAAGATGAGCATATCAGGAATGATAATAAAGTAAGAAGATCATAAAGATTTTAAGAAGTAATGCACACATCGACTACTACCATATTCAAAAAATTAAGACATTGGAAGCCACAACTATTAAATGATGAGGTGATCAAAAATGAAAAAGGAAAAGCGAGAATAAGAGAGGTAGAAAGCAAATAAAAGAGAAAAGTTTAAGAGCTACAAAAACTCTCGTGATATTACTAAGCTTACATATATTTATTTGATCTAAGAGATAAGCTCACATATGGAGAATTTTATATTGTTAAGCAATTGTGCGAAAGTATGAGGAAATCCATTGTAATCCTCAAAGGAGTTATTAATTTTTTAAGAATTAGTGGGATACTGATATGCACACGCTAGGTGGAATTGTGCAAGTGCACCTATCAAGTAATAATATAGTGGACACAAGAGTCCAAGGCTATCGATTCTTCAAGGACTGCACACTTACTTACTAACACTCAATTATTCTACTAGAAAGGATATATCAATTAGTCACACCTCAAATTAGTAGAGTTGTAACAATCTCGCTATATAAACTAACCTATTATAGAAATTAACCTCATAGCCACTATTATAGAGCTCTAATCTTTCTAGCTCCTTGCCTTAACTATAAACAAGATTTAAAGAAGTGCCTATTTTTGTCACATTTATTACACTTAACTAATATCATTCTTAGGCATGCACATAGCATATGATTCTTATCTCCACATATGAAACACCTTCCCTTAAGCAATGCACAATGTCTAAGGAAATGATTCGCTTCAAATTTCCAACATTTAACTTTCCCATCCTTATTGTAGAAACTCAAACTAGGCATAATTGTATAGGGCGACTAGCTAAAGTTATTGGCTTCTTCTTTTTCTACCCAAACTATTAGCAACTCTTAGGTAAGATCCTTGAAAGAAGAGCCTGATCGGAAGCCCCTACTGATCTTTTGGCTCCATTGTGCTTGCATCCTTAAATGGTTGTTTTCTAATTGTCATGTCTTTTCCACTACTTCATTATAGGTAGTGAAGCCATGGTCCTCCAATTTACAATGCATTATGATCCCATAATGCATATTGCATATTATTGTGATAAGAAGCTAGTGCATATTGCAACAATAGATTAACCTTAGTTTCATATTAGTTCACATTCATGCTCCCCTTTCTTAAGTTCAAACAGATCTTCCATCTTAGTTTGAACATTGTGAGGAAAATACTCTTTCCTAAATTCCTTCTTAAACATCTACCAAGTGATATTATATCCCAATCATCTAGCTCTTGAGTCCCACCATATTTATGTTGCTAACTTTAGCATAAATATACCATATGCCAGCTTTTGAGATTCTAGAATTCTAAACACTTCAAAACTCCTTTCAATTTGGGTTAGCTAGTCATTAACCAAAGCTAGTTTACTCATTTTACCCTCCAAGTACCATGTTGCCTTAATGAACTTGAAAAGCTTGCTAGCATGCTGAGGCCTATTTGCCCTTTAATTTGTCTCCCAAAGCCTCTTGTTTCTTATATTTCCTCTAGTAACAAGATATTAGATTAATGTTCTATATTGTATTATCATTATATGCATGCTGGCAAGTAAATGTCCAATAGGGATAGCTTCTTACTAAGGTAAGGGTATATCTTGTTTAAGTTGTTCCCTTAGTGGTGAAGGAGCTCGTGATAGAGTTTCTTAATTCCCCTTAGACCTTACATTTCAACTTTTATGTCCAATTTCAACTATTACTTATTTAATATTTATCACTTATGAAACTTGAATACATATCTAATCATAAGTCCATCTAATATCTAAATCTTGTTCCCTTGATCAATATAGATGAATTGCTAAAACCTTGTGGCTTACACTATTCATACATGTACATAACTTCCACTATTCATTTAGTTCTTTCTTTACATTTTTTTTTTTTTTACATTTGCTTACAAACTTTAGGAAACAAAACTTATAAACTCGATGTACTTCGATTACATGCATAAGATTTACAACTTGATTACATCACTATTTACATTAAACTATAGCAACTTGACATTTACCATTATATATTACAAAAGATTTACATAACTAATCACTGAGATACATTTGATCTAACTATATAGATCATCTATAACATTAGTAGATGATCAACAAGTAAAAATACATTAAAAGATCAAGATTCACATCAAGGTTAGTCAAAAGTATCATAGAATCCTCTTTGAGGGCCCAACAAAAACAAAGTCAAGCATCCAAAACTATTCATCATTAAAGCTATTTTGTTGCAACCACTTGCTCAAAAGAAATCCATTCTATATGCCCACCTACTATATTATCCTCCTCTCCATCTATCGATTTAGAACCCAGTTATATTAACTCAAGACTATCAAGAATAACAATTGCTTTATATACTTTATCATAATCAGACCTGTCAATATCATTATTAACTATTACCTCATAAGCTACATTCTCATTTTATATAGGGTCAGCCTCTAGATTAGGCACTAATTAAGCCTTTAATATAGGTTTTGATTCATTCTCTAAATCGGCTTTTGATTGCTCACCTGCACCACTTCTTACCATATCATTCATCTCAACATCGGTTATGGCTACATCACTATAGCATGCCAGTCTACATTAGGATCACCCTCAATGTCCATTTCCTACATCTTTTCCTCTAGTTCTTCTTCTTTGGGTACTTTCTATAAACCTTAGGAAAAACACTAGTTGAACCTTAACTCAAGTTTGAGTGTTCTAAACTATACAATAAGTCGATAAGGCTAGTAACAATAAAAGATTATGAAGTCTAATAAATCAAATATAACACCGACAATAAAACCTTAGCAATTGATCGAAACCCTAAATCGCTTATTGAAACCCTAAAACTAGTTTATGCATCATTAATCAAAATTTAACTTGAAATTGCTCGAAACCCTAAAATCATAAATATAAACCTATAAAATAGTTAAATATTACTCAACAGTGATAAAATCATAGTCGAATGCAATTTTCGATTAAATCGCCTATCATATGAAATTATAACAAAATCGCCACAATAACTTGTAAAAATTTTAATTATAACAGGTACCAATTAAATTGATAAAATTTCACAAAAAAATTAAAATTAATTTACGAGGAGAATCGTTATAATTTATATGATTCGAAAAATTACATGTATTTGTTAATAATTTTCATTTTCCTTCTCTTCTATTTCCAATTTATCTCTTTCCTTCTTTCTATTTCCAATTCAAGCTCACGTCCTGCACAAATGTGACCAAAATCAGAAAAAAAAAAATATCCAACCAGCAGCCCACGTGACTAATTATAATGACAAGTGTTGGATAAATAAGTAAGCAAAAATCTTGAAATGCTTAGCAAAGATCATAGCTTATAATTTAAGCTAATGCAACCGTGAACAAAAAGGAAAAATCTAGAAACATTCGATAAAAATAAAACCAAGAGGAAAAGAGAAGAAAAAAAAAAACTGGAAGCAACAAAACATGAAGACTAGAAGAAAAGAAAAAGAAAAGAAGAA